>CM055403.1:43402932-43454250 GCA_029228625.1 Pseudolycoriella hygida | reverse complement strand
CCTGCCTTCAGCCTGCTGACCTTTCGTGACACTTCCTCTAATGTAATTTCCTCCTCACCCTCCAAGCTACGGTCCTCTTCCCTGTCAAGGCTTGTTACGGGATTGACAGAGGCGAATAGATCCTGAAAGTAACCCTGCCAGGTTTTCAGGACCTCACCCTTATCTGTAACTAATTCGCCATCTTTACCCAAAATGCTACCGCAGCCCTCCTTTTCACCACCACGCCTTTTTTACCCCTTCCTTGACCAGCCTCTTCCAATTCCTCCCCAAACTTTTTCCACGACCGATCCTTCGCTTCCTTGACTAGAGTCTTAACCGTCTGCCTGCAAGCCCTGTAAGCCTCATGCTTTTCGTCCGTCTTACCCTGTAACCAAACCAAATACAGCTTCCTTTTCTCTAATACCGCCTTTTTGATATCTGCGTTCCACCAGCCTGTCTTTTTGTTTCTACCCCCACTAGAGACACTACCTAGACATTCCTCAGCTACGCCCAAGACAAATTCCTTAAAGTTTGCCCACTCAAACTCAATGTCTACGCAGTCCGGAGGAAGCCTTTCGAAAGCTTCGCTGAACTTTGACATAAAGCGAGACTTAACTTCCTCGTCCCTGAATTTTCCCACACGAAATTTCCGAACCACCACTTTTTTCCTTTTAGCCTGACAGAGTTTACTAACAGAGAGATGGGTACCCAAAAGGTAGTGGTCTGAGCCAAATGTGAAACCCCTGAAAACACGTGTGTTCCTGACTTCCTGTCTCCTGTCCTGCTCTATAACCATGTAATCAATTATTGACTTGTGCCCCAAACTATTATTAACGTAAGTGTACCGATGGATCCACCTATGCCTAAAGAAAGAGTTGGTTACTGCCAGTCCATTGAAATCGCAGAAATCCAACAATCGCTTTCCGTTTGAGTTTAAAACATCCTCCCCGAATTTGCCCACTACCCTTTCATAGCCGCCACTGGTCTTACTGTTTCCTATTCTCGCGTTGAAATCCCCCAACAGAATCACACACTCATACCTTTTTTGCTGACAACATCCCCTAACTGCTCGTAAAAGGTGTCAAGATCGCCAGCACTGCTACCCTCGCACGGGCTATAAACACTAACCAGCCGATAAATACCTCCTGTCAGCTTAATGGAGACCCACATGATCCTTTCACTTACATACCGCACGCCCAAAACAAACTTTTCTAATTCCTTTTTGATAGCCATTCCAACTCCCCAGTTCGCCCTACCAGACTGAACACCAGACGAAAACACTTTATAACCGCCCACCAGTTCTTCGCGCTGCCCTTTCGTCCTAATGTCGCTCAACGCTAATATATCTACACCATAATCCATTGCCAAGTCCACCAACTCACCCTTGCGACCCCTAAAACCCCCATTAACGTTTAGACTTCCAATAAACAAACCATCAACCTTTTTACATTGCCTGACCGTCAACGATGGGGTACCGTTCGAGTCCCGCATTGGTCGTACCCCGTGACCAACACTCGTCCGAGGCTGCCTATGACCGTTTTTACCAATAATGAGTACAGTGGGACGGCCTGGTAAGCCGAACCGCACTGGAAGTTCAAGCCTCAATGGGGACATCACACACGTGCCTGAGATGCTAAGCGCAAGCTCATTTATTTTTGCCACAAAAGAATTGCTATATGAATAGCGAAGAAGTTAACCGTAACCGTAGACAAACACCTACTTGAAATTCTATACCAAAATCACAAACACAAAACGCCGATTGTTTTGCATGAAGAAAACAAAACAAACACCCGAAAAACGCTGTAACTTTGAGGTTATGTGAGCACTACGTTGCTTGAAAAGAAAATGCAGATTTTAATTGATATCTAAAAAAGTTACAAAAACACACACTAATTTAACTTAACTTATTTACGAGAAACTGTGATTTAAAACGCGAAGAGGGCAAAAAATAAACGAAACTTACTCAGAGCAAAACAAACACGTCCATATCTGCCGCCATCTTGACTTGAACTTGACACATACGTTGACATAGTTGACAAAGTCTTCGTCCGGTTGTGTCGCCAAAAGAGAAGGTTGAGTCGCCAAAAAGTAGGTTGAGTCGCCGAAGAAGGAGGTTGAGGTCGATCAGTCGAACCTCTTCGTCTTGGTCAGGAAAGAGACTAGGTCGTTTAGCTTGATATTTTCCATGTCTAAATCTGAAGTTTGGAGTTCAGGTTTACCTTGGTAGGTAATTCTAAATATCCTGTACCCAGGGCAGGTCCTTATGACATGGACACCTGTTTCTGCTTTCATACCACAGAGACACGAGGGATCATTAGCATATCCTATATCAAAAAGGTGTTTATTTAGTGAGCAGTGATCGGTCAGAACTTCTACTAACCTTTTGATCTTCGTTCTACTCAGGCTCAGTAATTCTACCGCCAGTTCCTTCGAGGGTTTCTTGCAGAAGATTTTTGTTTGTTTGGCTCCTTCATATTTCTTCCAGTCAATTATATGCTGGTTGGCTAGCCACTCTTTGGCACTCTTTACCCTGCATGTTTTTGAGATGCCAAAACGTGGCTCTGGTCCAACGAAGCTTTCTGAAGAGCCAGGGGACGCAAGGTGATCAGCTCTCTCATGACCTCTTATTCCCGAGTGACTAGGCACCCAAGGTAATGTGACCTTGTTACGGGCTCCTATCTCATTAAGTGCTTTTTTACAACTAAAGACGAGCTTATAGAGTCCACGACGGGTGAGGTGACCGTATCAATCGCATAGCGACTGTCTGTACAGATATGTATACTCTTACCCGAGACGGCTAGGAGTGTCTTGGTTTCACAGAGTTTTTTTATAGCAAAAATCTCTGTTTGATGGACTGTAGCATAGCTTCCTGTGGAGTATGATAACTCCAATTGTAGATCTTCACAATAAACTCCAGCCCCAGAGAGTCTCTCGCGTTTAGAACCATCCGTATAGAATGTCCATCCTTCTCTAGGTGGGAATCTACTCGACTCATCCGTCCACTCGTCCCTCTCAGGTATGACATAATTGAACATATCGCTAGGCATTGAGAAAATTTCGTTTTTCATCAAATTAATGATCGCTCGGTGACCATGATCCTCACCGTGAGTCTACCACCCATTCCCCTGGATGTTTTTGGCGGAGTTAAACGCCATGTATTTTATGAATAGGCCCAGCGGTGGAAGGCAAAGAATCGTTTCTAGAGCCTTGGTTGCAATAGTGTTTTTCACCCCTGTCATACATAGACAGGCCAACCTCTGAAGCTTGTCGAATTTTTTCTCTGCGGTGCCTATATTTACCCTGGGCCACCATACCATACAAACATGGCAGAGGATCGGTCTGACTACCGCTACATAAAGCCACCAGATAGCCTTTGGGGAGAGACCCCAGGTATTACTGAATGCGTTCCTGCTCATCCAGAATATTCCAATGGCTTTATCGATTTCTTCATTTTGGTGAACAATCCACGTCAGTTTATGATCAAATAAAACGCCTAGATATTTGACCATTGCACTGAGAGTCGGTTCATGGCCAAACAGGTTCAATTTTCCCGAAGGTAAGTCTCTACCACTTCTTTTGCTGCATAGTATAAGCTTGGTCTTAATAGGATTTACCTTCAGACCTCTTTCAATGCACCATTTCTCTGTTATTTTCAGTGCACTTCTTATGAGATCCCCCACCGTGCTAGTGCAGAAACCGCAGACTAAGTAAGAAATGTCGTCTGAATATCCTTGGGTGAAAATACCAGATTGATTAAGTTCTACCAGAAGTGAGTCTATCACCATACACCAGAGTATTGGTGATAGTATCCCACCTTGTGGGCAACCTCTAATTACTTTAACACTGATACTTGTACCACATACACTAGCCTCGACGTTTCTGCTACTCAGCATTCTGACTATCCATCTCAACGCGGTTCCGTTAGTCTGTCTGTCCTCCGCGGCTCTAGCATTCACATCGAAGTCAGTATTGTCGAAGGAGGAACCGAAGGCAAAGGATATAATCCTGCGAGAGGATAAATAAATTATCCTGCAGAAACGTAAGAGTTTTTATGCACCGAAGCAAGAAATCAACAAAACAAATTAGCGCTTTCCGGTTAGCCCAGTCGTCGTAACTATCCCCTCTACATCCCTTCACCAATCCCGTCTCAAATACCGTCCCAAATCCCGTCCAAGCAATCGAACAAAAGTGGTTTTTGGTCGCGGATGGTAAGAAATAAAACAACTGATGATAACAACATCCGATAACCAGTATCAGAAAGTATAAATCTTCTTCAGTTCACATTTTGTGTGTATCAACAATTTCGCATGAACTTTTGTCCTGAGGGATGCTCATTCCGACACAGCGTCGATACCGTCTGATTGCCGTCCTAACACGAGGTTCGGGCTGCAAACTTCACACGGACGGGTTTGAATTTTCTACTTTCGCCGCTTATCATCCAAATAATTATTTAATATTTGAATCGGCGAAAACTACTAAATTTGTTCTAAATAATTCATAAATAAATAATATTATGAAAGTCGAACAATCAATAAAATTATACAGCGAACAATTGCAGGTCTCTAAAATCGTGAACAATTTCTGTTCATTATTGTCATAAACGTCAAAGAACTATTAACATTTTAATTCATAATGCAATACGCTGTTTCAATGACGGACGACAGTGCTCGGTACTGAAACACATATATTTCTCCACATGAAAACCTCGATGAAAACATTCAAAGTGAAAAAAAGCAGCTAAATACGTTAACACATTTCTATTTGGAATATGGTGATGGGGGATTTTGTTATCTTTATTAATCAGAATAGCAGATTTTAATTCTGATCAGCAGTGCAGTAAGCGTTATTATGTGTGCAAATGTATACCACGATTACACCTTGGACTTTATATTACCATGCACAAATCACAAGCACTTAACAATGAGAAGATGTTGCGTAGTTTATTTAAATATTTCGCATGAATTACTCTCAACTTTACTCCTAATTTTTTCTTCTGTTAACGATGTCACGTTCGATATTTTTAGGACATTTAATGTCGCTTGAATGCAATTGTGGTCAACTGTGAAAGTTAAATGCATAATATTTGTTTTCAAGTCTGTTTTGTTTCATAAGATTCGTTTAAGTTCATCAAGGGCAGATAGGATTACATCATTATGTTAGTCTATGTACGACACGCCTGCCGCCACATCTGCAATATCTCTGTTAAAAGTTTACCGAAAAACATGTAAATTGATTTTTCATTGGAATCGATATGCGCTGAGGTAAAAGCGATTGTAAAGTTTTCCTATGCGTAAAAAAACATTAAAAAGTTTCTGATGTTGCAGTTAAAATCATTTTTACTTGTAAGTACACTCGTGAGTAACTTACTGCATTTTTTTGGGTGAGGCCCAATAGTGCCATTATGAACTGCATACATTTAGATCAAGTCAAATCTGTTGAGACGGAATTAAATTGTCGTATGGAATTGATGCATATGTCTCTCGAAAAGTTTTTAAATGTCACCCGTCACGCGCACTCTACCCAGCGCCATCAGGCTATCATTATTCCCTAGTTACGTAAATTACTATTGTGTCCAATAAATAATTGCCTAAAAATATCACTCCTCCATATTTAAAAGCAGTCATTAATTACACTGTACTTTAACGTTTACAATTATACACACTACACTCTTTCACAACAGTAAGGGTGAAAATGACCTGTCACGCAAAGTTGTATTGAAGTTCAAAAATTATGTTCATCTATTTCGTCGAAGTCAAGCTTTTCTTTGTCATTTTTCGAGGAAACATTCAGTTGAGATTCTTATCAGAATGGTACCAGGGAATTTTTGAAGAGATTCAATGGAGCGAATAAAATTACGGAAAGATGAGGGTGTGCGTTGCGACGAGAAGTTTGTCTCTCTGCTCTTCTCGTAATGCTGTAATATGTGGCAGCTTATGAGGTAATTATGATAATTTTGTTTGATTTGGTTGGATGACTCACATCTCACAGTGGATAACGTTGTCTATGATTTATAAATTTTTGCGTGCGAATGTTAGCGAAGTATTGAAAGGACCTGGACAGAATTTGGGAGTTTAGTATGTAGTTACTATGAGAAGATGGAAGTTAATTGGGGAATTTAAGGAATGGAGGAAAGTAGTTAAGGTCCATAACTTGTATGCTAAAATATAGTCTACCTTTAGGCGCTCAAATATTATATTTTCGCTGATATCAGTGGACAAAGACGCAGTTTCAAAGAAGTAAGTCAGCATTTCCCTTTCTAAAAATGTTGCCTTTCAATAGCAACTAAACTTATTTTTTGGGATCCTACCTACTCTGAGAACGACGAAAAAATCGTAAAAATTTGCACAAAAACTCGTCGTTCAGAGACAAGGTTCAATCCCAAAAAATAAGTTTAGTTGCTTTTGAAAGGCAACATATTTAGGAAGAGAAATGCTGACTTACTTTTTTGAAACTGCATCTTTGTCCATGGATATCAGCGAAAATATAATATTTGAGCGCCTAAATGTAGACTATAGGCCAAAATTCAATATCCTAAAGCGATATTGTTTGCAGAGCTTTCGGCAGTTCAGGCAATGGTGAGCGCTGACAAGAACAAAGGTTCTTTTACAGAATATTTTCCAATTACTCGTCGGCATTCGGTATTTTTTCCCCAAATTACCTTTTTTTGAATCTTTATTGAAAGAAAATTTACAATGATTAATATTGGTTGATCATTAACAAAAAATAGCGGTCAGCTTAACTACAGCTTTACAAACTATATATGAGAGTGATTTGATTGTTTTATACAATGATTTTTACGTTTTCTACAAAAAGGTGAAATAAAGGCAAAAGAAAATTTGAAAAAAACTTCAAATGAATTTTTTTTTACCTTAAACTAACTAACACTTACTACTTGACTAACATCATAGTGACACCTTTCAAATGCAACAATCGGATCAGCCGATTTTCGACCGATTCAGCTTTGTTTTTGAATCTTTCTTGAGTTTCCATAATCTGTTCTCTAATTGTTGGCAGATTTGCGATTAAATGCAATTCATTTGTAGGATATTTCTTGGTTGGTTGGTTATTTAGGAAACAATTCAGTTCGTTACAACAGTTTACAAAATACACTTAAATACTATGAAGCTAAATTAATTGTACCTCCGTCTGTTCAACGTCCTGAATTAAAGCACTGAGGCCATCTTTGTTGGGCCTATTGTGCTGCATCTCCTTCTCTATTAAGTTTAAACTCCCCTTTCGGGTTCCATCAGTCTCCTGCTCCTTGTGATAAAGGAGAGCACGTCGACTAATTTCAATTTCAGCTGCTCTTCGGGGGTCAGATAGAAGTCTCCTAAGAGCTTCGTTCGAAGACCTTTAGGAGCCGGACAAGTGCATATGAAATGCCTCGCTGTTTCTGGTTCTAGTCCGTAGCCACTGCATGTCGGATCTGCAATGATTCCCATCTTGCTGAGATGGTAATTTAAACTGTTGTGACCTGTTAAGATTCCTACAAGTTTGCTTAATTTACTCCTGTTGAGGTTCAACAGAAATTTTGTGTTTTCGGCATTACATCCGATCAAAAATTCTTTAGATTGCCTACAGGTTGGGAGCGTTTTCCATCTATCCTGGTGGCACCGATTCATTTTCGCCTTCACTAAGGACTTAATTAAGCCTGCATGTCTGCTGACAGTGGAATTGCTTCCCTCTCTGACCAACTGATCAGCTTTTTCGTTTCCCTGCACTCCTGAGTGACTTGGTACCCATGTCAATGTGTATTGTCTCTTGACAGAGTTTCCAGAGTCCTGAAGCACTGATGAACCAGTTTCGACGAAATCTTGACCGATGACAGCGCCTCTATGGACGACTCACTGTCTGAACAGATCAAAATTTTCTTATTTCTGATGTCATCTCAATGCATCATATCTGAACTTTCACAGATGGCGACTATCTCTGACTGAAAAACGGTGGTGTATAAACCCAGAGCCATTGATACATCGTATTCCAAGACCACTGAGTGCACACCTGCGCCCGTGCCTTCATCTGTCTTCGATCCATCTGTGTAAACCACGACATGCGCCTCTGCTGGAGGTGTCCCTAAATCCCATTCAGACCTCTTTGGCAGGTGCGTTTCGAAGCTTCTTTCGAAGCAGAAACGCGCTCTCATAGAGTCTTCTGGCATATCTACCTCGCTGAACTCCTATTTGAGTTGCGAGAGAATACTTGCATGACTAAAATTTCGATCATGTGCAATCCAATTTCCACCTTTGTACAGTCTATACACTATCATCTCGGCTTCCTGTTTTAAAAACAGGTCCAGCGGCGAAAGTGACAGTCGGCGTCGATGTCATAACTCCAGTTATGCTCAGGCATGCTAGCCTCTGTATGCCATCGACTTTCTTTTTCGTAGCGCCTAATTCAGCACGTGGTGCTTATACCATACATCCGTAAGTTAGTATAGGCCTTACTATGGCTTTATACATCCAATACAGAACGGATGGCCTGAGACCCCACTTCAGACCCCCGTTCAGAAAATTCTCAGAGCTTTCCTGACTCTCTCTTCCACATGCTCTTTCCAATCCAGTTCATTGTCTAGAACGACTCCAAGGTACTTGACCTTGTCTGTCAGCTTGAGAACAGTTCCTAAAAGTATTGGCATTCGCATTGGAACTAACTTCCGTTTCCTAGTAAAAAGAATGAGTCCGGTCTTGTCTGGGTTTACCGACAGCCCTGACGTTCTACACCACTCTTCTACTACCCGAAACGATTTATTCATCAGTGAACACAAAACTTCCTCGAAAGCACCCGATATCGTCGGCAAAGCCCACTGCTAAATATCCTAATTCGTTCAGCTTCGTCAGCAATTTGTCCACCGTCATGTTCCAGAGAATTGCCGGTAAGACTCCGCCCTGCGGACATCCTCTGTCAACTAAACCGGTCCTATGGGCCCCAAATAAGTCTACCGACAATATTCGGTTGCTCAACATAGCCATAAACCACTTTATCAGTGTCCTTTCTACTCCGAATTTTCTCATAGCAGCATTAATAGCTTTAAAAGTAACTTTGTTAAAAGCTCCTTCTAGGATATCTCTGAGGGAGACCGCAAATGGTTTTTAGGCATTTGTTTTGAATTATTCGCAATTTTTTCAAATGCTATTGAGCACAATCGCTCCAGACAGGGCTGGCATATAACAAGGTACTGCCTTGTAGATCGACAACCTATTCTCCACACTAAGCTTTGATTACACGTAAGAGATTTGTCCATCGTCATGCCTAGCGTTAGTTTAGTATTCCAGACAGTAACTTCAGTAGGAAGCCATTTACTAGCCCTTTTTTTAGTAAAGTAGGCAGCTGTTGTTTTGCTGTCATTCAATGTGACTTTCCATGCTTTGCAGAAATCAGACAATTGTTTACTAGCGGAATTTAGGTTCTTGAGAATGACCTTCGGATTCTTAGCAGACTTAAAAACTGAAATATCATCGGCGAAGAAGGTATTTCACAGGTCGAAATTTTCAAGCCAGATGTGTAAACATTGAATAAAAGAGGACTGAGCACACTACCCTGTGGGACTCTTACCAGGATGCTAATGTTTTAGGATGCGCAACTACTTATTGAGACATAGAAAGATCTCCTCTGGAGAAAGGATTGTACAATTTTATTGATGTACATTGGGAATTTGAATTTGGTCATTTTGTAAATGAGGTCCAGACAGAATCGAAAGCTTTTGCTATGTCGAAGGATAGCACTCCAGTGGATTTGTTACTCTTGAACGAGTGTTTGATCGCATTCGTTAGTCACCTGAGATGGTGATTGGACGAGTGACCTATTCTAAATCCAAATTGCTCATCCGTGCAGAAAAATGGGCTTCAATTATTTTAGCCATCATTTGTTCTAAAATTTTGCACAGAGAGCTTAAAAGACTTATCGGTCTATAATTCTGAGAACTTATGTGGTCTTTTCCCGGTTTGGGAATAGGAACAACTTTCGCTATCTTCCAGTTATCTGGAAAGTAACTAAGTTTGAAACATGCAATGTGTATATACCACATGAATAGTATAACACCTTTGAGAGGCAGATTCTTAATGAGAACATTATTTATTCCGTCGTCTCAAGGGCTTTTTTTAGCTTTTTACTTTCGAATAAACTGCTTCACTTCATTTCGAGTATTAAGGTTTATTTCTTCAATTTTTGGATTCAAGTAGTTCAGAAACAATGATGCACTATTGGCACTGGATTCAGTTTTTGGGTCGCTAAGATTGTTTAGAGTAAGAGAATGAGCCAAATTAAATGCCGTACTTATCAAATCTGCTTTACCAGAATCAAGTCAAATTACCTGATGATCAAATTATGTTTTAAAATATATATAGCTATAAATATATATATAGCAATAAATTGAGAAGTTAGAGGATGCCAGCTTCTTGCAAGAAACCATTTTAATTGTCTGGTCCATGTGAAAATTCCCATACAAAAGTTTGACAGTGCCTACAACAAAATCAGTTTTATTGGCTGGGATTCGCCCTCAAAACTGATCCAACCAAACAGTCAATAGAAAATTCCAAATGATATCATAAGTTGTAACAAAAGGATTGGTGACTAACAATACCGCAAAAGAATTGGCTCACTATATTTTAATGGACTGTTTGAATAAAAAATTGCAATGACAAATTGCGAATGATTCACTCATCTAGATAAGAAAAGTTCTCCATCCTTAAGTCATACATAAAGTCTGGTAGACCAATCAACCGAGATTAGAATTCAACAACTGAATTTGAAAAATTAGTGTATTTGACTCAGTCTTACGTAGTATACCAAAAAGCTGACGAAGGTAATTTTTTCGCACATTTCTGGTGTGTAATTTCTAGGCTCGCTCTTATACACTCTAAATGTGAAAAGACTACTGCTGTCGACATTATTGACATGAAGCTCTAACGCGAGTTTTGATTAAAGCTGCAACCAAAATCATTCAGATATGAAAACGGGCTCAGCCAGATCATTTTAAGCTCATCCGACTGCCGCTGTCGATTCCTCAATCGTAGTCGGTTACTTAATCAACAATAAGAGAACTACAGGAGAAGAATCATAAGATTGTGCAACGTTTCGTTTTAACTCGTTTCACCGAAAAACCGAGTTTTACATGCACAAAATGCAAGCGAATACATGAAAAAAGAGATAAAAGAGAAATAAGAAAGGTGCACAAGCTTATGATTCTCTTCCTGTAATACATTTCTGCCATGTTTTTTAAATTAAGTTCATTGTTAATAGGTGGAATACGTGGTAACTTCCAGTAGTAATATTTTAATTTTTTCCGAGTTTTCGTAAAACAATCAGTTGACTAACATCAGGTAATGAAATGTGAATTGGAGTTGAAAAGTTTACTAAATTTCAATTAAAAATTCTTGTTCGATTTTCCTGTTTTCAGTACATTCTTCTTTTTCTTTATAAGCCTTTAATTATATCCATATTTAGATTTATCAGATTGGGTCGGTACATTTCTGGTCCTTGAAACACAGATCTGATGATCCTTTGTTTCGTACCCCATTTGTCATGTAAATCTCGAAAACTTCCCAGTTCCTACAAGGAACTTGTCTAGAGCGGCAGGTCCCATTTTAGGTACTGTTGTAGGTTGCACCACATGACTTCCTAGAGTCCTGAGCCTCAGTGAGGAGAACTTCGGGCATTCGCATATAACGTGAACGCCCGTTTCCTCACTTAGGCCGTAGGTGCAGTTGGGATCGTTCAAGGTCCCCATTTTTGCCAGGTGCTTGCTCAGTCCGCAATGCCGAGTGATCGCACCCACCACCCTCTTGATGCGCTTCCTGTCCATGTTTAATAGTTCTCTGGCCCACCTCCCATCGGGCACCGAGAAGAAACGCTTCGTGTGCATTCCTCCTTCATAGGTGCTCCAATAGTTAGCGAATTCCGACCTCACCCAGCTCTTCATCGCTTTCACGCATACCGAATGTGGGATGGGTATAAGAGGTTCTGGCCCACAACTCAATGTTGAAGAGCCTCTTCTCGCTAGCTCATCCGCTCTCTCGTTTCCCTTCACACCAAAGTGTCCGGGAAGTGACCTGATTTCTCAGTCCCATCTAGGTCAGGCCGCGAAAGTTTCAGCCTGAAAAACATCGGCGTATCCACCTAGATGGTACCACCTTTACGCTAACGGAGAAAATACCCCGGCTCCCATGCCTTCTGAAGTTTTAGAGCCATCAGTAAAGCTCATAGTTCCTTCATCTGATAGGCAGCTTGGCCAACGTTACGAGGATAGTAGATGTAGTCGAGAATTGTCTATATACCAATAAAGAAACCATTTGGTTATTTACGTGTTTCAAATAGGCGGTTGATTTTGGACAACTTTACGTGTTGTAAAACGAGCAAAGCAACTGCTATTTGTTAAACTGTCCCAAATCAAACTTCCAAAAGACATACGTAAACTTCACACGCAAAGTGTCGAATGTGCGAGAAAAATTCAGAAAAACCTTCGGCCATGAACTTTGTTGTAAAACATTCTTCCATGTAGCACAAGACTAACGAATCATTCCAGTTTGTCAGCGTGCTATAATTTGAGAAAATGCTAAATGTATGTTGTACACTATCTAACGCCGAAAAGAGAAATCAAGTTTGTTAAAGATTCGGTGAAAAACATTCCAGTCATCAACATGATAAGCAAACAATGAGATCAGAGAATGACGTGGACGAGAAAATATTTTTTTGCTATCACCAGCTGGAAATGTCCAAGTCGAAAATAAATTTTTGGGGCGACGAATTTAAGACAAATGTGGAAGCATTTTTTATTCCAATGACATGTGCCCACAGAGCTCGAAATGTTTCTATAAATACAATAAACGGAAAATAAAATGCAATGTTTTATGTTTAGTGAATTTTCCCTATATTCATCAGCTTTTAGAGCTTTTAGAGTGCTTTACGCGTGCGTGAGAGGGAGAAACCTCGGGAGAAACAACGCATGCATACGAATAATTGACGGTAAACCATTCAAGTTATTTTTGAAATAAAGAAAGAAATGTGAAACAGTAAAACAACCTTCAAAACTATAAATCGTCGTGTTGAAATCTAGATTACTATTTTCTATTAAAATAAAATCAAGTGAGGGGAAAAGTAGTTTTCCGGTGTTGAGAGGAAGAAACACTTGTATGACAATGCAGAAAGTGACTGTTGAGATATTTTTTATCTGCTGGTGATAACACATGTGTCCCTTGTCACTCCGTGAAATCCTCTACAATTTTCTTTTGCATTAATTTTTTAGAATTCGTCGCCAACTTGCTTCGTCATTTCATTTGATTAGTTTTTTAGAAAATTCCTAATTTCTTTTAATCTTAAACATCTTTTCTGCCTGAAGCTTCCTGTGTTCACAATGATGAAATTGCTACCTGTTGCGCCTATGTTGACGTCACAACAATCATTCGTAATTCAGAACGATCTCAGTCCAAGAATGCGCAATGCAAGGAAGCGGAAAGCACTTCTGTCTGTCTTTCTCTCTTTACCTTTTTTTCTTCTATTCGATTTATTTACATCTTCTTAAAGTCATCTGCGCTCTCGTTGTAGCACAGAGGAATACTTCTATATTTTTTAGCGTAACCCATGTGCTCGTATATCCGACTGTCGTTTGAATCACGCATATCTCGGCTCCTAGACCTCCCAAAGAGCTCAAACTTGTGCCAATCGAAGACTCTAGCTTTGCTGAAATGCCAGAGGGGGAGGGATCGGATAGAGGGGTCAAAGAGCTTTAACCTCTATTACACATATCTAGGCTTCTAGACCAACTAGAGAGCTTAAACTTGCGTCTTTGCGTCACTTGCGTGGAATGTTCTGGAAAGTCTTCTTGAGTTCTGGAAATTTCTGAAAAGTTCTTGAAATTTCTCGAAAATTTTGAAAAGTTCTCGAAATTTCTCAAAAGTTATTCACAGAAATTCCTTGACTTTTTAGAAATTTCTACTACTTTCCAGATTTTGCTAGAAACATTCTAGAAGTTTCTAGAACCTACCAGAAATTTACAAAACTTTCCTGAACTTTCTTTAAGTTTCGACAACATTCTAGAACGTTCTGATACTTTTTAGAACTTAATACAACTTTCTAGAATTTTCTTGAACTATCTACCACTTTACACCACTCCCAGATCCACTACCCAAGAGTTGCTAAAAGTAACTGAGGAAAATTGCATCATACGCTTCGTTATAGTAAAGTTTCAAGAATTTTCTTGACACTTAACTTCGACCACTTTTAGCTATATAAGCAAACGTGTGATGCAATTTTGTTCAGTTGCTTTTGGCAACTCTTCCGGGCAGGTTCTGCGTCAATTATGGAGAGTGACAATCTGGAAAGTTTAAGAAACGTACATTCAGGTCAAAATGAATAGAAACTTTGTACTTCTGCGAAACCCTGCGCAGAATTACAAAGTTTCTGTTCATTTTGACCTAAATGTATAGAAAGTTCTAGAAAACTAATAGATAGTTCTACAACAATCTCAATAGTCATTTAAATCACAAGGTCTACCCGCTTTCGCGTGACGTATTGAGTTTTTCATGCTTGCTAAAAGAAATGAAAGTACTTTGAAGTCCTCGTAAGAGGACCGAAAATACTTTCGATTCTTTAAGCAAGCATGAAAAAGTTTTAGAAATTATTGATTATTAACACACGCTACTATGTGGGTTACGCTGAAATACCCATATATGGGTTTTCTTTCAACATTTTTATTTAATTTTCGTCAAAGTTTGTGAGTTGACATCTCGAATCACGGTAAATAAAAATATCTGGGCCCGAATCCCTCAAGGTAGTCACCTGGATTACAAGATTTAAATTTACATCTCTTTAAGCGTAATTTAGTTAGTTAGTTAAGTTTATTGATTCTCCATTGTTACATAAATATTATTTATAAATCAATGAGTCTCGCAACTAAGCCTCATGGCCGGGCCTCTTTTGTAACCAACTAATTACAATTCTTTGAAAAATTTTAGCATCTTGCTGATTTTGATGTTTTTTAAGTCTCCAACTGTTACCGCCCGCATGTTGAAGTGCTTAGTTCTCAGTCTCGCTACAGACGGGCAGGATGCCATTAGATGTAGTGGAGTTTCGACTTCTTCTTGACATCTTTCACACGTGTCTACGTCAGCGATGCCCATTTTGTGCAGGTGTCCATTTAGTGTCCAGTGTCCTGTGATGACGCCAATAAGTAGCCTTAGGTCCTCTCTGGGTCTACTTAGCAGGTACTTGGAATTCCATTTACTACGGCAATCAATAATGGTTCTGCTGTGCTTGCAATTCGGCAAGTTTCTCCATAGAAGATCATGTGTATTCTTGAAGACTTCTCTTATCAAATTTCTTTGAGACAGCCTCAAAGAGGGATTTGGCCCGTGAAAAATGGTTTTGCTGCCTAATTTAGCGAGTTGATCAGCTGCCACGTTTCCTTCAATGCCTCAATGTCCTGGTACCCAGATCAGGTTCACCTTATCGTTCATTGATAGTGCGTCTAGCATTTGATAGCATTCTGCCGATATATTAGACGTGAAGCAGTGCCCTCTCATTGCTTTAAGACTGGACTGACTGTCCGAGTGAATGTTTATAGCTTTCCCTAAGTTATTGCTTATCGTAAGGATTTTACATGATTCACTTATAGCGCATGTCTCAGCTTGCTTAATTGTCGCATATCTGTCTAGGGATAGCGATACCTTGATTTCGGGAATAGTGGAGTAAATCCCTATTCCACTCCCTTCGTTCGTTTTCGAAATATCTGTATATATGTTGAAATCTGCATCTTCGAGGATGTTACTGTCTTGAAGAATTTCTTCATGTGGTATGATAACCTTAAATTTCTTATTAAAGAAGTATATGGTGGTGCATTTATCTGTATGCATTAAGAGTTTAGGCATAATTTTTGAGTTCTTGATCAGAATTTTCGCATGACCATACTTTGAATTTTGCCAGCAGTTAACATTTGCCGTGGTTAGGGCTTCTTGCTCTCCGTATAGATCCACTGGAAGAGTATCTGTAAGAACTGCTAGTGCTCCTGTCGGAGGTGATTTCATGGTTCCTGTAGTCCCCAACAGGATCATCCTTTGGACGTGTTCCATTTCGGACTTATTCTTCTTCACTTTTAACCTATGGTACCATAAGTGGCTTCCATAAAACAATATCGGTCTGATAATCGCAGTGTATAGCCAGTGGACTACTTTAGGTCTTAAGCCCCAAGTCTTACCAAAAGCTACTCTGCATTGCCATATACTATTTTTCATTCAAATTGTAGATAACTTGTAGAAACGCTATCAGTAGGTAGTTACTCCCCCAACGAAAGAAAGGAAAGTCGACCGACGACGCCTCTGACTTCTAACCATTGCCAATCATTTTCGGAAAACAAACAAACAGAACGTTACGAATCACGTGTTGTTTTGAATTTTAAAAATAAAGAAATTAGAATGCGATAAGAGTTGTAGAGATACGATGAGAGAATATAAAATTCTGAATGATGAATCCATCTCAATGTTTTATCGTCTGCAAAAAAATTGTATTGTAAAGACCGTATGAGAAAGAAATATCAAAAAAAGGTTAAGTGACGAACGACAATAAGGTGCAGACGATAAATCTTATGGGCACAAATGGTAACATCAGCAGACAATTTTCAACGAACCGTTATTTATTCTTCAACTCAACAGAAATCCTCTGCTTCAATCCTCCAACAATATTATTGATTGAAACCGCATGCATTCATTCTTAGTTTTATGCTATCTTGGTTCTCTGTTGATTTTGAATAAATTTTACTGAACCAATAACGCACGAACACGATATGTTGTGTTGCATACACTACACATAAAACAAGAGGGTAAAGTAAAATTTCATTCTTTCTCTTTTTTATAGTTAGTTTTTTTTTCTGTTTATTTTATTTAGTCTGACTGTTCGATTTGCTGATGTGTTGAACTCAAACTCGTGAACAACAACAAAAAAATGTTCTTCATGAAGAATGTGAAGAGCAAAGAAATCATTTCTTTAGTGAACGAACCAGAGCCATAACAGCACAACGCCGTATTCCATGCTCTAAATTGAATTGATCGTGTTGCCGTTGCCGGTTTCGTGGCATCGTTGGCGTCGACGTCGTTGTGATATGTTCCGATTACTAATATACAAATATAAAATTATAATACAGCGGAGTCTATAGCGTCATCATCATCGTCTATATTCCATATACATTATTCGCAAGCGACCGGTTCGTTGCCGTACCATTTATTACTATTTTCACCTTACATTGCACGTACATTTATACGTTTCTGTATACCATACACCCCCTAAAGAGCTGGATTCATATCATTCTTGTATAACACACAACCACATTTTCCAAATAAGCGAATGTTTGTGTTGAAGCGATTTTACTTTCACCCCCCGTTTTACCACTTTAGTAGTTGTTAGTTTCGTGTGTTAGGTTGATGGTCGAGGAACTTCTTGTAGCAGCTTGGTTGCTCGGGGAAAAAGGAAAAAAATAATAAATGAAACAAATTGCCGAAGAAACGGATACGAAAAATAAGAAAATTTTCTGTTACAAAAATAACATTATGAAGTGAAATCGATTGAAAGACCTCAACAAAACAAACAAGAATTTCTTTCCACTTTTTTTTTGCTGTGTTATCGAACAATTTGTTGATAAAGAAATACCATCTTTGGATTCGTTTAGTGAAGAATATATCGACTTGCTGTTGAATAACATTTAGTTTTCATTAAGTGTGTTGTGTTGGATATTGAATTTTGATAAAAATTCATTCAACGAAAATTTACAAGAACATTCTTTTCTTCGTTCATTTGTGCGTATGTCTAATGGTTATTTAAATGGAAAAGTGGAGATTATAGATTATCAGTCGGCGTGTTAAAATAAAAGCGTTTATGAAGAACAAAAAACAAATAAAATTTTCTTTCTTTGTATGAACATTCTCTTAGTCCAACTTTAGTTTCACCTATCGTCATGACATTGTTGTTGGTCATAATGGTAAGTTTTACCTTTCTCTTTCACGAGCTTTGTAATGAAAATGGTAAAAAAAAAGAAAATGAAAGGAGTGTGAAAGAAGTGCTTAGCTTGACTATTTTCGCAACGTCACTTTGTTTGATCATACGTGGAGCGATATACTGGAAGTGCCGCAACATTTTTCACTTCACTTTTTTCTTTCTTAATTACAACATATGGTCGAAGATTTTAATTTTGTAAAAATTCGATGACGTCATTGACGAAATATTTTCAAAATTCGTAGGAAGCTTTTCTTGTTTAGAAACGGTAACAAAAACACATAATATTATTGGAAAATTGAATATCCGGTCGTATATAGAGATAGGAATGTGGGTTGTGGGTTGGTGAATGAAAAATATTCGCCTACGAACTCGAAGATTTGTGGATATATTGGATAAAATCTCCCGTAAGCGATAACAATAACATTTCTTTCGCAGCAAAGTATTGCTGATAGCAAAATACCAAATCTTCGAACGTCGGATATCGATTTCAGAACGGATTTCTTTGCATGATTGAAACTTAATTTCACGGAGCTAGTTTACATCTGGGTCTCGAATTATAAATAAAACACAAGCGTTCGTCATGTCTTCGAGGATATACAGACATTGACATCTATGAAAGCAATAACAAAAATTCAGGTGCTGTGAAACGTGTGCTTGTTACGAAATATAAATTAATTAACTATGATACATCATTCATTATAATTTGACCGAAACAGCATTAGGTCACAATGGAAATATTTTTCAGATAACGTTAAAGATAAAACGACCCCAAAGGTTTCGTATAACAATAGTTTAAGGTACAAATTAATGGTACACATTCACTAAATGATCTCCACTTTAAACAGAGGACATTCAGTTGTGGACACACAACTGGATCCGGTTGACAGCTCGTTGCTCAAAGTTCAAATATCGTTTACATTTTGAAAATTCTTTTACTGTTGTGGTTGTGGATAATCTTCTGTCAAACCATTGCTAATTTCACGATGAAATGCATTAACTATGCACACTGCACACCATTAAAATCGCAACTGCTGTTCATTTTATTCATGAAATTCACTACGGTCGTGTGCTTTTAAATTTACCTGCGGTCAAATTTCAGCTGTTTTGCAGTTTTGCCAATACAAAATACATTGAAAAAAAGAGAAAATGTTGAAAACAGCAAAAACACGTAAATTTAAAAGCACACGGCCGTATGACAGAAGCCGATGCCGCCATAAGCGTGCACATTTTTAGTGTGGCGTTGGCTTCTGCCAAAGTGTATAAGATTTTATGACAAAATTGATAATGTATGAAGCAACCAAAAAATGCATTTCATGAAATTAATAATACTTTGAAATCGAGCATTCGGCTGACAATCGATTTTAAGTCGGTTCAATTCAAATAATTTGTTCTAGTGACATTTACAAGCAAAGTTGTCTTTTAGAGCCAATTTGATACAACTCCGTTCTACATTTTTGTTAAATATTGAACGAATGTAGGATGTAGTCCTAAGGCTAGAAACTGGCTTGAAGACCCAGCCGACGAAACGCCGGCGCACGGCTCTAATGTCAAAGCATTCTTAATTTCATGAAGTGCATTACACAATTTTTTGGTTGCTTATTATTAATTATTTCAGATGCGCCGACTTAAAATCGATTTTAAGTCGGCGCAACTCAAATATTTTGTTCCAATGACATTCACGTGAAAGATTGTCTTTGAGAGCCGATTAGGTACAACAGTTTCCTACATTGTTGCTGAACATTGGACAAGTCTACGGTGTAGTCCAAAGGCTAGAGACTGTCCCGAACACCCAGCCGAAGAAACGCCGGCGCGCGGCTCTAATTTAACATAAGCCAACGCCGCACTAAACACGTGAACCGAATGGAAGTGTCTAAATTGCACATAGTAGAGATTCCCTGTTCAAAAAAGCTTCTAAAATTAGCTGCATTTTCGCATTTCTATTCAATTTTTTTGTTATGATTTGAACATTATCAACGTGGAAAGTTAGCGCCACTATCCACCATGCAACAAGAAGCAACTGTTAAGAAACGTTGAAAGCTTTGGACACTGGAGAAGAAAGTTGACAAAATATAATTGATTTGACAAGAGATATAGACAGCGACACATCTGACCACGAATTTATGGATTGTGAGTAATGAAAACACCCTGTTGAATGATTATCTCTTTGGATGTGAGTATATTAGTATATTTCAACATACCCCAATACACACGAGATGTGTACGTACGCGCGAAAAACTAAAAGTACAAATCGAGTGTGTATTGGGGTATTTTGAAAGATATTTTTCTGTAATAGTGACAATGTGTTGGTGCACATACCGCGGAAAGCAACTTTCCATCCCAAGTGATGGGAAAATATTTTCCGTCACAACCAATACACTCTCACGTATACAGAAAAATAAGTTTGTTGTTACTTTTTACTCCTTGTATACCTTACTATGATCTTTGATATCAGCGGGAAAGTTTGTTTCCGTTGCTCTTTGTGATCTTAGTTTCATACAAGCTTTCAGATGATGAGCAGCTTGTTGCTCGAAACTGC
The DNA here is from genome assembly GCA_029228625.1 of Pseudolycoriella hygida. NCBI lineage: Eukaryota > Metazoa > Arthropoda > Insecta > Diptera > Sciaridae > Pseudolycoriella > Pseudolycoriella hygida. The sequence continues at coordinate 43,433,759 of CM055403.1, read as the reverse complement.
GGTAGGAAATAATAAAAAATCGATTGGGACAATTGGTCTGTTACTTTGACGTTAAAACGGTTTGATAATGCCGCGAATTTATCAGTTAGCATTTGTCCGCATAGGACGAATGTTTGCAAGCAACTGCTGCACGGCGAAGGAGAGAGTGGAACCTGTTTAGTAATAATCATGGAGCCGCATATCTTCTAGCGTGATACCCTTACGGGAAATAAATCGTCTTCTGGTCGTCTGAAAACTTCCTCAAGATTTACAATAATTGTGCCGAGTTTCGCGAACCGGTAAATATAATTTTCGTAGTTTATTTCATGAAATTCTTTATCCCTTCCCTAAAAAAATGGTGTAAGAATCTCTTGAAAAATTTTTTGTTTATTTTTAATATTTTCAATATTTAGGAATTTTGTCCTTTTAAAATTAACCAAAATTTTTTTTGGATTTTTCTTTGCGAAAGTGTCATAACGACCGCTCCAGGGTGAGAGATTATGCGGTCTTCAAAGCTTGCGATTATTTTAGAATCAGAAATCGATATCACAAAATCATCAAAACAACTAGAGAAATTCCAAAGGCTCGATGTCGGTGTTCCCTTTATGGAATTGCCTTAAATGCACGAAACATTTCAAGTCTACTGAATTTTTGTTAGATTTTTCTTTTTTCAAATTAATAGAACAATCGACAGCACACCATAGCCAGGTCTACTAGCGTAATATTACTTTTCCAAATTTCGTAAAATTTGTAGATTAGATAAGACATCTTTCTTTTCAACGTCTTGTGTAACAATTTATGACTTTGGAGGACTTTGTGTAACAATACATTTAATATCTGGCATTCAATTTGTTCAAACAGACATCGAGGTTGTTACATGTAAGAGGAATCACATCAACAGCTTAATTCTTGTGTTGGAAGTATTTACCTTTTTGTTATATTTTTGATAGGTATGGTATCTATAACAGCAAGTTGTTAGAAATCTACACTAGAATTTAGCTCAACTCAATCACAACAAAAACCTCTCTAAAGGTAGAGCGTGACGCAGTCCGTAAGTCCGCTTCCAAAATTAATGATATCGCTTGAGGTGACGCTATCGCTGATAATACGCAGAAGTTTGTTTGAATGGAATCTTGTGTTCAAAGTTTTGATTTCCTGAAAAAATCAGAGCGCTTTCTTTGAAACAAAATTACGTTGTATTGTATCATCAGCGATAGCGTCACCTCAAGTGATATCATCAATTTTGGAAGCAGACTTACGGACTGCGTCACACCTTACCTTTAAAGAGGTTTTTGTTGTAATATCAGTCGTTTTGGAAGTTTTGAGTTGTTGAAAAATTTTCTAATTTTTGAAAAAAGTTTTCTCCGAAAAAAAATTTTCTCAGAAAAGAAAATTTTATAAAAAAAAATTGTCTTCAAAAAGATTTTCTCCAAAAAAAATTTTCCCAAACAGTTAAATTTTTTACGAAAAAAAAATTTCTCCAAAAAAAATTTTTTCTCCTAAAAAATTTTCTTCAAAAAAAGTTTCTTTCAAAAAAATTTTTCCTAAAAAAAAAATTCTCCAAAAAATTTTTTCTCCGAAAAAAATCTTTCTCCAAAAAATTTTTTCTCCAAAAAAAATTTCCTTTCCGAAAAAAAATTGTTCTCCTACACCTTAGGCTACCATTGGAACACTTCGTATCACCTTCGGCTACCTTCGGAAGACTTCGTGTCACCTTCGGCTATCTTGGGAACACTTCGTGTCACCTTCGGCTACCTTCGCAACACTTCGTGTCACTCTCGGCTACCTTCGGAACACTTCGTGTCACCAACTGTCTAGGTATTCTTATTCAGAATTTAGCAAAAAATCTAAGATGGTGTCACTTTGACAGTTGGCAGTCATTTTTTTCAAATTCTAAAAAATTCTCCTGAACAAACTCTATAACTTCCTAGAAGAAACCATCTCTCTAAGTAGTGTCATTCCGAAGCTAAAATTCGAACACCGTAAAAGCATAAACGAAAATCCAAGAAGGCGCTGCTATGACAGCTGGTAGCCATTTTCTTATGATCCCAAAAAATTCTCCTGATGAAACTCTATAACTTTCTAGCAGAAACCATCTCTCTAAGTAGTGTCATTACGGAGCTAAAATTCGAAAACGAAAGAAAACCTAATTTATTGCTTGGGAAAATTCAAGATGGCGCCGGTTTGACTGCTGGCAGCCATTTTCTTAAGATTCCAAAAAATTCTTCTGACCAAAGCTAGCTATTGTCACTCCAGAGCTAAAATTAGAAAACTCCGAGCATTACCTAGAAAACCCTCAAAATTGACCACTTTTCCACATTCGACGGCTTTTTCAGAATTTTCCCGGAAAAGCGGCATATGAAATTTTTCATTTGATGCCGAGACTGACGTTCCCTGAAAATTTTAAGGAAATCGCTCTGGCGGTTCTCGAGAAAAAAAAGTAGGTAAATACATAGAGACATAGACAGATCGTGGATTTTGATTATTTTCAAACATATTTTTACCATTTTTATATGGAAATTGGTCATCTTTGATTGGCGATATCTCGGCTCGTTTTCAACCGATTTTGATAAGTGTGGGCTCATTGGAAACCTGCTACGACGTAGTTTTTTTTAAATAATTTGGATAGGGAGGAGGCGAGGGGAAAAAACTTAAAAGTTCGCCTATACATCGTGTCTTGTCCCAAAGGTTTTTGAATGGAGTTTTTTGGATTTGTGGGCGTTTTTTTGGGGTGTGGGGACTGCGTCACGCTCTCCGCTACCGCTCCGAGCATGATTGCATACAAAAGATTAGATGCAATTTATTCCCGAGCATATATTTTCGATGTTTAGCACAAATTCTTTAGGTAACAATGGAGCATTTGCTAAACACTCATCAAATTATTTCACATATTATGGCTTTGCCAACAGCTCAATAGTGCAGTTTTAAATCGTCTTTTCTACATTAATTAATTGTGTACTTACTGTCAGAGTCAAAATACAACTAAATAAGAACCGATTATCGACTGTGTGTGTACTGTACCCCAAATCAGCTGATAGAATTGGCTCAAGTCTGTGCGCGCATGCGCGTAGTTGAAAAGAGAGCTGTCACACGGCTATCGGAGTCGATTGCAGCCGCCGGTAAAGACCGGCTTTTTCGCTCGGCACATAATTCACAGACGCTGTTTTGTTGCAAATATTGTACGTTTCAAGATAAATGTCAAAAATAGTGTAACTCTCACATTGTATCAAACGTTTGCGAGCAATCGATTCTATTGGTTAATGTGACTGTAACACCCTTTCGTACTCTTCATTCTCTCAGATTTAATTTTTAATCGGGTAATTTTGACAATTTAATTGTTGTTCGATTTGAATTTGAGAGAAAAACTAATATATTCCTCTCAATTCTGAATTCTCCCATCTCGCAATGTAGCAAACGCTTTGTTAGCGCGAAAGATTGGACATTTATGTTGAGACGGACAATACTAATACACTATAAGGGCTTCAACACCTAGCCCAACTTTAGTTTCATAGAAATGTTACTTTTCTGAAAATTTCCTTTCGAAAAACAGCTGCCGATATACGTTATCTTCTTTACATGAGTGTATGTAGGCACATTAAGTCATCATAATCAGTCATAAATAAGAAGATGCGGCGGCTCAAAATCTTTCGCTCGAATGATTTTATCTTCACATGCATTCTTCGGTTCGAACTCTGCATACCTTTAAAATTCTCTTTAACTTTCATTTTTATCAATTAACAAATACTGATAACTCGAGATCGTCACGTCTGAATACCTCTGAACTCTGGAGCTACATAAACTAACAGTTGTAAACAGTTGTAACAGTGGTAAAGAAAAATATATTCTTGGGCGCAACTTCTTCATACTTTATGAGAACATGCTCCAAAACTCCTTGATGTTTTTACACTAAGTAACACACAGAAAAACTTACACTTTGAGACAAGTTATTCGAAAAAAATTTATTTTTAATCAAGATTTACTTCTACTGTAACTCAAGAAGAATGTATCGAAGCGATCAAAGCTACCATCATTAACATTTAACTTTGAACTTTTCATTGTAAAGTAACACACGTGTCGAGTGGACGAAAAGCATCAGGAAAGCAGAAATATAAATTTTTTTTTGTAAATTGTTTGAGAATTTCGTTTGTTCTTTTTTTTTAATGAAAATCTATTTCCGTTTGTTGCAGGACGTATTTGGTGATCCGTGCTCAAAATCAACATGGATGCACCATCTATGGTTCATCGGTCTGGCGACACATTGATCGTACGAAGTGTAGTCAGTGGAGACCAATTGTATCTGGATAACGAACAGGGAGTCAATAAATTACTTCCATTCCACCACAATTCATTCAACAACAACAAAAATGACAACGAGAGTACTGGGGATGTAGACGAAACCAATTTGGACAACACTTCCAATTTACCGCAGTGTAAAATCAAGCGAAATTACTCCTGCAACAATTGTACGTTTTTTACGCAAAATCCCCGACATTTTCTCACGCATTTGAAGGACGTTCATGGCGAGAAAATTATAATTAACGAATGCAAATATTGCTTGTATGCGTCGAAGCATTACCAGAAGTTGGTTAGACACATGAAAATGGTGCATGGTTCGACAGATGGTCTAGAGGAACAGGCACAATCACGCAAACGAGCATCTCAATTAGCTCGCGAACAGAAAAAACGAAAAAATAGTTTGGAGGATATTCATCTCAACCAACCGTTGCAACTAATCCAGCAACAATCGCAGCCATTGTTCGTCAACAATCCATCGCTCACCGAGCCATCTTCCAGTCCCGAATTCGCAAACAATAAACTTCTCAAATGTACTGTGTGTGACTACTCGACATTGCATCGCGAAAAATTAACGGACCATGAACGCGAAGAACACAATAAAACGAAATTCTTTCGTTGTGAAAAGTGTAGTTACGTAACCCACATCAAAGCTCGTTTCAGCAAGCACGTCAAATATCATTCAATGCCAATGATCAAGTGTGTACTGTGTGACTTTCGGACGCCGTACAAGTAAGTTGTCTTCTTTTATAAAACATTATTGGAGATCTTGTAACAAAGTCCGTCGTCATTCAGAGTTGCCGCTTTAGTATTGTGGATGCAGTCTAAATTTGATACTTTCGTATTCTCTCAGCACTCTCTCAATTTTATTGCGCCGTACATTGTTTGACCGATAATGAAAATAATTTCTCTCAACACTCTCCCAATTTTATTGCGACTTGCATTGTTTGACAGATAATGAGAATAATTTCTCTCAGCACTCTCTCAATTTTATTGCTCGATATATTTTTGGACAGGTACTGAGATCAAATTGAGAGAACTGAGAGCTGGCGCAATTTCATCGCAATTCTCAATCGCAAAAATAATTTTCTCAAAACTTCAATTTTCAACTGCGACCACAATAAATAAACGAGAAATAGTTAATTTTTTGTGTTCGGTGAGAGTGTCTGGTGTGGCTTCGTTCACATCTTGTGTACGTGAAAAACACGACAAGAAAATAAGAAAAGAGTTGAGTTGACGATCACTGCAGATAAATCCGAAACGAGAACGGAATGTCTTTTCAGTCAGAGCGCAGCGAGGGTCAAAAATTCATTCGAACTGCACCTTTTTCTGCGTGAGGCAGAACCTTCACTCGAGCATAAGTTTTCCGTTTCTCGTCTACGAACATTGGTGTTCTATCAACACTCGTGACCGCCTAGGGATGAAGCAGACATACAATTTTTGTATAACTTTATAAACCATAATGTACCTTCCGGTGTGAGGTTTTTATGACACAACGCGAAAGATGTACAGCCCCTCTCCATGCCCTCTTATCGCCCGCCAAGGAGATGGTTTGTTAGCCCAGAGAAAGTCCCCTAACTTCTATATCTGTTTCAATTGAGTCTACGAAATTTCTCCTTGGCCTATTCGAAGGGCGCGCACATCTGTGACCTTAGCATTTAATATCGTTTTTGACAGCCTGTTACTACCCATACTTTGTACGTGCCCGAACCAGCGTAGACGACTAACCCTTGCCTCTTCTTCCACTGACGAAACTCCTAAGTTTTCCGTAATGTCGTGTCGCTGTTCCTAATGCGAATATCCCATTGCTCCCTCCGACTAACCTTCGCTATACTTCTAAGAACCCTCATATCAGAAACCTCCAGGTCATGCACGAGATATCGGCAGTCCACCCAACTCTCGGCCTGAAAATTGACCTGTGGATAGCTAGCATTGTTTCGCTACTTAATTCCTTTTTGTGTTGAACACGTACGACTTCACTTGATTGGCTACCGCGTTTCCCATTTTCCTTCTTTCCTCAAATTCCCTAACTAGCTTGCCATCCTCTGAGAAAATGGTTCCTTGAACTTGAACTTGAACTCAGAAACTTGCTCCAGCTCCTCCCCATTTAAACTGCAAACTATCTCTTTCCGAGATTTGTCGACATGCATAACCTTAGTTTTCCCCACACTTACCTTCATCCCCTACTCCCCACATGCGGCATTCAGGCAGTCCACCTCATCCTGTAAATCTCAGGGATTATCTGCCAGAATCAATTCATCCGCATAGGCCAGTATTGTCATTATTACCTCACCCACCTCAACCTTTTACCTGCTTGATAATTTTGTTCATAAATTATAAACAGAAGCGGCGAGAGACCCCGACGAACGCCCTTATTAACCTCGAAAGACTGGCTAATTTCGCCATCTATTCTTACCGCGGCCCTGTTCCCTGAATATAGGCTCTTAATGGCAGTAGACTCCCGTTGATACCGTACTCGCTAAGGACCACGAACAGCTTCTGTCTCTTCCGAGAAGATGAAGCATGTGTGTAAGTCTCTGTTCTTTTCATAAAACTTTTTGATAGTCTGCCTAGGCGAAAAATCTGATCCTGGCCTTAATCTACAGGCCTTAATTCCATTTCCTCTCAACCGTCTTGTGCTGTAACCAGACTTAATATAGCTCCCATTTCTCCAGTACAGCTTCCTTGATATCTGCGTTCCGCCAACCCGTCTTTTTGTTTCCACTCCCGCTAGCTGCACTACCCAAGATTCCTCAGCTTACACCCAAGACAAATTCCTTAAAATCCGCCCACTCAGCTTTAATCTTCCCGCAACCAGTGGGAAGCCCCTCAAATCCCTCGGTAAATTTTGCTATAAAACGAGATCTAGCTTCCTCGTCCTTGGGCCATTCCACGAAAACTCCGTTCCCACGCTCGAAATGCTCAGTTGTTACGAAAAAATATTCATAGAAAATGGTGTATCAGACGTATTGATCCCTTAACTAGAGATTAGTAACTTTTCTATTGCTTTCATTTTGTAACTACTGAGAATTTCAAGCGTGGGAACGAAGCGGACCGTGGAATTGCCCCCTTGAATTTGCCTACCCGAAACTTGCGACTTAGTTTTTTCTGCTCCTGGCAATCGTTTACTTTGTGATCCTCGAGCTATGGTAGTCCAGCCGACCGGGAAACTTACTTTAGCACGTTTAAAAGGATATTCGTAGGATTTTGAAATTTACTGTTTTTGCTGGATTTTATAGCATTTTCTAAATCGTTTTTTCGATTGGGGAGGGCTTAGGGCTTGTCCATAAATGACGTCCAGTTTTTTCAGTGTTGCCAGCACATTTAAATCGTTAATAACTCTAATTGGGGGGTAGGACACATGTTTGACTCGCCGGAATGGATATTTATCGAGTTATTAACGATTTAAATGTGCTGGCAGCACAGAAAAAAGTGGACGTCATTTATGGACGAGCCCTTAGAGGCCATGCATATATTACGTCACGCTTGCTATAAAAAGTGAATATCCATAAAAAGTCATAACTCAGTCAGGGCATCAAATTTTGTTTATAGGACTCTGGCTACCCCCCCCCCCCCAAATAGGGGGTGTGTTTGGTGGGTAGCCGCAGTACTATAAGCAAAATATCTGACCAGTTTGTAGTTAAGGACTTTGTGCATTTTATAGCAAACTTGACGTATCTTATACATGGCCCCTTGCCCCTTACTGGATTATTTGATCCTCGACCTAAATAAGTGAAATCAACAAAAAAAAATTCCGGGTTACCCCCTCCCCTCGAAGGTTCAAAGAATAGAGTGTGGTAGTTTTCATTAGTCTTAGCTTTTCTTCGGTTTCAAAGGCAGAAGACTTTCAAAGGAGAATATTTGTGCCTCTGGAGCTATAGTTTCTATGGACTTTTGGATCTTAGGTTAGAGCGTATGTTGTAGAGACAATTGAAGGGAACATATTTGCTCATATGCTTAACAGTGAGTCAAAATAGCGGACAAAAGTTTTTACCATGAAAAAGACTTACTTGAAAAAAAAAAAATTGCGGGGATTTCTTTTGTCTTGAAGTGGAATCAACGATTCAAACATTAACTTTCTACTATCTAAATGTTGCTTCATCCCCTCAACGCCATCCTTTCAACCGCCAAAAGTTCGTTGAATCGTCTACCAACTTCTGTTCTGATATAAATCGACTTCCACACCTCCCATGTCATTTGTAAGAAAGTCCCTCAGATTAGAAAGCATAGCAGCTCTGAATAACTGACGGGTATCGTGAACATTAATTAAAATTTTCGATGAAACCAAAAAAATTTGACATTTCAGGTGGAACTTGGATAGACACATGAAGAATCATGGCGGTACTGGATTGTACAAGTGCTCCGCTTGCAATTTCACCGCCGATATAAAACAGAGTCTTACAGTCCATGAAATGAATCATCATTTGCCTCCCGTCGGACATGCATCTGGAATGAGTATGGCGCGCAGACGAAATAAAGTTGGTGGAACGGATATTGTTGAACAATATTCACCAATGAATCTCTCGGACAGTAGCGTTGGCATGACAACTGGACTTGACTTTTCCATGAACAACAATAACAACAATTCATCGCTGAATAGTTACAACGAGCCGATGGCAAAGAAAATTCGAATGGAAGAACATGAACAACATTGGTACCAATCAATGGCAGCTGATTTGTCACAGAAACCACACACTGAAACGGCTACCGTGCAAAAGAAGCCACCACGGCCAGTGCCGAATCTCATTCCCATTCAGCCGGCGATTGTGAGTCCAACAGCAATGAATTTGACCATTCCGCAACGAAATTATCCGGATAATATGCCAGCCACAATAACGAGGAACGAACGTACGTTGAATGACTTGGCCATTTTGCTGTCCAGTTCGGATGCCATGAGCATGCAATCTCCCGAAAACATGTTGGCCAACAGTAAGCGAATTTTCAAGGAGCTGATGACATTGACCCACCAAAACGATGCACTAACAAACAACGCAGAAAATAACGTAGCCACACCGCAACTGTCACCCACATCCAGCAGCTCTTCGGTTGCTAAACGGAAGACTGTCAACTTTTTCGAAGAACTGAAAGAGAAATTGATTGCAGCGAACGGTGGGAGTTTGATGTGTCGTTGTGGACACTCGTCGAAATGTTTATCGGAATTGTTGATCCATCAGAAAATGTGCAATAAATATTCGCAATCGCCAGTGAATCTGTCTACCAGCAGCAGCAGTGGATCGACTCGCTGTCAATTATGTCGACAGCGTTGCAAGTCCAGTGCTGATTTGGCCGTTCACATGCAACACTGCATGGAGGCCAGAAGCACTGCCGATTCAATGGAATCCATTTCGTCAGATTTCGGTAGCACGGACAAAGTCGATGGATGCGATGAAATCATGGATGAATCGTGTGATGAGGAAAACGAAAATGATGGCGAACCTCACCCCATGGAACATAAGGTGTTCGTGTGGAATAAAATGCCGGAACGACAGGATAATGAAAATGACGTTGGTGACGACGATCGCGATGATAACAACGATGAATCGCATAATGAAAGGAACGACGACAGTGAAAATACGGAAGATGATCGACATGAGAAAAGTAAATATTTCGCTGTGGAAACAGCACCCGGATATGGTGAAGTTACGAAGAAAATGAATCCTGACGATGAACCGACTAGCGGTTCACTGAAGAAAGTGTTCAAATGTCCTCACTGCACGTTTTGGGCATCGACAGCATCCCGATTTCATGTTCATATTGTTGGCCATTTGAACAAGAAACCTTTTGAGTGCTCGTTGTGCTCGTATCGTTCGAATTGGCGGTGGGATATCACCAAACATATTCGTCTCAAGACAATTCGAGATCCCAGCCATAAAACGGCTAAGGTTCTAATGAACGACGAAACCGGCCGTCGTAATTACACCAAATACAACAAACATATCACTCTAATGAAAGTGGATGCAGAAGATGGTGATCCGAAGCTTCTCAAGTCCGGAGAAATGACTCCAAGTCAAGAAGCGAACCTTTCATTCCTTGGACATAAAAGTGACTCAAACATTCCGCACAAAGTCAAATCAAGCGATGTGATCGATTTGGATAATGAAATTCCGCTGTCTTTAGTCAAATCGACTTATGATTCAACGAGCAAAGTAGCAGCTACAACTGACGATGAAAATGATGCGAATAAACAGGCGAAGATGCAGAAAAGTGATTCTAAAGTCACATCGTTCAAATGCAAGAAATGCAACTTCCGGTAAGTTTATTCTTCATTTGTGGATTGACTTAGTGAAAGCGGTGCATGGTGAAAGAATTGGGTGAACGAATTTTCTTTTCTAGTGACGCAAATCGAGACGTTGTTTTGAATCATGTGAAGGGACACTACCAGGACGCTGGAATCAAATTCGAAGACAAAAATGTGCCTGCCGCGGAACTGTCGCAACAGATTATTTCTCAACCGAATCCATCCCCACCGATAGCAGCCAATAGTCCCATACCTACGACATCGTCATCACCAGACAAATTATATCTGACTAAGGTAGGCGAAAGAATGAAACATTAAGATAACGAAAAACTAAGCGAAAAACCAAATCTTTTAGCTTTTCTCAGCTGCAATGGGTTTTCCCAATTTGGGTGTTCCTCCGCAAATGCATGGAATGAAAGCTCCTGCCAATTTGCTCAACACCGACATACATTCAGTGCCATTGAACTTACAAAAACCTACCGTACCGCAAACGATACAAACGGTTCCGACCGATATGACAACAACGTCAGCCGCCGCTGTTTCGGAAACAGCACAGCCAACAATTGAGCACGGTGAGATGGATGAGGCAAGTTCTCTGGGTACTTCGGTAACAGGTTGGCGAGACCCAGCGCCCTATCGCTGTGGTCATTGCCATCAGGTGTCTAATTGGAAGCATGTCATTCAGGTATTTTGACTAACCAACATTCATTACGTAAAAGTTTGCCGTTTCTTTTATTCTTTGCATCGTCAGATTTTCGTGTTTTGATGGAACTAATGAGTTCTTTTAATCAAAGATGCTCACAGCAAACTTTTACCATTGCATACTTACCCGGTAAATTACTAAAGCTTTTTGGGAATTATTACTCAAGTTATCTCTCATTTCATTGGTGGTTATTGTGGTATATTGGAATTCGTTTTATGATTTTTATTAATTGCATAGAAGGGACTGTAAAATGAGAAACATAACCAGAGACCCGTACGTATCAGAATAGATGTGGCAAAAAGACTCAAACCCAGATAACAATTGACCCCAGGAAATGTACATAAAATGCCATCGTAAAAAAAATCCCATTTAATGTGCTCCAGTTCCAGGACATTTAACATTTATTACATTAAATGTGAATTACATGTACATCTCATGTACATTTAAAACACTTTGAATACACAACTAATGTACCTTTAATGTACTTTTTGGTGTGAATTACTAGCACATTTCATGTACATATAATGTTATGTAAGAAAAGAAAGGAAAATTTAATTTAATTCTCCGACTTTTCTATTTCGGTTAATCTGATGATTGCTACGTCCTCCATCTACATTTTTTTATGCCAAGCTCTCATTTTTTTATTAGAAAAAATTCTGCCATTTGCGGGGCTTTTTTGGTACATTAAATGTGATAGGAATAGTGTACACCTTATCACGCACATAAAATGTGCGAAAAATGTACTTGTGATCTAGTGCAATAATTTCGAGTTTTAATAGCAAAAAAAATGTGCCTTTTATTTACATCGAAAAATGTACTATATCACAAGCACATTTTTGGTACATTCAATGTGATAGGAATAGTGTACACCTTATCATGCACATAAAATGTGCTAAAAATGTACTTGTGATCTAGTGTAATAATTTCGAGCTTTAATGGCACAAAAAATGTGCTTTTTATTTACATCGAAAAATGCACTACATCACAAGCACATTTTTGGTACATTAAATGTGATACGTGTACGCCTTATCAAGCCCATAAAATTTGCGAAAGATGTAATTGTGATCTAGTGCAATAATTTCGAGTTTTAATAGCACAAAAAATGTGCTTTTTATGTACATCGAAATTTGAACCACTTTACAGGCACATTTTTTGTACATTTTATGTACATATTCTCAACAACATTCAATTTCGCACATTTAATGTACATTCAGTGAGCAACCACATTAAAAAGTGTGATCTGTGTTATCTGGGAAACGTATCTAAATATCGAAATAAGTAAACAATCCAATGTTTTGTGCTTGTTTATAACTATAATGATTTCAAACATCCTATGAAATTACCCAAGGTAATGTCAAAGGCCTTACCGAAGAGCGTCTGAGACCATTGATTTTGATGACCTAAATGTTATCCCCTGCGCCATATCAAAAAGAGGACCAACGTAGTTTCTTCAAGAAATCCTGAAACTGTTTTCTCTAAAATGTAATTCTCACCAACTTTGCCTTAAGAAGCAAACTTCAAACTGCCATAGTTCTCGAGATATGCGTCATCCCTCACTATTCTAGAAGTTGCTATATCCCTGGATTTGGTCATTTTCCCCTAGAACCCGGAAACACGTGTTCCCTAAAATTTTATTCTCTACTTTGACAGTAAATCTCGATATTGCATAGTTGAGCAAATATAGACGAAAAACCATCAGGTTTCGTATATGGCCAACAAACTCAATATCGTCCATTCCATTGGTCCCAGTGACCCAATAACCCAATTTCTACGAAAAAAAATTTCCCAGATTTATGAGATCAAATGCTTTCATTTGACACCAAAATGAACAATTTCCGTGCTAAACATGCTGAGATATTTGCGAAAAAGTTTCACCGAACCATGTTCTTGGTCACTTTTCCGACCATATCTCCGGAACCACTTCACAGATTTTGCTCATCTTTGAACTTTAATCATGGGACCTATGTACCTTTCAGGGAGAAAAAAGTTTAGGGTGATCGATTCAGCTGTTTAGAAACAAATGACGGGACGGACAAACGGACATTTTTTTTATTGCTGATTCGTCATCACTAGACCATAATAAATCTATCCCCTACATTCCACCTCGACCTACCCCATGTTACAATAATAGTTGTCTGTAGTGGACGTGTAAGACCTTTGTACTTCGTACGGGTCCAATAAGGGAAAATTGTTGCCCTTAGAATCGGGGATACACATATAAAAAACGTCCGATAAAAGTTTTGATTACACCCTAGTATACAACAATGAACGCCTTCAATGGACGTTGTCTTCCACAAATAATTATTTTCGAATAAATTTTACTTTTCCTTTTTTGCGTCGTATTTTTTTTGGAAATAAGATAAACGTGAAATAAAATGCAATTTTATGTTCCGTACCGTGTCTCTATTTCAAAGGTTTTATAGCTTCACTGAGCTTCCATACTGTTTTTATCCTCACAACTCGGGCATGTGAGAGCGAAATGCATTCACTGAATAGAAATAATTTAACGAAAAATCTTCCAAATTATTTTTGGAATAAAATAAGGAAAGAAATGTGAAATACACTGCAAATTAATTTGCAATTACTTTACTTCAAGGAAATTAATTTTTCCCGCTTTTCTCATTGGTATCGAAATTCGGGCTACATTCGTATTACACAATTCTTTAATACTTTACTTCCGAGAAGACAATGGCAGAAATAGAGCCGTGCGTCGATTGAATTTTCCTAGCTTTGGCGGCGGCGCATTTCAAGTGTCGTATTTAAGCGGTTTTGCAAAATAGTAAAAGGTGTGTTAATCAATTAGGTCGTAGACTGCACACCGTTTACATCATCTTACAATAGCTTTCGGAGCTTTCAATTTCAATGGCGGACGTCAGAAAATAGGCTCATAATTTTTACTTTAAACATAGGGATGACCATGATGGCTACTTTTCCATATTAACATCAGGTCAAATCTGAAAAATTTTCCATATTGTCTTCCTATTGAAAACGTATGAGGAATTAGGCCCAAAAAAAGAACTTAAAATGTTCTACTCTCGATGAAATATGGTCAACTTCATGTCGACGGCGCGGCGACTCATAATGTATAAAAAGAGTAGAACATTTTAAGAGCACGTCGCAAAAAGGTAAACTGTCAAATTTGCGATGTTTTTTAGAACAGAGTCCTGCGTGAATATCAAATTATTCAAAACTATGGCTCATGCACAGTCAGGGGGTTTGAGTATGATGGTTGAAAGTTGCCCTGAAAAATCATCGCATCCCAAGTTTGTTTGCGATGTTATTTCTGAGCAAATTTGTACCTTCATACTTGAGGTTTTTGAATTCTGATTCATGTATTATTTGCGTAATAGTCATCATCTCACAGTACATTAGCTGTAATTTTGAATAACTTTTTATTTACGCAGGATCTGTTCTATAAAAACATCGTCAGTTCGCATTTTTGCGACGTGATCTTAAGTTCGTTTTTTGAGCTCAATTCTTCGTACGTTTGTAATAGGAAGCCAAGATGAAGAATTTTTTAGATTTGACTTGGGAATACGTCACAAACAAATCTTTACCTGGTGTCAATATGGAAAAGTAGCCATCATGGCATTCCTATGTTTAAAGCAAAAATTAGTAACGTATTTTTTCATGAAAATGATAGAATCTGACGTCCGCCATTGACATTGAAAGCTTCGAAAGCTCTTTTTATTGTATTATGGTGTAAACTAGTGTTGTAAACGGTATGGTAATGCTGTCTACCACTTAATTGCTTAGCTTGCTTCGAAAACCTTTTAGGCACTATCCAAAATGTCAATCGGCCGGCGCCAGCGTATGGTTCTTGAAAGAAATGTCAAATGATGATTATTATTATCCATCCTCAGAGCGAAAACTATTTCATTCGTAGATATATGTTTTCTTCTCAAAAATCGAATTCTTTGACATTTATTTTAGAAATCGAAGTTAGAATCAGAACTAAAACTGGGAAATGAGTAAATAAATTAACACGACGGCTAAGCAAGGGGTTAACAACTCGATAAAATTGTGTCCCACACAATTCCAAATTCCTTTTATTTCCACTTAAGTTAATTGAGGCAATTGACAATTGAATATCAATTTCCCTGTCATTTTACCTCCTGTGTTCGATCGATTCAACGCTGTAATTGGTATTAATTGATCAAACTTATATTCTAATTGACCAAATATTTGATCAATTTGGTCAATTAAATCGATCCAAACGATCAATTGGAATTGACGTCTGTCCCACCCAAATCCTCGAGTTTTTAACCCCTCGCAACTTAATCATGAAGCATGAGTTATTAATTAAATGAAATGAAACATGACAGTGAACTCGAGAAGCGAGAAATTTAGAATTTGATAAATGAAGTAGTAGATTATCATGACTCCTAAGCAAAAAATGTGTGATCCTTGTCGTGTTTTCAGGTCATAAGTCTCCAAGATCCCCAAAAGTATTTTTTTTTCTATAGCTTTCTATCGATATCGATCTTGCGAAAAATCTAATGATACCAAAAATTCAACTAATCTAAACTCTAAACTCGAAAAGCAAGAGTAGTCGTAGGCTGCGATTGGTCCGCAAACTCTCTTCCTTGTGTTCAAAACGAGGGGTAAACGACCCTAAAAAATCCTCTCACAAGCTAAAAATGTTTTTTAAGTCCCTAATTTCCGAAGAAATTCGCTATTATTGGTCGAAAGCTTTTAACGTAAAATTTACAGAAAATTCCTAAAAAAATATTAAAGAAATTACAAAAATCTTTGATTTTAAAAATCATTTCACACGATTTTTGGAGATTGTTTATCCATCGAAAAGTGGGGTCTCCCTTCCCTTCTTTTTTACTCTTTAAAATTTTGACTGTTTTGAGAATTATGTCAAGGTCGCTGATGATAAATTTTACATCCGTTAACAGAGGTAGAAATATAAATAAAATTCAATCATTTTACGGTTATTGGTTAAATAAATTAGTTTGTCGTAACTAACAAGTATACATAATCATTCCATGATGCACGGAACCAGTCAAATATGCACTTTTATTTTGTAAACATAACCTAAGGATCTGAATGTACGAAGGTATAGGAAAAATGAGTGGAATGAATTGACTAATTAATTTACTAGCCGATGTGTCACTGTTCTAGAAACATTATAATAATGTGTACACTTAGTGCTTTTATGGGTTAAAATATGCTCGAAAGGAGGAAAAGCACCGGATCATGCTAATGCCACACGAATTTGTGAATATTTTAAGCAAACTTGGTGTGTGCTACGAAAGTTAGCAAAAATTATTCTTTCGCAAAATTTCTACTTTTAATGAATAGTTTTCGGCTTAGAAGTGTTAGTGAACACAATATTTATTCCCAAGCGTATGGAATGCTAGGTGAACTTGTTGAACAAGTGTGTCTGTACATTGCTAATTGCGGGTAGTGACAAAATAGTTACATGATTCCCGGCGAAGGGAAAATTTCCCGCTTCAGATATTAACTCGAATCGGCATGCCCTCGAAAGTTTTTAAAATTGTTTACTCAAAATCGTATATTTTTGGAGTGGGCAAAAGGATTAAATCACATCATGCGCGGACTGGTCAAATGAACATCTTGTCCACGAAGGGTCTCATTTGCCTCAAAAATTTCGTTTGCGACGCCCAAGTATAATCTATTCAGTATCTAACAAATTCCGTATAAGACGACGTTAGACCGCTTAAGATTATATTACCCCACCCCCCACCCCCGCACTGTGACAAAAAACCTCTCGCTTATGCCACAGAAATCAATGTTTCGGGCCGGTGCAGAGCAGCGCCCAATGGGCCGATTTGTGGCCAGTTCGGCCCTGGATCACATCGTTGAAGAAACCTAGGAAGAACAATTCTAAGCAGGGTTCACGATGTGTTAGCAACAATGTCATTTTAATAGTTTAGGATGTCGAAAGCAAAGCATATTCCAGGGGCACAGTTATAGTTTGAAAATTCTGGGTGCATTTTCGGCGTGTTCAAAGCATTTGATATCAAATTTCACGTTCAAATATTGTAGAGTAGATCAGCTATTTTCGAATCAGGCCAGGTCAAAATCGGTACGGGAAAGGTCGACCTTTATCTGATGTGACCTGAATCTAAATTATGACTTTTTGACCTAGCCTAATGAACCTGAAACTAACGTACACCTGATCTCTTTGTTTTCATAAAGTTTACCGTAGGACACTGAGCGGAGTTAGGACTGCTAATTGCAATGCTTATCGCTCTATCTTATGCACACTGTTCGCAGACACTTTCCTTGAGTCTTTAGTAAGGAATAATTTTCTCGTACCTAGTCGCCGAGGATGGCTAACAGGAGTGCAGCTTCCCAATCCCAATCCACGGTTCCAAATTAACCCTCGGTGGAGGGGCTCTTGACCCAACCACTTCAGTAGGATTGGAATTGCTGGACCAGCTCAGGAATCCCAGGCTAGGGTAACAATCGGAATCATATCGATTCTGCTCGTTACCTGGTCTTGATTTGTTCCGAGTCTTATTCTAATAGAAACAAGTGTAACGCGAGTGTGGCTTTTATACAATCCATTCCTATCCTAATTTACGTAACGCAGAAATAAAGATTTCTAGACCCTCCCCTCTCCGCTTAAAAGGTCAAATTTGCCCCAAATTTGTCAGACCTGTCACGTTTGCCTCATACCCCTCTCCCCTCTTGCGTTATGTAATTATGAGCGACTCCCAAGTGAAAAAACTTCAACTTACAAGCAATTCTGCCTATGGGTCGTAAACGCTTTTTAACTTTCTTGAACACTAGGAAGCTGAAAAGTCAAGTTTTCGTGTGATTGTTGGTCGAAGGCTAAGCCAAGATCAATGATCAAATTTTGGTTTTGGTCTCTTGTCGGGATGGCTCACACAATTATTTTACCAAAATTGAATTCAAACATAACCAAAGACCCGTACGTATCAGAATAGATGTGGCAAAGAGACTCGAACGTATCTAAATATACAATTGAGCAAACAATCCAACGTTTTCTGTTCTTTTTTAACTGTAAGAATTTCAAAGATCCATAGAAATTACCCAAGGTAATGTCAAAGGCCCTTCCGAAGTACGTCTCAGACCATTCAAATCTAGAAAAGCGTATATCTAAGGACTATGCTATTTTCCCCTAAAACTCTGAAACACGTGTTCTCTATAATTTCATTCTCTACAATTTTGCCTTTGGAAGCAACTTTCTACCTGTTATAGTTCTAGAGATATGGGTCATCCCTCCTAATTCTAGAAGTAGTCATATCCAAGGATTATGGCATTTTTACCCAAAACCCTGAAACAAGTGTTCTCTAAAATTTTATTCTCTACAACTTTGCCTTTGGAAGCAGCTTTCTACCTCTCATAGTTCTGGAGATTCGGGTCATCCCGTCCAATTATGGAAGTGAACATATACCAGAATTGGACCATATTTCCCCAAAATCCTGAAATACTTGTTCGCTTAAATTAAATTCTCTACAACTTTGTCTTTGACAGTAAATCTCCATATTCCATAGTTAAGGAAATATGGACGAAAAACAGTTTTCGTATATGGCCAAGAATCTCAATTTCGTCCATTCCATTGGTCCCAGTGCCCAGACCCCTGACCCGATTCCCGATTTTTTCCCAGTTTTGTGACATCAAATGCTTTGATTTGACACCAAAATAAGGAATTTCCGTGCTATACTTGCTGAGATATTTGCGAAAAAGTTTCATCGACCCTCGAAAATTTCATGTCCGACCTCCACTTCTTCGACCATATCTCAGGAATTACTTGGTCGATTTTGCTCATCTTCGAACTTGAATCATGGGAGGCATGTACCTCTCAGGGAAAAAAAGTTTAGGCTGATCGCTTGAACCGTTTGGAAAAAAGTGGAGGACGTATAGACGGACATTTTTTTTTATTGCTGATCCGTCATCTCTAGACGATAATAGATGCACCCCCTAACTCCCACCTCGATCTACATCATGTTGCAATAAAATTGTTTGTAGTAAACGTATAGGACCTTTCTACTTCGTACGGGTCCAAAAACATTTCAAATGAGATTTTTTTTATAAAGTTCGGGCTCGGGTCAGGGCTTCGGGTTTGGGTCAGGGCTTCGGGTTTGGGTCAGGACTTCGGGTTTGGGTCAGGGCTTCGGGTTTGGGTCAGGGCTTCGGGTTTGGGTCAGGGCTTCGGGTTTGGGTCAGGGCTTCGGGTTTGGGTCAGGGCTTCGGGTTTGGGTCAGGGCTTCGGGTTTGGGTCAGGGCTTCAGGTTTGGGTCAGGGCTTCGGGTTTGGGTTAAGGCGGGCTTGGGTCAGGGCGGGCTTGGGTTAGAGCGGGTTTGGTTCGGGTTCGGAATTTTTTATGTCGGATCCGGCTTCGAGTCGCAGTCCTAAGTTCATGACAATTCTTGATCCGCAAGCATTATATTGCGATTTATTTTACAAATTATTAGCATGTAAAACTTAATACGCAACACGGGAAAGAATTTTCGGCCTTCATTCGGGTAATTCATTCTTTGATCATTATTTTTTAGTAGCTAAGGAAGAATTATGTCATTGTCATCATATTCTGGAAAACTGATACGCCATTCTTTTACTTTTCATTTATTTTAAGTATACGAGTTACGACAAGGTTTTATGTAGAAGGGCGAAGGAAATTAAAATTTGTTTTCAAATATAACTTGACTAATAAGCTTCTGGAAATGCTTACGGGTATTACTACACGGGTGGGTCGCTGATAATGGTGACGTTACGGCAACAAACACTCGCCTAATGAATCAATTAACAATTTTTATTAAACAAATTTTCTACTTTCTTCATATTTACAGCGTCACTGTCGTTTGAAGCACAATGGCGATATCAACATCGAGTTAATAGAAAAGCGCAATTCAAGTAAACGGACATATGTCCGTCTCAATTGTCCAAGTTCATCAGGCCATCGTAGCACCCATCAAGATGTTGTCGAAAGTGCAAGCAGCGACGATGTAACGGAAAATCAATCGATTGCAAAATCACCGAATGTGACCCAGCAATCCTCCTACATTTCGGACAATTTCAACCAACCAGCAACCGAACCCGTCGATGAGCCCACAAAAACAGTGGAAACTATTGATGCATCAGCTAAAGCTATAACCCAATCAAATCCACCGAATCAACTAATTCAACTGTTGAATAAGAAACCGAAACGCTATCAGTGCACGTCCTGTCCATACGTCAGTCCATGTCGGTCGCAATTGGAAAGTCACAATAAATTCCACAATCAGAACGAATGTGGCACATTTCAATGTCGACATTGCAGTTACAACGTAACGAAGAAGCACTTACTCTATCAACATCAAAAGATGCATGAGTACGAAAAAGTCGGCCGTGACGAAACGAATGAAGACAGCAGCGCATCCGAAGCCATCGATTTGACAAGCAATTTTGGCAAATCAGATGGACATGAAAAGCAGCTGATGTTTTGTAGCTACTGTCCAGCGCGATATTTGAATGAAAAAGAATTGAAAGGACATTTGAAGATGCACGCGTCATGGTTCCCATACAGATGCGGCATTTGTACGTACACATCGAGACAAGAGTCGTACATTGACACTCACATGAATGTTCACTCAAGTAGCTACCAACAAAAGACAAAGTTTATGATCAACGAATTCGACATAAAGACCGACTATCCGCAGCCACGATTGTCGACCATTCCATCCGAAACAAATGATGGAAACGTTGCATGGATAGTCAGCGAGTTCAATCAGAAGCAAAAGTCTGCTACCTCGTCAAACAATGACGGCACCGACATCGATTTGGATGAAATCATTTTGTCCAGTAAAGTTCCGAACAAGACCTTCTCAAGCCCGCAAAAAATCGCCGTTCGTGAACCATCGACATCAATAGACAGCGGCAGCAGTGCAATAGCTCCACACAAAACGATTCTGCAAACGCAAGGTCTTCAAAATCGCGAATCCAAACAAAATAAAATTGTCATCAGTAAAGCGGAAAAATGTCCGTACTGTCCATTCTGTACAACCAAACCGGATATTCTGAAAGAACACATGCAATGTCATGTGAGTGTTTCGGGGAAAAAGAATGAAAGTAATTGCGACCATTGTGACTACTCCGTATCCGATGACATTGTGCTCAAGGAACACATCAAACTTCATTTTTCATCGTCGTCGCTATCTCCGACGCTAATTTTAAACCGAAAATCTGTGGCCTTTTTTACATGTTACGATGGATTGATGTTAACTAGTAAATTCGATTCGGATGTCGATGGTAATGACACCCGTACGATTTATCCGATCGCTGGTGATCAAGAATTGGAAAATGTCAGTGACAAAGAAAACAAGAAAATTATCGTCGATATCAATACAGGGGAAGAAGTGAAATAGAAAAATTAATTCTAACGCTGCAAATGAAGCACTTTTTTATCAAAGATTTACCATTTACCGGGGCCATAAAAACCAATTTTTTTTAGATTAAAAGGAATATTTGAAGTTGGACAAGGA
Source organism: Pseudolycoriella hygida (assembly GCA_029228625.1). Taxonomy (NCBI): domain Eukaryota; kingdom Metazoa; phylum Arthropoda; class Insecta; order Diptera; family Sciaridae; genus Pseudolycoriella; species Pseudolycoriella hygida. The sequence goes on along the minus strand of CM055403.1, from coordinate 43,412,083 downwards.
AATCCAGGACATAATGTTTTGGGAGGAAATTCACAGGGAATTTTTAACCCAAATATTACACTCTGGGGAGATTGATGAATTTTGTTTTCATTTTGAATAATTAAAATATAAAAATCTGTGCGAGACTCACAGATGCTCTTAAATTATTTAGTTGACATAGAAAAACACATTGAATTTCTGTTGGTGCCGCACACAAACAAGCGACAAATTAAGGTGTTGGCCATATAGTTGTAATCTTTACCAAGCACATTTCATTAGTCATTTAGTTCTACCTTTGTTCTTAATTGTTAAAATAATAATAAAGAAAATGAAATAACATGAATTCCTAGTTGACACACACATTGCACACACAATTTTAGTCATTTTTTTTTGTAAATAAAAAATAAAGAAAAAAACAGAAATTAATTTTAACTTTCATTTATAGCCCAATTTAATGATTAATCATAGTTGGTGTAATGTTATACGAAATAACTGCAAAATAACACTTATCCCTCCCCATCCCCCTACTACAGGCACTTGTATTTACGACAATGAAAACTAAAAACACAATTCTCTGAAAATATGCGTAGAAAAAAGTATGGAAAAATAATATTTATATTTATATACACAAATTATATTTAGCGATTAAAATTAATGAAAATTTTTTTTTGTTTTTGTTTTGTGAATGAATCGTATGGAGATGATTTTACTATTAACCGAATTAATAAAATTTGAAATATTTTTACCAAAGCATATAATGCCAAATGTATAATTATAGAAGTGATTGCAATAAAGAAATTGGAACCAATTTATCGTCTTAAATTTAATTGATTGGAAGGGAGGGAACAACGATGTAAAGTCCTGTCCAGCTATTTGCATTTTATCGATCAGAGATTGTCAGAGAAATGATAAGTTAGTACGGAGTTTAGGTAGTTGGGTTGTATGGGAGAGGATGGAACCAATTTTGTACGCATGTCACCCACATTCTCTCCCGCACAAACCAACTATTATTCACATGTGTGTTTAATACCTCGGCATAAGCGGTGCACCTATCATTTCTCTGTTGAAACATTTTTGACATTTATGTTGTAAAGTTTCGCTAAAATTACGGGAGTAACAGTCTGCTCGTTTGAACCGTACAAATGTGTGACGCAGTCCGTAGGTCTGCTTCCAAAATCAATGATATCGCTTGAAGTGACGCTATCGCAGATAATACGAAAAAGTTCGTTCGAATGCAACCTTGTGTTAAAAGTTTTGATTTCCTGAAAAAATTAGAGCGCTTTCTTTGAAACAAAATTACGTTGTGTTAAAAAAATTGCGTCACAAATGCCGGACCCACCAGCGGAATAATTTTTCTGTACTTTCAGTTTTTACACGCAAAAATTTTAATTTTCCCCTCAACAATCTACACAATAAGGAACAAAAGTCAAATTTTTGCAGCGCAAAAACTGAAAGTACAGAAAAATTATTTCGTCATTGGGTCCGGCATTTGTGACGCAATTTTTTTAACACAACGTAATTTTGTTTTAAAGAAAGCGCTGTAATTTTTTCAGGAAATCAAAATTTTGAACACAAGGTTCCATTCAAACAAACTTCTGCGTATTATCAGCGATAGCGTCACCGCAAGCGATATCAATAATTTTGGAAGCAAACTCTACCTTTACAGAGGTTTTTGTTGTGATATCAGTCGTTTTGGAAGTTTTCAGTTGTTGAAAAAATTTCGATATTTTGAAATGATTTTTCTCCGAAAAAAACTGTCTTCAAAAAAAAAATTGTCTCCAAGAAACATTTTTCCAAAAAAAATTTTTTTCTTCAAAATTTTTTTGTTTTCAAAAAATTTTTCTCCAAAAAAATTTTCTCCAAAAAAAATTTCTGAAAAAAAATTTTTTTTCCAAAAAAAATTTTTTCTCTCCGAAAAAATTTTGCTCTTTCTCCGAAAAATTTTTCACGCAAAAAAATTTTCTCCCAAAAAAATTTTCCCGAAAAAAACGTTGCTCCAAAAAATTTTTCCTTAAAAAAATTTTCTCCGAAAAAAAATTTTCTTTAAAAAAAATTTTCTGTAAAAAAAATTATCTACAAAAAAAATTTCTCCAAAAAACACCTTAGGCTACCTTCGAAACACTTCGTATCACCTTCGGCTACCTTCGGAATACTTTGCGTCACCTTCGCCTGCCTTCGGAATACTTCGTGTCACCTTCGCCTACCTTGGGAACACTTCGTGTCGACTTCGGCTACCTTCGGAACACTTCGTGTCGACTTCGGCTACCTTCGGAACACTTCGTATCACCTTCGGAGCACTAAGTATCACCTTCGGCTGTCTTCGGAACACTTCGTGTCACCTTCGGCTGTCTTCGGAACACTGCGTGTCACCTTCGGCTGCCTTCGGAACATTTCGGAACACTTCGTGTCACCTTCGGCTACCTTCGCAACACTTCGTGTCACCTTCGGCTGCCTTCGGAACACTTCGTGTCACCTTCGGCTACCTTCGGAACACTTCGTGTCACCAACTGTCTAGGTATTCTTATTCAGAATTTAGAAAAAAATCCAAGATGGTGTCCCTTTGACAGTTGGCAGCCATTTTCTTAAAATGCTAAAAAATTCTGCTGACCAAACTCTATAACTTTCTAGAAGAAACCATCTCTCTAAGTAGTGTCATTCCGGAGCTTAAATTCGAAAACCGAAAATGCATAAGCGAAAATCCAAGGTGGCGCCGCTATGACAGCTGGCAGCCATTTTTTTTTTTAATTCATCATTTATTATCATTCCAAGATGTTAATACACATGTGTGGAACACAAAAATTTCTTTTTAAATTTTGTCTAACAGAGCGAGTTTCAGTTTTGTCTTATAATATTGTAAATAGTAAAATAAAATAAAAAACATTAAAAAACATACAAATCATGAAAGAAAATATCACAGGTCAAAAAATTACACATAATAGGTTTAACAATTTAGTTTATGAAAAAATAAGGTGAGATTGGCATATATTTATCACATTTAAACATCACGTTTAACTTCACTGAGTTTTTAAAAGTCTTTATGCTCGGTAAACTTCTTATATCTATACTCAGCTCATTGTACTCCTTGCAGGCGAGTGTCAAAGAAGAATTCGAAGGGTTCGTCTTAGAGTACGGGTTTGGAATATAAATGTCGTGATTGTTGCGAAGAGTTCGCCCATGCGTTGCGTGGATGGTAACAAATCGAAAATTATTTTTAGTCAAACCATTGATCATCTTGTAAAGATTAATAACCCTCTCCACCGTCGATAAATGTCAGGTATCAACGATGTACTGTATAGGTATGTGGTAGATGTTAGTCTAGGCAGACGGAAGACAGCTTTTACACATCTATTCTGAAGGGTCTGCAATTCTTTCATCTTTGTTGCGCAACATTCTCCATAGATTGGCAGCATGTATTGCAAGTAACTTTGCACATAGGCGTAGTAGAGAGGCTTTCGTTTGGCAACCGGTATGTATTTGCCACAACGCCACATTAGAGAGATGAACGGACGAATTAACTTTTTGACATGGTCCACGTGATGATTGAATTTCAGGTCTTCATCTAGAACAAGTCCAAGATACTTATATGAACGCACTCTCTTGATTTCAACGCCATCGCTCACAATGTTCAAATCAGGATAGTTTTTAGCACCGAAGAATGTCAAGTAACATGTTTTTATGTTGTTGATAGTCAGCACATTTCGAGTTAGCCATCGGTTCAGAATTACCAGATCATTATTTACCTGAAGCTCGAATTCAGTTACATTGTTGCAGATGTACACAAAGACTGCATCGTCTGCGTAGAGAAGTAGCCTCCCAAAGAAGTTCAATTTCAGCAGATCGTTTATGTAGGTAATGAAGTGTAGCGGACCTAATTTCGAGCCTTGGGCCACGCCTACATTCACTGATTTGAATTCGCTTGTGTTGCCGCCAATTGAGGTTGCTGTCTGACGGTTCACTAGATAACTATGCATCAGTTTGACGGCACTCTCTGATAGTCCAAGTCGTTTCAATTTGCTCACTAGGCGATCCGGGCTAACTGTGTCGAATGCTCGTTTGAGATCAATGAACAAGCAGCCGACGTACTTCCCACGATTTGATTTCACAATGTCGACGAGTTGCTGCGCTGCACTCTGACAGCTGGAATCCCTAACGAAGCCAAATTGATTGCCGACAAATAATTGTATGCTTTCGAAGTAGCTGTACAACTGATTCATTAGTAAATGTTCGAAGACTTTTGAGAGCGCTGGAAGAATAGTAAGACCTCTGAAGTTCTCGATGTCGCAATCACCACTTTTGTGAATTAATTTCAGTCTACCTTTCAAGAGCTCTACTGGGTATACTGTTGTCATTATCGCGATATTTATGCAAAATGCAATAATTGGAGCTATTTTAGTTGCAGTTTCCTTAATCAAATTAATGGGAACTTGATCGATACCAGTTGACTTCTTCTTCGGTAGAGTCTTAATTGAATCAATCACTGTGCTAGACTCGACGTGGTGGAAAGACCAGTTATTGTCTCTGTGTTCTGGGTAGAGATCGTCGATGTCCTCGTCATTGTATCCATGCACAGCAATAATTGAGGTGGCAAGTTTTTCTCCAGCGACGGAAAAATGGTCGTTGATTGTGACAGCTGCGTCTGATTTGGCGTTGTATTGGTTGAATATCACTTCTTTATAGAGCTGCCACGTTCTTCTCGGATCGTCAGCAGCTGATTCAATTCTGCAATTCAAGTATTCAGCCTTCCGATGCTCATTCACTTGCTTGATGGAATTCTTCAACTGAGCATATTGTGCAGCGATTGTGTCATTGTCCGGATACAGTCTCTTCAAATGAAATAACCTGTCTCTATTTCTGATGTCCAGGATCAGTTGTCTGTTAACATGAGCTCTTTTGATACGATGAATTGATCGAAAACTTATCTCCGTTGTGCATTCCTTCACTATTCTTTGCAGCTCTATATTCAATTGACTACCACATTCAATGTTCCCATTGTCGCATAAGCTCTCAACTCGATTTATTGCTTTAGGAAGACTGAATTTAGATTTTTTTAGTACTGTTGTCGTTTGTTTCCCTTTTTTGTTGATTGAAGCAAATAGAATACTGTGGTCTGAAGATCCGTTGTGAATAATTGACAATTTGTAGTTATTGCGGAGCATGTTAGTGAAGCACAAATCTAGAATTGTGCCTGATACCGTTCTTGTGACGCCTCTATCCGAAATTTCATTCATCAATACGAATCCATACATTTCTACAAGATCATTCACTGCGTTGTGGTATCCATCATCTAATTGGTTGAGATTTATATCTCCTATAATGACGCAATTGGACCTGATCAAGCAATGAGTCTCAAATTCTTTTAGAAAATGTTTAATTTGATCCACATGTTTAACAGGTCGACGATAAGGAACTGCGATGGTCGTACTGGTGGAAGGTATTTCTAAGATTAAGAATTGATTTCGATCAGGTGTCTCGAGGTCAAGCAGGATTGTTATGATCCCAAAAAATTCTCCTGATGAAACTCTATAATTTTCTAGAAGAAGCCATCTCTCTAAGTATTGTCATTCCGAAGATAAAATTCGAAAACTCCAAGCATTACCTGGAAAACTGTCAAAATTGACCACTTTTCCACATGCCACGGGTTTTCCAGAATTTTCCCGGAAAAGCGGCATATGAAATTTTTCATTTGGGGCCGAGACTGACGTTCCCTGAAAATTTCAGGAAGATCGGCTGACTTGTTCTCGAGATAGGAAATTATTAATAGATAGAACATAGATAGAAACCGACAGATCAGAAAAGAAGTTTTCATAATGATGAGAATAATAGAAAAGTCCATTGGCCATAGAAAAATGTCATTTTCAAACCTCGATATCTTAGCCAATTTTCAACCGATTTTGATGAGTCTCGTTGGAAGCTGTTGCGACGTAGTTTTTTTTCAAAATAATTTGGAGAAGAGAGGATCGAGGGGAAAAAACTCAAAAGTTCGCCTATATATGGCTCCTTGTCCCAAAGTTTTTTGTATGGAGTTTTTTGGGTTTGTAGACGTTTTTTTTTGGGTGTGGGGACTGCGTCACGCCCTCCGCTACCGCTCCGGGCATGATTCAGTGTGAAGTTGACAGCAGTTACAATCGTAGCTAACTTCATTACATACAAGCAAATCAGCTGATTTAACAAACAAATAATCAGCTGACTTCATTGACGACTTCAAAAAGTCAGCTGATTTTCTACAATGAAGTTAGCTTCAGTCGCAACTTCACTTTGAATAGCATTTGTGCTGTGACAGGTTATGATTTTTTGTGATTCGCATGCAAAATGATACACATCCAAAACCATGTGACTTACATCTGTCGCCTCTCTTTTTATTTTCGCACCTCTGTTTAGAGGGCCGAAAATGAGTGCATTTTCGATTTATTTTTTTCGGGATTTCCCCTCTTTACATGCATGTAAAGTTGTATGTGTATCTGTTTTGGACGATTCTTTTTAGGCACTTCGTTCGGTCTACAACGTCTACAACTCGGAAAATTGCGTAAAATCAATCGTCCAAGTACCCAAATAACTATTGGACGTCTAATATGAAAATCTGTCAAAACTGAAGTGGGATTCTTGACTTTTGGAACACATTTTCTTAAGGGCCATTCTCAACGAAAAATGTGACATCTACTATCCTCGTAACGTCGATATCATGAACTAAAGGCAGTCTGCTCAAAATATCAAAATTCTCAAATAAGTTAGTCTGCTTCAAATGTCATGTGTATAGAATGTGCTGTAATCTACTTTCGTTATAATCGTTAGAATAAACCACTGTGCGGGTCTCCCAAAAAATGCCGAGCCGCCCAGTTTTTATCCGACCCGACCTGTTTCGGGCCCGGGTGAGCCAAGATTTTATCAATTTTCTCGGATCGGTCTTTAAACCGAAAATTCTTGGCCCGGCTTTTATTTTATTTTACAAATTTTATCTCCTTAGGCCGACAGTTGCGACCAAAGCGAACATCAATGCCAAACAAGTCAGCTGATTTTTGACCTTTCAAATGAAGTCAGCTGATGTTGGTAAATTTTATGAATGAAATCAGCTGAATTTTTTGCAATGAAGTTTGATTCATTCGCAACTGCAGCTAGCTTCACGTTGACTATTACAAGCAAAATTATAAATAAAAGAACTGTCTGGTCGCTGACCTAAACTAATAACCAATTGCAGCTTGACGACATTGAATTCGACGTTACCTCGCTTACCTCTTATGTTTATTTACTTTGGGCTTCCAGCGACAGCTTGCGTTAATGCCCACCGAGAGCCGATCTCTAACAGCGGAACTACTCCTAGGCCTTCTTACTATGTTTTCCATATAATAAAGTAGAGTTGATGTTACGAAAAAACTCGAACGTTTTTAGGTAAATATTGCCTTAACTCTTAAGTGTATGAAATTACGTCCAAATTAAGTTGTATTGGAAATTGCCGAAAGGGCAATATTGAAACACCCGTCCGAAGAAACGGTGTAAGAAAGGCCTCCGAAAGTACAAAATAGGCAAAAATGTTCATCTCAATTTTTTCTACAATGTAGGAAAAAACCACTTTTTTGTCTAGGACCGATCTTAGGACCGACCTAGGGTCTTCAGGAGAGGCTTCGAACATAGGCAAAAATATTGTCCTCCATTTTCTCTACAACATTGTGAAAAACCATTTTTTTGTTAGGGCCGACCTTAGGACAAACCCGAGGCCCACTTCAGCCCTAAGTACAGGCTAGAGGTGTGCGCCGGACGCAAAATATCGGCGTCGGCGGAAGTGTGTTTTTCGAAACGTCGGCGGCGGCGCAATCTGCTAGCCGAGATTTTTTTTTTCTTCGGCGGCGGCGGAATTTGTGTATTTGCGGTATGTGTCATAGCGGGAACGATGCTTCATACGCATAACGCTGACGGAAGACAGCGAGTGTCATAGAAGGAAGAGAAGGACTATCAGAAAATTTAGGACGCTATTAAGAGCCGAATCACTGGGACAGTGGTAGCAAGAGTAGGACTCCTGTGGGTACAGAGAAAACATGGAATCCAATCCTACCTTGGTCCAGGAGGACCGGGTGTCTATGAAGATTTCCTCACACTTATAAAAGAAACCTATCTCTCTCACCAGAGGAACTTAGCCAAAGATCACTGAGCGATATCCTATCCTTAACTACAAATAGCGGATTGTTAGAGTCATGACTACCCTCAATGTGTAGCACAACGAGTATGGCCTAGGTGCTTGATTGAATCTACAGTTACCTATAGTCGCTGAGAAAGTCCACACTTAGCTACGGATTCCTTTCGGATAGCTTTTAAGCTGAAAATAGAAAAATATGAATTGTTGCTGTACTGGCCTCAATATAGAAACCAAAACCAACGAACCAACTAGCTCATCCCTTCCAGCTTAGAATAGAGTTTCGAATCCACACTTGCAAGCTAGACATGGAAAAATTAGAAGTTTAATAGCGACCCCAATTCTCACTTTGCCTTGAGATTGGATAACTTCGAAGTCGGATTTCATAGACTAGTTCGATGGCTAGCCAATAAGATCAACCCTGTAAGATTTACAGATGGCTTGAAAACCATAGAAGAGAGAAGGGATAGAGTTTAAGCTCCAGAAACGGACACTTTTACCTGGTTTAATCTGGGAAGCTAGCAGTCATCTTCCATGAAGAAATATTCGCAGTACTGGTATGCCACCACAGACAATAGGGACCACATTTATGGGCATCACCTCATCCACTAGACAACAACAAACAACTTTGTTCTTCACACCGACACAATCTCCTTGATCCTTTACGAAAAAAATCAAATTTTCATTGAAAAAGCGATGGTGGCGCCACCATAGCCAAATTCAGCCAATTTTTTGATCACCCTGACATCAATCAGACAACGAGAAACCATTTTACTGAATAAATAATTAATTTAAAACGAATTTGTTTAACAAAAACATCGAATATTTTGCATATAAATTTTGGTCTCGTTGACATTTTTCACCGTGCAAGGAAATTTTCGACATTCCAGGAAAATTTCCCTATGAGGTGGAAAGTTATAACATACTTCTTATAAAGTGTTCAGCATAGTCCAAAGATGTTTTTAAGTTACTAACATCTAAAATTTAGAGATACCTATTTTGGGAATGACTGTTTAAAGTCAAAACAAGTTTACGCAGGGGTCAGATTTT
>CM055403.1:43374540-43402432 GCA_029228625.1 Pseudolycoriella hygida | reverse complement strand
ATATCGGTTTTATATGGCGCCTTCTAAGAGCCCTGGCGCCCAAACGAGGCCGGTACCCCCCCTTTTTAAAATCTCATATGGCGTAGAATGCCCAGCCGAAGGTCCCTGCAAAATTTCAAGAAAAGATATCGAGCCGTTTTCGAGAAAACTCCAAAAAAGTGGGTTTTCATACAAATGGCTCTGGAACTAACTAAGTAACTAACGTAGGATGTTTGCATTAACTTTGGTTTCTATGGAAAATGACGATTTTCTAAAGGTCAGATCTCCGGATCCACTGGACCGATTTTTTTGAGTAAAAAGTCGATTTTAATCAGAATTTTACGTAGAATCCGAAAAACTAGGGCTCAGAAAGATACGACGCAAGGCAAAAAAGTCAAAATCTAGCTGTATATATGGTTCCGAAGTCTACGAAAAAAATTTTTCTAAATTTTTTGGTCGTGGGGACTTGCGTCACGGGCGCATTGCTACCGCGCGCCCATGATATGCAACATTTTAGAGAACATACAGAGACTCCGTCGTATTCTGGAGATTTATCCACATCCATCGATAAGATAATGGAAGCTTCATCATTAGCAGTTACTGGATCGATAAATATTGATAATAGATTAACGTTTAGGGAGTGGTATTGATTTAGATCGTCATTGTCAGTCCGAGGAATATTGTTTGCCAATTCATTGCCAATATCTGTAAAAAATATGTTGAAGTGCTTAGAGACCTCTTTAATTTTGATATCGACATTTTTGTTTTTGAGTAATTCTTCTCTCTTTTTTGTCTTCGATTTTCCCAGTAAGGAGTTATTGATCTTCCAAGTTCCAAGTCCTCTTGGAGTCATTGCAATTGTCAAATAGGTCTTCGTAGTACAAAGTCTTGTATTTTGTCTGGTACTTTTCGAACTCAATCTTCACGACTGAAAGCTTTTCATCTAAGTAAGAGTGGTCAAGTTTAAGTTTGATTTTCTTCTTAATTTTCCTCCTTAAATTATTCATCTTACGTATTAAGTATTCTAGGTGGTCATTCATGTAGGGGCAATTCAAATGAACCTGTTTAATTTTGACCCTCTTTGATACAGTAAATTCTGAGATGAAAACTTGTAAGAGGACAGAAAATACGAATACAATTCATTAACGTTTTTAGACTGAGGGGGGGGGGGGGGGGTAGAATCTTCACTAAGTAGTTCATTCAATCTTGCGTTAACTTTTTCATAATCAGTAATATTTTTAGTAATATACGCATATTTCTGGCTGATCGGAAGGGATAGGTATGCAACAACGACATTATGATCACTCATATGGTTCTCTATAGTTGAACTGTGAATGGAAATATCTCTTCGACAGTTAATGACTGCATGGTCCAACAGGGTACCACTGATAGGCCTGGTAACCCTGTCATTACTACAACATTACAACTATTACAACAATATAATATATTCAAGTATCTATTCCGAGACGAAGCAATATTGGGTGTGCCTGGTTTAAGGACATCAATTTGAACATCACCCACAATCATTCCTAATTCATTATTGTCAGCTACTTTGACTAAGTGATCAAGAAAGTCATTCATGTTAGAATCAACTGGTGGTCTATAATAAGCATGTAATTTAAATTTGGAAATAATGCCATTGAGCGACAGGTTCAATGATAGCGAAATATAGAAAAACGTAGAACTAAAATTGTCTGTGACTGTATAATTAAACCTTTCGTGAATGTAAACTACCAAACCTCCAGCAAAGCCCCTACTGCATGCAAATATTCCTTCGTAGTTAGGTTTTTTATTTTAAAATGACTAAGATAAAAAATTTCTTAAAATCTCACGCATTTCTACAAATTAAATTAGATTAAATGTCCACACTTAGATTGGCCAGCCACACCAGTGCATCAGCTGAAACATCGTGTATTTCTTGCACGCTCCCGTGGAACCGGTGGATGCTATATTCTTCTACCAAATGTTTCATCGTTTGCTCTTCCCCACATTGGCAGAGAGGTGACTCGATGATGTTCCATCTGTGTAGTAGGAACGCGCAACATCCTTGTCCCGTATGAATTCGATTTAATCGAAGCCAAATGCGCCGGGACAATTCAAAACCGTTCACTTTCGCTGTCGGATCGGCTATCAGGTTTTGGTTGTGTATTGCTGCTGCGTTCCACCAATCTTTCCAACGCGACTTCCGATCGTTCAAATCGTCAATATTGCGGTAAAAGTTCCAGAACGGCGATCGTGGTTTTAGCCTTGGGATTGTTGGGGCTTCTATCAGGTCGTTGCGGATCGGCAGTTCAGAATCGGCACTAATTTTTTTGGATTCCCTCAAAGCCGACTCTTCCCGTAGTATGAACGCTGGCGCAATGTTGCTAAGTACGTTTAGCCACTCTACTTCGGTTGACTGGACGGCAGCGCAAATCAATCTCAATGCGACGTTAATCTGTGTATCGATGCGTTTTGTGTGGCAACTTCCTATCCACACGGGTGAGCAATAATCAGCTGTTGACAGTATTAACGATTGGGTGGTGATGCTTAGAGTTTTCGCTGAACATCCCCAACTTGTTCCGGTTAATCTTTGCACGATGTTTATTTTTGATTTCAGTTTCTTTTGGGTATTTTCCAAATGTGGCCGATACGTTAAACTGCGATCCAGAATTACACCCAAATACTTCGGAAATTTGTCGTACCTTATTTTTTTGCCATTCAGTTTCAGTTTCAGTTTCCGGTTCGCTTGGCTATTGTTCAAATGTAACGTGATTGATACTGTTTTAGCTGCATTGGGTTTCAGCCTCCACTTAGCGAAGTAAAACGACATTTTCTGCAGATCGGCTCTGAGAATTTTTTCGATGTCCTCGAATCGTTTGGCTTGAGCAGCAACGGCGATATCATCCGCATAGATGAATCTTCGTGATTGGGTGTTCGGCAGATCGTTGGTGTAGAGGCAGTACAAAATGCACGACAAAACGGATCCTTGGGGAAGACCATCGTTCAATATGCGTTTACGGCTGGTTTTACCATTGAGTTCCACTCTTAGGCACCTATCACTGAGCATATTCGTGATCAAAATTAGGGTTTTTTTGCATTTGATCACTCGGCTTAATTTCATTAAGAGTCCTCTCTTCCAAACGGTGTCGTACGCTGCTGTCAGATCCAAAAATATCACGCCTGTCTTGAGTCCTTTTTCGAAGCAAAGCTCGATGTGACTGGTCAGAGCAAGGACTTGATCGCAGCAACTTCGATTTTCTTGGAAACCTGCCTGATCCATCGTTATCATGATTTTGATTGTTTTTCCGATTCGGCCCAAAACTGTTCTTTCAAAGAGCTTTAGGCCACAGCTCAAGAGAGAAATCGGACGATAGCTAGCCGGCTCGGTTTGCGGTTTGTTCGGCTTCGAGAATGCTATAACTTTGACCCTTTTCCATGCTCGTGGTAACTGACCGCTTGTGTAAATGTGAGTGAAAAACTTACTCAGCCACCTGATGGCGTTTGTGCCGAGATGTTTCAGGAAATCAAGAAATATGCTATCCGCTCCCGGGGCTTTCCCAGACTTGATTTCCGTAATGTCCTTACTTATTTCTTCCGCAGTGAAAGGGGCCGCAAACGTTGATGTTAGAACACCGTTTCGAAAGTTGCTCTTGAATTCTCGGTTGACTTTCCTCTTTTGGCCTGATGATACGACACCTCTCGAATTCCGAACAATTTGCGTCGCTATTTGTTCGGCTGTAATCGGGTAGACGAGTTTCTAGTTCGTCGACTTGCCGCTCAAACGATTAATTAAGCTCCAAGCTTTTTTGCTGGACTTGGCGAAATCCACATCAGCCATTTTCGACTCCCACTCGGCCCTTCGATTTTCATCCAATTTTTTCAGGAGTGATTTTCCGGTATCGGGATCTCCAGTAGCCATCGACATTTTTTGAGACGAAACTCAAATCCGGCGTTTACGATCTGTTCCATCGAGCAGAGCGGAATGTGCCGAGTTCGGTAGTATTGAAGAGCAACGTGTAGTCTTCGCGCATCATCCAGTTAGCGACATTTAATCCGTCTCGGTCCGTGTCGTTATATCCACATAGCGGGTTGTGGCTGTTGAAATCGCCGCCAACGAACGATGGTTTATCAAAAATCGGATCAATTCCGTAGCGAAATCTTTGGACGGCGGCTTATATAAAAATCATTTTCCGGTATCATTACTTGCACGCTCGGTAGCAAATCATCTTTGACGTAGGTTGCGAAACCGAATTGTTTGTGATGGTTGGACGCCACCATTGTAAAACCGGTGATTTTTGAGCGCTCCCCTTCATCTGAGAGATGTGTCTCTTGTAACAAAATGACATCGACCTTCATTTCACTGCACTGTTTCTCCAAGTATTTACACTTGTCAGCTGATATGTCTTCAATATTCAACTGGTAAATAATAAAGTTTCCACCTATATCGGGACTCATAGCCGTAGCGTTGTTAAAGTATGCCGTTGTTACTGTAAATATCGTTGATTGAGTGCGACGTGGAATCCATTGTGTTGTATTAGATGTTGTGTAGATAATTTGCGTTGTAATTTGATGTTTGTTATACGTTGACTGGGAGTTTTTCGGTAGAAAAAGTTCAGTCGTCGGTGTGATGGCATTTAATTTAGATAAATTCTCGAAGACCAGATTCATTCAAATGTTTGTTCTGGTTGTCATCTCCTTCAAGTATAATGTCCAACAGCTGCCTATTTGTTCCGTTGCTTACGATTGAGGTTAGGTTTTCAGTTTACTTTTTTGGTGCTAAATTTTTTAATTAATTTCCGTATCCAATCGATGAATTCCACACGAATGGAGTGTGATACTACCTTCTATTTAGTTATAGATATCACTTGGTGATTATTTGTCAATCTAACACAGTGAAAAGAAACTTTTTGCTCAGACCGGTTAAAAAGCGCCTGCAAACAGATTGACAGCCTGACGTGACGTAGTTAGGTAAATTGTACAAACTGACAATATCAGGATGAATCCATGATTCACCAACGATAATTAAATAGAACGCATGGGGAAATTTATTCAAATAATTCACAAACAAATCATACCTTCGCAAATCCCTTATACTCCTAATATTTATCTGGATGATACGAAGACCACCGGTCAGATTTAAGATGAAAGTAGATATAGAGTAGTCTTCCATATTCCCAAATTCATCATTCGTTAAAACTAAGTTACTGGCATTTGGAGATTGAGAGAAATTCGCCGAGTAAGGACGTGCTATACAGAGACTGCGACTTTTAAATTAATATTACTAATTATAAACGTCTAATGTCCGTCTGTTTATCTGTCTATGCGTCTATCTATGTGTCTATCTATGTGTCTATTTATGCGTCTATCTATGTGTCTATTTATTCGTCTATAAATCTGTCTGTCACGATCCCGTTATTTTTTCGTTTAATTGCGTTTACACTGGCGAAGAAAAAAAAAATAATTTTTGATATGTTGTTGTGGATGCTGCAAAACGTCGAGAAAACATGCTCTGGGGTGGGATACTGTTCTGAAATAAGGGAGTTTTGGGTCAAGAAAGGGTCGAAATTGCAAATCGGCCAAAAGTCAGTTAAGATGACGTCTTAGAGATTTGGTCGGGGAAGAAAAGTCTTAGAGTTTTTGATGGCCTACAACTTTGTAGAAGAAAGTTTTTTTCTCACTTTGTTGTTAGGGAACTTTTGTTGTTGGACAAAGTAGAGATAATTTTTGAGTGCCAATCGATAGTGGAGGCTTGGGGAAACAAAATTGCTGAGCTATGTTGGGTGAAAAAGTTTCATACTCCCGAGCTATAGGTCGTTCTTTGGCTGGAGCTGGAGCACTTATTAACCAATATCTCGGCCGGTAGTTCCCGGAATGAGGTCAGTGAGGTGTCAAATGAAAGGCTTCAGCAGTGTGAAGGTAGCGGAACCGATTTTAAGAAAATCGGTTGAGCGGTTCGGTGTCCAGGGTCGTTCAAAGGAGGCAAAAATGGACAAAAATTTGCTCCGCTGCCCGAAAATTACTGAAAAATTAATTTTTGATATATTGTCGGGTATTGCGCAAAACGTCGAGAAAACATGTTTCGGGGTGGGATATTGTTCTGAAATAAGGGAGTTATGGGTCAAGAAAGGGTGAAAATTGAAAATCGGCCAAAAGTCAGTCAAGTCAGGGGAAGTGTCAGAGTAGAATACGTAGCAAGTGCAACGCTGAATACGGGGAACTTGAAATACGGGGAACGTTGAATACAGGGTAAGTGGAATACGGTGAACGTTGAATATGGAGGAAGTGGAATACGGGGGAAGTAGAATACGGTGGAAGTGGAATGCGGGGAACGTTGCATACGGTGAACGTGGAATACGGTGAACGTTGAATACGGGGAACGTTCAACACGGTGAACGTGGAATACGGGGGAAGTGGAATACAGTGAACGTTTGCATACGATGAACGTTGCATACAGGGAAAGTGGAATACGGGGAAAGTTGAATACGGGGAACGTTGCATACGGTGAACGTGGAACAGGGGGGAAGTGGAATACGGGGAACTTGGAATACGGGAAAAGTTGAATACGGTGAACTTTGCATACGGTGAACATGGAATACGGTGGAAGTGGAAAACGGTGAACGTTGAATACGGGGGAAGTGGAATACGGGGGAAGTGGAATACGGTGAACTTTGAATACGGGGAAATTGGAATGCGGGGAACGTGGAATACGGGGAAAGTTGAATACGGGGAACTTTGAATACGGGGAAATTGGAATGCGGTGAACGTTGAATACGAGGTAAGTGGAATACGGGGAACGTTGCATACGTTTTACGGAGGAAGTGGAATACGGGGGAAGTGGAATACGGGGGAAGTGGAATACGGGGGAAGTGGAACACGGGGGAGATGAAATACGAGGGAAGTAATTTTGTGACAAAGAAAGTGTTTTGATTTATAGTGCCTTTCTCGCCCATTTGGATTTTAGTATTATTAGTGGTAATATCAACGAAGTGATTTAATGACATGAAACATTACACATCATTATTTAAAACGAGAAAAAATATGCTTTGGCTCACAGAATAGACAACACGCGAAAATGATAAAGCCTGCGTAGCCCCTAGGGGCGGGGGTTCGACTAGTTAGGACAAGGAATGAGAAAATCTAGGTAAAATAGTCTCGGTAGTGGAAAATTAGAGCTAGAGTACTTTAATCTCGATCGCGTTATGAAGTCTTTTTTTTTATTAAGAGTTAGCCGCCTACTAAGTAAACACGTACGGGGGCCTATGTATTATTTATATAAACGAGAGCTTGTAAGCATATGTGCCTTTAATAAATGAAGACTTCGGGAGAAAAACAAGATTATGTTCATTTTTGCAAGACTTTGTTTTTCTCACTAAGTCTTCAAATAACAAAATTGATTTAGAGTGATGGAGTTCCTGATTTGCAGAAGAACATTATTGAAATGGGAGCGTCCAGAGTATAATTGTCAGCGCCTACCGTAGTTGGAGGAGCTTCTCAAGCAGGTACGAGAACCTAGTATTATATCGATTGAAATTGGCAGTAAACTGGAAGTGGTATATGTTATAGCCGGAACGATGACCTTATGCATGACGCTGATGGAAGAAAACTGAGAGCCAAATCACTGATGTGGAAAAACAGGTGTACTTTAGTGAACTATTCAACCTAAACTTCAAAAAATTACACATAACTTGTGCCGTTTATATTTTTTTAATTGTTGTTCGGAAAGGCCTACCTAATAAAACCTTTATTAAAACAAGTCTCTTTAAGGAGGTACAATTTGTAACACATCTTTTCCTTTCTTCTGAAAAAAAAACAGAGGATGGCTGTCAAAATCAAAATCAGTTCTTAGTATGGCCTATTTTTTTGAGAAAATTTTTTCAAATTTTCTCGAGTTTTATTTTAATGAAAAACACATTGAAACAAGTTAAAATGAGTGTAGAATTAATAAGAATTGATGTAAAGTGTATTCTGAACCATATTAGAGGTCGTGTAGATGAAAAAACTACAAGAAACCAAGCATGAACTGAACAGGTGACTGAAAATTCAGCCCTTAGTACTTATGTTAGTAATGGTCCATGGCTATTTCGACAAAAGTGACATAAAATATTATTTTAAACAAAAAGTTGTTCTACGATATGCCGAAAAAATGCACCAATTTTTTTATAAAATTAATTAAAGTAATAAATGAAAGGATCAGTTCAGTTAGTACAGCCGCCAAAATCGAAAAAAACGAGCGATAGCGGACACTTAAATAGAATTTCAAATAACAATATTACTCTTTATAACTTTAGAAAGTGTATGGTTTTTGATTTCCAGCGTAAAGACCGCTCGTAACATAGTAAATACTATTCGGCCTCCGTCAGTTCGTTTGCGGCTGTCAGATGGGTGTAAAATTTTGTAATTTTTTTTTCAAGAAAAACAACAAATTAAAAAAAACGGTACGTTTTGAAGGTATGACGTAGAATAATTTATTGCTTACAATTACGTTTTACGTCTGTCAAAATTAACTTGTCAAAATAGCCATGGACCATTCTAGGATGTCCTAAAACACCTAAAATAGGTCGTTTGAATAATTTTTTGAGTAAATAATCTTCTGAAAAATAGGACCTGGTCCTTAGCCATGTATTGGGCAAAGTTGGAAATGTTTGTGATTAATAAAAAAAATCGTGGGTATGACTGCGGCCTCGATAAAGAGCTTTTCCATCCCGAGCACAATACGCCTTTGAAATCATTCAAAAATTTAGAAGGTTGGCACTTCTTGGATAAAATGTGATTATATTTCTAAGTAAGAAGAATAGTGCTACTTTTTTGAGACCATTTCTCAAAAAGACTTAACTGAATGGAACGTCTTAACATACCATTCCATAACTTCACACAACAGTCACAGAATGTTGTCATTTTCCAAAATATGAATGAATTTTGCTCGTCATTGTTTCCATTTCGATTCCACCTTCAACAAAATCTTATCTCACGTCGCGTCGTCGCTATTAATGTAAATAAAAAATAGTCATTTTTCTCTTACAACATTTGCAAGACTAAGATAAGAGTTCTAGGATCAACAAATTAAAATAGTTGATTTAATCAAATCTTGCTACTAAAACGATGTAAAGGTATTTTGTTAACATTGACTACAGGAACAGAAAAGTGAAAACGGACAAGTTTCTGATTTATCATGCAAATTTACCATACGAATCAGAAACTTGTCGGTTTTCACTTTTCCGTTCCTGTACTTTTCTGTCATCAAAATATTTCATTGCAATTTAAACAAATTAGAAAGCTTCCTATTTTTCTCACATAACTTCGCACGTTTTCTGACGTTGAATATGCAAACAAGTGATCTGAAATCCCCAGCCTACTGAGTAGCTTAAGAATATCATCCAAAGAATATCGTGTAAATATTCGTTTTGCTTTGATTTGTCTCGTTACAATGAACAGAAAATAAAAAACTTCAATACGTAAAATTCTTCCTTTTGTCTTCTTAACAAAAGAAAACGAAAGGAATAGAACTGGGTCAAAGAACATTTCATCGAGAGACAAGCAGTCAAAGCAAAAAATCTCATAGAGTAATACAGCAAATAAAATGTTAGACATCAGTCTGGTAGATGTGGTTCGCGGTTTATATTTTGTATTAGTGAATAATGGACAATAGAATTGTTAATAAGGTATCGACGTCTTCATAGATTCATTAGAAGCTAGATGCAACGAGACCCGTAAGCAACTTTACATGTTTTGCGCATATAAAACGCACTTTATTTGAGCGAAAAACTCGATATAAGGCTTTGCAATTCGTGTATAAACATCACCGCCTAAAATATACATACACCACTATATAAGCTTTACACTCGAACTGTAAAAGTATAAGTATTAAAGTAGAACTGTAAAGTTACGTAGATGACGCGTTTATATACAAACAGAATGTGTGTTGTGTTTTCGATCACATAAAGTGCGTTTAAGCGGACAATATATAAAACTATTTACACTGCAAGAACTGTACGAGTAAGACTGCGTCTCGAACCATTTTCTATTTCTCGAACATAAAATACCCTTTGCAGTTCTTTTAGTATAAAATACTATTATTATCTCTCTGATCATAATAAAGTGAATGTTTAATTGAAACTCTGACGGCCTGTCGTAATTTATATTACGCATTTAGTGTTCAATGACACAAAAAATATACAAATTATCTGAAGCCATCTACATAAGTCAGTAAAAAATATTTTAAACTCTCAACCTTGTAAAGTGAGAAAGCCTTTCTGCGACAAGAATTTAATTCCCAGTCAAAATAAATCCGATTTAAATCAAATATTTCAGATCCGTGCAGATCTACATCAGACCTTCACATTTTCATACTCTTGAGTCAGTCTGCGAAATGTTAAATACCTCTACAACAGACCTAACCAGTACTTCGTACGGGTCCAAAAATTAAATGTTTTTGTAAATTAGTTAATTTGATGTAAAGTAAATATTATGTCATAACACAATGACATGACAACGGTTTTTGAACTTTCGTCGAAGACAATGATGTCTGCTAGTAAAATGAAATTAAAAAAAAAAAAGAATTTCTTTTATCCCATTCGAAAGGGTCCAATGAGGCGTTTAAGCATTGAAACCGATATTGATGTAAAAGTTTTCCCTTTGAAGTTCGTCTAGCTAGTTGTAGATAAGATTAGTAAGGAAAGGTGTGGACTTTATAAATTGCCGATAAATAATAAAATTCACGGGAAATATTGCTGTTAGTCATATAACTAACAAGAAGATTCATGATATCCAAAAATAGAACAGGTTGTTGAATGTACGAACTCAAACCGACGCCTCGATTGAATTTTTTCGGGTTAGGAAATTTCCAGGTAAGGGTTGTATTAGGTCCTCTAATAGCGTCAGTAATCGTTAGCTTCGCTACTAGTGTCCGTTGTCCCGGAAATTTCTTATATTCTTTCTTATTATCTAATTCAAATCGGTGCTGAAACTTGGATATCGTTATTCAAGTGGCAATGAATAAGACAGTTTGTGCATTTGTTTTGGCTCAAATTTTTACATTGCAACCTGCAGAAGTCACAGAAAAAAGTCGCTTAAAGAATATTTTTTTTTTTTCTTGTGCTAATTGTACAAAAAAAATTTTGTTTGGATTTACGGATCATGAATTGGACACGATTACAAGCTTGCAGCGTATGTAAACGTGTACCTCATTTATAAGATTCCAGACGCATGAACAAACAATAAGAAGTTTTTCAAGGTTTTTAGATATTTTTTTTTCTATTTTATTAAATCATTCACATTGCGTTAGCATTTAATGTAAAATGTAGCTTAAAAGATGCGGTGCTATAACTTATTACCTATGACTTACGGGTTGACACTTTTAAGGGGTCATTATATTGAGCGCGATGCGAATCGTATCGCGTAAGGTTTGTGTGAAAGCTTAACTTAACAGAACAAAAAAATTTTTTGTCAAGTTGAGCTTTCACACAAACCTTACGCGATGCGATTCGAATCGCGCTCAATATATGATCATTTTAGCGATGAAAAGTTTTTTGCGATGTTTTTTTCAGTGACAATTTTTGTAATTATAAAAATGTATTCAAAATGTGCAGAAAGTGATAGATCAAAGCATACGGAAAAAAGCTTCTCAGATGAAATTTAAAACGTAGGTTTGAAAAAACATAGGATTTGTTTTTCTTCAATCAGGACAAGAGCCACAATTTTGAATAGTTTTTTGTAATAGCGAAAAGTGACACTGAAAAAACATCGCAACTTAAAAGCTCTTCTTGACGAACGATTTTTAACAACATTGAATGAAGAATAGACAATTTAAAAAAAATCGTCTATTTTTTTGAATTACCTCGTTAATAGTCGAAATTTTAGAGCTTCTATCAATTAGATTGACAAAAAATTTGAAATTGTAAAGATTTTGCATTTTACGAAATCCCAAAAAGACCCAGCGACGAAGTAATTTTTCTGTACTTTTAGTAAACGCTGTAAAAATTTAAGTTTTGTTTCGTTGTGCGAAGATTGTTTTGTTTTTTAAATTTTTGCGTGTGAAAACTGAAAGTGTTGAAAAATTATTACGCTGGTGGGTCTGACATTTGTGACGCAATTTTTTGAACACAACGTAATTATGTTTTAGAAAAAAGTGATGCAATTTAATTCAAACAATAAAACTTTGACCACAAACTAACATTAAATTCGAACAAATTTCTGCGTATTATCAGCGATAGCGTCACCTCAAACGACATCACTAACTTTGGAAGTGGATATTAGGGACTGCGTCACACTTTAAGAGGTTTTTGTTGTGATATCAGTAGTTTTGGCAGTAGGGACGAAATTTGGCGTTACGGCACTTCATAGCTAGCGGCGGCGACCCCAACTTTCGTGATAAGAAAAAATCAATTAGTGTCAATTCATTTTGGAAGAAAAAGGAAACCAATCTTGGAGAAACCAGTTTCTGGCGAAAAAAAATTTCCGAAGAAAAAATTTCCGTCGAAAAAGAATTTCCGTCGGAAAAAAAATTTACGGAGAAAAAAAATTGGGTGAAATAAAATTTCTGTCGAAAAAAAATTCCGGCGAAAAAAATTGTACGACAAAAAAATTCCCATGAAGAAATTTCCGTCGAAAAAAAAATGTACGGCGAAAAAGAAGTTTCGTCGAAAGAAAAATTTCTGTCAAAAAAGAATTCCGGCGAAAAAAATTGTCCGGCAAAAAAAATTTTCGTAGAAAAAAAATTTCGAACGAAGGGAAGAAATTTTCCGTCGAAAAAATTTACGGCGAAAAAGAATTTCCGTCGAAAAAAAATTTACGGCGAAAAAAGGTTTCGGCGAATAAAAAATTTCTGTCGAAAAAAAATTCCAGCGAAAAAAATTGTCCGGCAAAAAAAATTTGCTTCGAAAAAAAATTTCCGGCGAAAAAAAATTTCCGACGCAAAATTTCCGTCGAAAAAAAAATTTACGGCGAAAAATAATTTCCGTAGGAAAAAAGTTTCGGCGAATAAAATTTCTGTCGAAAAAAATTCCGGCGAAAAAAATTGTCCGGCAAAAAAAGTTCGTCGAAAAAAAATTTCCGTCGAAAAATATTTACGGCGAAAAAGAATTTCGGTCGGAAAAAAAATTTACGGTGAAAAAAGGTTTCGGCCAAATAAAAATTTCTGTCGAAAAAAAACTCCAGCGAAAAAAATTGTCCGGCGAAAAAAAAATTTCAGGCTTCAGACTAAAAATTCTTTTTACCAATCTCTATAACTTTACCGAAGAAGCCGACCGTGTAACTATTCTAATTCAGAAGACAGCAAAAAATCCAAGATGGCGTCATTTTGACAGCTGCCAGCCATTTTCTTAGGATCCCAAGAGACTCCTCACCAATCTTCATTACTTTCGAGAATTGTCTAAGAATTGTCATTCCGAAACTAAAATTCAAAAACCAAAAAAGCCTAATTTATTGCCTACGAAAACCCAAGATGGCGCCGCTATGACAGCTGTCAGACACTTTCTTAAGATCCCAAAAAATTCGCCTGACGAAACTCTATAACTTTGTAGAAGAAATCAACTCTTTAAGTACTGTCATTCCGGAGCTAAAATTCCAAAACTCCGAGCACTCCGTGGACTTCTTTTTTGGGGTTTGGGGACTGCGTCACGCCCTCCGCTACTGCTCCGGGCATGATTTATGCAGCTGGTAATGCTAACAAAAAAGTTGCTCAATTTCAAGTATCCATGACTGTGTTTTTATTCGGCAGCGGCGAAAATTAGGATTAATGTGCAATTTTTATTTACAAGCTTCGATACATTGTACAGTGTACAACCATTTTTTGCTCCTAAGTCCCTCATTTGTGCCACGTTACCATAAGTTTCACAGCAAGCACGGAAATTAGATTTCAACCTAGGATAATTCTTGATTTATAATTGATGAGTGTTTTTAGGATGGTCCAAATCGTATAAGTGTGCGGCATACAGCAGCACGGCTCTCAAAAGTACCATGAAGCAAAATAATACAAACAATTTTGAACTCCACCATCCACCCACTTTCTCGCATACTTTCTTTTTAGTTAAACATGCCTCATTTAACTTCAATAAAATTATAGCAAAGATGAACTAAAGCCAATCACAAAATGTGAAAAATTAGACATACAATCATGAACAACAACTCAAGCCATATGTATCCGTTCAACAAAAACGGTTGATAACACAACCGTTTGCTACCTCTAACCTTATTCGAAAGAAATGTTTATCATTCATTTAATCAAAGTTTTAACTCACTTATCGAGATTTCGTGGGAACCTCAGTGGGAACAGTAATTCAATAAACATTTTATTAAAACGTGCACGCATGTGTTGCGATATTACGATGTCAATAGTTCAGTATTTTCTTCTGATGTTAAAATGTGAACTGCATTTGCTCATACAAAGTCATGAATAATAACATTGAAGATCATTTAACGAAATTCAGTTTAAATATAAAGAATAACCTTTCAGGTCATTGTTGTACCGATATCCCCCAGATGATTATTTTTAATTTCAATTTAAAAATATTTTTTTTTTAATTTTACCGCCTACAACTGGTTTAACACGGAGAAGCAGGGAAAACGTTGCAAAAAAGAAAATGGCGGGCAAATTTCACTATATTCACCTAATTTTCAAAAATTTCCCTAAATTGAAAATGGAAGGAAATTTGGGGAAATTCCAGGAAATTATTTTTATAAGAATTTTCATTGACTCAATTCGCGAAGTGTTTAACCAAGCAATTAGCATTAACTGCATCGACACAAAACGGAGCTTTTCATATACTCAGCAACACATCAACAAATCCTCTTCGTGTCGACTTGTATAGACCTGTGACTCAAAATGCAACTAGTATAGTGTAACATACAATTTCACGATCACTTATGAGGTTCTAAAATAACATTTTAACGTCCGTTCTTTAGTGATGACACATTCAATTTATAAAAAAAAAAGCTCAGCTAATTTTAGTCAACAAACAAAAGCCCTTACGGAATTTATTTGGCTCTCCTAATCAATTAAACGATAGATAAGAATTCACTCAAAATTTTCGTATCGATTCACTTGAATTTTTTTTGAAATGATTTCCAATGCAAGAATCTAACGTCACATATAGTTATTTGCTCCATTTTCGAATTATTCAGAATGTGATTAGACCGTCAAATAGATGGCACAACTCATATTTCAATAAATTATTTTGATTTCACAAACTAATCGCTTTATGAGCACACGAAACCAATTCACATTTTGTTTTAACTTAAATTAAGCGTAAGTCAGAAGCTAATCCACTAGTGACATACAATAATAAATTAATTATAAAGTTGAGTTATTACAGAACTGTTACATAGTAAATTATAGTTTTCGCGCATCGTTAATACTTTGAATAATGACTGAGTGAATGCTGCCCGTATCACTATCAAATGTCAACTGAAAATATGAGTTAGTGATCGCAAAAAATTTCGCTGTTGACTTCCATTTATCTATCTCTGAGCTATAAATTAGAGCTCAGTAAAAATTTCAATTTCATACACCGCTGTGCTGTACATATGTGAATATGAATTCAATTTCATGTCACACAATACATCTCAACCATGTGTGTGCTTTACTTTAAATTAAAAAAAGATATTTATATGAAAAAAAGAAACGTTAATGAATGTAACAATGATAACAGAATTCGAATTATGAGTATGTGTATAGTTCTTACTCTTGCACAACACTCTCAACGTCATATCACTTTACCAAAGAAAATGATAAGATGTCTTGCAAAAACTACTGATAACTGCTAATGTAGGACATATCAATAGAAAAGAAAAAAAAATGCTCATTAAAATTGCTTGAAGTTTATGTGAACATTTCGATGTGGCAGGTGTGATCGATGCACTGTATTTTCTTTCTAAAAAAATGTTCTCATATCTGTTGATCTAGGTAATGGCCACCTCTACAAATTGGGATGGCTTCGTCAGTATTATATTATTGACCCAAATGAATCTATCATATTGAACAACTGTCATGGTATATAGACAAATGTTTTAGTCGAAAACTGAAAAGGAATGGGAAGAAAGTGATTTCTCACGCAAATACCCGAGACGTAACGGAAATAGTTACTTACGTATTTGAAAAACCAATGACATATCGGGAAAAACAACGTTATCACAATGTTGACCATCATTTTCAGTTATTTAAATAACTGAAGTAATTTAATGACTAGACGGTGAAGGTTAAACGTTGTAACAAACGTTATTTTGGTAAATAAGTTTTTGATTTTCTAATTGCTAAGGGGGTCGATTTCCTGCACACCTGCGGAATAAAATCAGTAGTAAGTGATATGCGATAATAAAACTGATAAACAAGCCGCAAACTCCCAACGGTATGTTTCAGAGACGCTTCGTTTTTTGACCCGTACGAAGAACGAAGTTCTTCGAAAAGTGGTCTAATGCGTTTACCACGACGTTTGTAACCACCCCAATTTCGACCGGTGAGTAGGTGGGGAGCATCGATCATGGTCCTTAGATGACGAATCAGCAATAAAAAAAATATCCGTCCGTCGCTCACCGCGATAACTTGAGCAAAACTCAATCGATTTTCGAAAACTTTTTCCCCTGAAAGATAATCGAAATATCTTTTATGGGCCCAAGGGCCGCCGAACTAGGGCCGTTTAAGTGGTTTTTGGTCTTTTGTACATAACTCGAGTAAATCTTTTCCGATTTTCATAATTTTTTTTTGTTTGAAAGATCTGGACATGGTCATTTATGGAAGAAACTTTTTTGGATTTGAGTTCTTGGTTTTAGCTAGGGCACTAAAAACGAGTCTCTGCTAGGGCCATAAGTGTTTTTTGTAGATAACTCGAATCTTCCGATTTTCAAATTTTTTTTTTATCGAAAGGTCTAGGACTGTCTCCCGTTTTATGGAAGAAAATTTTTTGATTAGAAACTCTTGGACTCAGTCAGGACTCTAAAACTGAGTTTCTACTAGGACCCAACGTGTTTGCTTACATAAGTTGGATAAATTCTAAATTCAAACCGATTTTGTTGATTATTTTTCTAGTTGAGAGATAATCGAGTACCGAATTATATTCGAAAACAAAGGGCCCGGTGCCTGTGCTTAGGGCTCAGATCTGTCCAAAGGTCGGCCCTAACCAAAAAAAAATGTTTTTTCTATGTTGCAGAGCAAATTGAGGGAACAATTTTTGTCTATGGAATTATGTGTCCGAGGCATTTCCTTATAGCCGTCGGTTCTAAGGTCTGCCCTAGACAAAAAATTGGTTTTTCACTATGTTGTAGAGCAAATAGAGGAAATATTTTTGTCTATGTAAGTATTTGTTCGAGGCCTCTTCTAAGGACCCTACAACGGCCCTAGACAAAAAAATGGTTTTTTGCTATGTTGTATAAAAAATTGAGATGAATTTTTTTGTCTATTTGGGGGTCAATTTTGTACTTTCGGAAGGCCTGTTTCTTTTCAATTATGCCCTCTCGGCAATTTCCAATACAATTTAATGTGGACGTAATTTCATACACTTAAGAGTTAAGGCAATAAATACGTTCGAGTATTTTCGTAACATCAACTCTGTTTGCCACATCTATTCTGATACGTACGGGTCCCTTGCATATGTTTTTAAATTGTAAATTGATTGATAAGCAGACTATAAATCATTAGCTAGTCCCTGCTGACAGCCGGTTGCGCCATAAGCTAACGGAATGTACAAGTTACAAAAAAATCCGTCCTACTGAGATTTGTTCGGTGCCGGATCTATTACAATATTTAAAGTTGAGCGATGGTTAAAGGCCATTTTATTTTTTCGATTCAAATATCTGTACGGTTGATAGCCTAGTTTTTATCAACGATTCATATACAATAATTTAGGACCGTATGAATCGCACGAGACAGGAACTGTGAATCAGAATACCATAATTTTTAATTTTTTCAAAAAACGTCCAAATTTATTTTTAAAACGTTTATTAGAGTCTTTTACAAATTTTCCTCTAACCATAGGACATTTCGATAGTATACACTTCGTCGAGTAGTGTTGACGGCGGCTATAAGTTCTACTACAGTGGGAAGAGTAAGGACAGTCCAAGAGAGTATGGAACAGGTTTCATGGTTTTCGGCACAGCTAGAAACACGGTGATAGGCTTCAATCCTGTTGACGAGCGATTGTGCTCTCTGCGAATAAGAGGAAGGAAAATTTTTCGACTGTACTCTTATTAACGGAGGAAAAAGACAACGAAGCGAAGGAGCTATTTTACGAGAAACTGGTGGAGGTGGAGGTATATAATGGAGCCCCGAAACGTGACATTAAGATTCTGCTTCGAGATCTGAATGCCAAGATAGGTCTCACAATTGGTAAATACAGCCTCCATGAAAACTCTAACGACAACGGTACGCGGGTAGTTCATTTCGCAGCATCAAGAAACATGGTTGTGAGCAGTACGTATTTCGAGCATAAAAACATCCACAAGGCGACATGGGTATCACCTGATGGACAAACCAAAAACCAGATTGATCACGTTTTGATAGATGGACGGCACTGTTCAAATGTATTGGATGTCAGGAGCTGTAGAGAACCAAATGTTGATTCTGACCACTACTTGGTCAAAGTGGTTGTTGAGTTTTGATCGAAATTGAAAAGTTTGGCAATAGAAAGGAAGCTCGGAACTTCTATCGGAAAGTAAACGAATCTAAAAATGGTTTCAGTCAACAAACTTTGCTGTATAAGGACAAAAATGGATTGGTCTTAGCAGATGAGGAAAGGTGCATTGCGAGATGGGCTGAGTACTTCAAAGAACTGCTTAATCCGAACACACCGCTCAACCGAAACGAAGAAAACAACGAATTGCCATTTCATACTGCGAAACCATACATAGAAGAACCAAAGATGCAAGAAGTTGAAGCTGAAATTTCGAGGCTCAGAAATTTCAAAGCCCCGGGGACAGACAACCTACTCGGCAAACTTTTCAAGAACGACGGCAACGCGCTATGTATGGAGATGCACGAGCTCATCACGCGTATATGGAATGTCGAGGAGTTACCGGAAGAGTGGAAGACCAGCATACTTTGTTCCATATACAGAAAAGGTGCTAAAATGGAGTGTGGCAATTTTCGAGGAATTGCTCTGATGAATATTTCTTACAAGATATTTGCAAATATTCTTTACTGTTTGCTGTTTAATATCAGACAGATCTTGGAGAAGTGCAAAGAGTACAACATTGAAACACACCATTTGTTCGTTGATTTTAAGGCAGCCTAGAAGAAGTGTTAGAAGAAGTAAACTATGGAGAGTAATGGAGGAATTTGGAATCCCCAACAAGCTGATCTCGCTAACCAAGTCAACACTAAACGGAGCTAATAGCCGAGTAAGGATCCGTTATCAACTGTCAGAGATTTTCGACATAGAGGAAGGCCTCTAACCTTAACCTGACCCTTGAAGCAGCTGTGCGCACCATGGACATAGATTCCAGCGGCACCATTTTCACCAAGTCCAGTCAGTTGCTAGGCAGACGACATGGGCGAAAAATCGATGTTGTTAAAGACAAGTTTATGGCCTTGGAGAGGAAAGGTACCGACCTTGGGTTGAAAGTTAATGACGCAAAAACGAAATATATATTCATCTCGCCTTCGAATCAACACCAGGAGGAACCGTAACGATCGACACATACACATTCAAAATGGTCAACAAGTTCGTATACCTTGGATCGGAGCTGAACACTTATAACGACATCGCGGACGAAACTAAGAGACGAGTAATTCTGGGCAACCGGAGTTATTACGGCCTTCTGAAAATCTTAGAATCCAAGTCAGTAAGCCGATATTCAAAATGCGCAATATACAAATCTGTGATCAGACCGGTGGTTACGTATGTTTCGGAGTCGTGGTGATTGACACAAAGAGACGAACAATCGCTGCACACGTTCGAAAGAAAAGTAATGCGGACAATATTTGGACCAGTATTCGATCAAAGGCAGAACCGATGGCGCAGACGTGTCAATCATCATCATCAGCTTTATGGAGAGCCGGACATATTCAGAACTACCAAAATAAACCGACTGCGTTGGCTCATGTACAACGAATGGAACATCATCGTATTCCGAAAAAAATCCTTAAAACCAGACCGGAGGGCAAGAGAGGTGCAGCGCGGCCAAAATTCAGATGGTATGGCGCAGCTCTTGCCGACTTAAAAACTGTGGAAGTATCCAGCTGGGAGACGTTAGTTGCGGATAGGTCCGGTTGGAGAAGCATGTTGCAGAAGGCCAAGACCCTTAATGGGTTGTAGTGCCGGTTAAGTAAGTTGTTTTTCTGGTAGATAATCGAGCCTAGATCAACGTTGTTCTTCTATTCTAAAGCGTTGCACAGTGTGACATTTCTTTTAAAATGGCGGCGTGTGTCAAAATCGGGCACTACGCCAAATTTACCAAATAAGGCAAAAGCGGATAAGGATGTTGAATCTATTATGAGCTACAAGCAACGCTACAGCAATTTTTTTTTTATTTTTTACCGATTTTGGCTTATTTGGTAAATTTGGCGTACTGCCCGATTTTGACACACGCCGCCATTTTGAAAGAAATGTCACACTGTGCGTTGGTTAGAAAGAGACTAACTATATCTTCCTCTTTCTAACCAACGTTTTAGAATATAAGAACAAAAGTCGTCCGTCACCCACCAAAAGCCAATTTCTTCGAAAAATGATCTTCCCAAACGCTGATCTAGGCTCGATTATCTACCAGAAAAACAACTACACAGGCCGAAAAAAAGAAATCAATCTGAAATGAAGGGTGAGAAAAGCTGGAATGCTTATATCCTTTGATCGACGAATACCGATGCCACTCCGACTTATTGGCAGAGTTGCCTTGAGCGTAGATTAGGGATGTTCTCTAAGCACTATCAATCACGCTGTCGAATGTATTGCCAAATGCTGGAAATTTCTATGATGGAGAAGTTGTTGAATAAATTGTTTTTAAATCTTGTTGTATATTGCTTATGGTAAACATATACGGGTGTTTGTATAGAAAAGTGTTCAAGCGGATGTTAACACTTTTTCAATCAGCCGAACCGTCAACTGTTAGGCCTCTCAAAAGTTAGCTTAAGTCGGCTTGGAAACTGCTCGAAATTTTTCTATTTTCGACCAAAAAAATTGACAATTTTCGAGTTTCAAGGTTGAGCCGACGTTTTAGCCACAGCGTACAGTTATTTGTCGGCTAGCCGTCACCGACATTTTTCGTTCGGCTCTCATGTCTGTTGTGTGCAACTCTCGTGGTACGCTTCTTCGGCTAAGTCCTCAACCTACACTCCATGTATATTGTACAATTTCCAATTTTCTTGAATATGTTCCGCATCACAGACCTTTCTCGTAACGCATGTGAAGGCCTAACAACTAGTTATTTCGCGACCGGCGCAGCGCAAGCTTACTTTTGTAAGTTTCTTTAGAAATTGCATATGAAATTGCGGATTTGCCACTACAAGATCGCAAAGGCTTTCATGAACGTAATAAGCTCTTGAGCTAACTTTGGAGACAATACACTCAGGGTTAGAGCAAGAAATGTTTCATACAAAACTTCAACAGATGGCAGCTGTAACTATTTCCGTTACACTTCACTAGTCCAAAAAATACCTCTAACCGAGACAAATAGATACGCCCATCACGACCATCAGCATATCAAGGTGCATGACTTGACTGAAGATTGGCACTAGATGCCGAAATGTTGATCTCTTCTAATTATCTCCATAACGCAACTGTTCTAGATGTGTTAATATCTGAGCGCCATAATAATCAGATAATTCAAATAAGAGCTTACACGTTCATAGTAAAAGTAATACGTAATGAGTTGTATCCTAAGATTGATAAATTGCCTAACTATTTGATGGAATGGAATATTCAGCACGAGTTACTGAAACTTATTGTCAACTAGTCATTATCAATAATTTCATAATCCTTTAAGTGTCACAAAATGTATAAAGTATACCATCAATCTCATGGCAGTCGTGCTGGTACATATTCTTTGTGGATATTGATCAAAAATTACATCGACCCCCAGAAATGTAAAATAAACCAAATACTACAGTAAGTACACTATCTTTCCAACAGAATGCATTTATATTTGTTTGAACCCCTATTTTTACTCAAAATATTTTCTTTGTAAAAAATGAATATGATAACCAGGTGACTGAAGAAAAGCCGATAGTCGAGAGGGATCAACCCATACAATATTGTGACAAGTAAATCGTAGGGTGTATCTCCCCTAATCTAAACTACATAACATTGTGATTACACATAAAATACATTTATATATTCAGCTGATGCAGTTCAGCATCCCTAAAGAATATTTCGCGCTCTTTCGTTACCTATCAAATTGATACCGTTATGGTATCCATGGGTTACTTGACAGTGGAGAAGGTATAGTCAATTTCATTCAAATATCATTTTTGAAAAGTATCCTCTGTATTAAAGCATTTGGCCGAGTAGATTTTTGCAGACTGACTGCGATTTTTTCGTTAAAAACATCATTTTTACCCAGAACATTGTTGTAAGGTGTCATTTTAAAGGAAAAGATGTCAACCATTCGAAAAAAATAGTTTGAGATTTAGACCACTGACCTCCAAAATACTTCCTTTTCGCTTATTCTAGTTTGCTGCAGTCCTAGTCCAGATCACTTAGCATCGTGTTAGATACTAAGGACCATAGCCTAAACAACTATACCTTTTAGCCTTAACTTTCGCTGGAGTTTTTTATAAAAAACATTTGAAAATTTCCTTTTTTTAGACTACAAACTGTTCCAGGTCATCAGACACCATCCTAGAAAACATCTTCCTAGAAAATTAGCATCCAAACTCTTTGTATCGATGAGGCCTACACATAATATGAAGAGGGTTTTACCAAAACCTGCTAAGTCCAAATTCATTTTTCTTATAATTCACTATCAAATACTGAAATTGGACTTAGCAGGTTTTGATAAAACCCTCTTCATATGTAAGTTTCAGATCTTTGCAAAAATATTAAAAAAAATGTTTTTTGCCATCCCTTGGCCATCCCTTCTTAAACCTTACATCTCAGATATGGTCTATAAGAGAAAAGTCTTATTCCACGAATTTCTCGTATTTGTCCAAAGAATCAACGAACCAATAATCACAAAAGTCGTTGCATTTCTTTTGTTCGAAGAATTCGCAGATTGACTCCAAAGCATTGAGTTCAAAATATTCTTCACCA
This sequence comes from Pseudolycoriella hygida, assembly GCA_029228625.1. Lineage (NCBI taxonomy): Eukaryota > Metazoa > Arthropoda > Insecta > Diptera > Sciaridae > Pseudolycoriella > Pseudolycoriella hygida. The sequence goes on along the minus strand of CM055403.1, from coordinate 43,379,303 downwards.
GATTGACGGACTCCCACAAGGTTCATTTCTATCCAGCTTTCTATACTGCGTTTACACGCCCTTGCAATCTCGGAATATTATTCACGATGACGACATCGGAGTACCATACCAAGCAGAAACATTTGATGAATTGAAAGACACATTAAGTGATGATCTGGTGTCCCTGTCGAATTACCTTATATTAATTATGCGTATGGTATTGTTCAGCCGGGAGGATACTTTTTAAGTGGCAGATTCGGCTACCATTGCTGCTTTAGCTAGTGAAAGTACTTTTACATGGTATTGTAATGACCTAGCACTAGGTACCACATGCTTAACGTGAATTCCGAACCACGCCTTCTAAGTGTTTTTACACTCTGAAGGATTTTTTGAATGTTGCGCCTTAGTACCTATAGCAGTGCTTAGCCCACTAAAGCGCAGTAGGAGTAGAATACCGGCAGCTCCCAATAATGTATTGACCGGTAAGCCGTGTGACAGCTCTTCACACACAACTACACCAGATTTGAACCGATTCAGCCAGCCGTGTATTTGTGTACACGTCTGACTACCGATTTTTTTTTCTGTTGCGGGTGAGTTTCGAGCCATCACACTGGCAACTCAATCGAATATTGGAAAGCAAGCGAGCTAACCATTACGCCATTGAGTTGTCGAATTACCTTAAACAGCGGCGACTCAAACCCAACGTGGAGAAAACGGTACACTGTTTATTCCGCTTGAATAACTGACAAGCAAATCGAAAGCTAGACCTCACGATGAACGGCGTAATAGTAGAACACACCCCCAATCCGAAGTACTTGGGCGTACCTCTGGATCGAAGCCTCACGTACAGAACGAACGCAGAGCTGATCACAACGAAATTGAAACCACGAGTGAGCCTGCTCCAAAAGTTAGCCGGATCCACTTGGGGCTGCTCAGCGGATACCCTACGCATCAACACCCAAGCGATGATACTATTCTGTGGCCGATTACTGCGCTCCAGTGTGGATGAACAGTTGCCACACCAAGAAAACAGACAGTCAGATAAATAACGCGCTGAGAATCGTAACCGGAACGGTTGATCCAACGGAAGTGGAATGGTTTTATATCTTTAGCAACGTAACACCGCACCACATCCGAAGGCAAGAATCTGAGCTGTAGGAAAATAGAAGCAGCGCCCGATCTTCCCATTCACGACGATCTGAATTCCACCCCGTTTAGCCTACGACTGCAGTCTAGAAATCCTTTCTGGAGCTTCTATCGCCAAAGGTCTGAGACACAAGATTTGAAAACTAGATGGAGAGATTGGTGGCAAAATGATTCGGTGGCCAACAAAAGGCCCAATGGAAAAAGTTAAAGGCATGGAATTACCCAGGAGACTCTGGCTTCGGATTAACAGATTCCATACGGGGCAGGGATGCCCAATCTTCACTACGTCCAATCTCCACTGTGCGATTGCAACGAAGAGCAGACGATGGATCATATCATAAATCAATGCCCAACGCGACGTTTCAACGGAGGCCTTGAAGAACTTCATTTGGCCACAGACGAAGCCATAGAGTGGATCAGCGGCCTAGACATCAACGTTTGACAATTTTCATTTTGAATGTGTAATAATTTAGTCATTCGTCAACCTAGTGTTAAATTGTCGTATGTCGTTAATCAATTGTACAATTTCCTAAAGTCATTTCATCACAACTTTAACAATGAAAGAAAATGCGTGTGGAAACTTAACGCGTCATCACATTTTCTGATAGTATGCAAACAAAGCCTTGCGTCACACCTCCACTTTAAGTGTATTTTGAGATAGAGTTTTATGAAGCTTCATTAATATTGTTGAAAAATGTAAAATCTTTCTAGCTCTTTAACAAACATTTTCGGCCACATCTCAAGAACCAGCATCAAACTAAACTCTTAATTTATTTTAAAAATCCTTACACGGAACAAAGACGGTTTTAACAACTTTTCATTGAAAGCTTACTCTTGATATAAAATAAAAAAACTTCTTATGAAAACTTAAAGTCCACCTCTGTGATAAAAAGACTATGGCAACAAACTAAAATCTGTTTTGAATTCGCCGAAAGGTAGTCATTTGTAAGTTTGTTCTTTAGTACAGCGTTTCGGGTGAATGTATAGTGTGCTAAGACGGTGCGAACGGAACGTTTAAAAAACTGCTTTTTTTGGGATATATCTACATAACGTCTTTTACCAACAATATTGAATTTATGTCCTTTAAACGTTTTGAAATTAATGAATGACTTCGAAATGAATGAAACAGTTTTGTCGTTCTATGTGTTGGTTTAAAAGGCATGCAGAGGCTGTGTTTTGTGTATAACTAGTGCGTATATGAAGTGATATTTCTGCATTATATCATTCTAATATTATTAGAACGTTTCGGTTAATAAATTTCTTATTTCATCAGATAAAAACGCGCTGAATTGTGAAAAGAATGTCTTGTTAGGTTAACAGAAATACTGAAATAGTTTTATTTGTTTTTTTCTTTAAATTTTGCTATTTCTTTTAAATGATTTCTGGAAAAGTAAGAAATTTCTTTGAATTCCAAATGTCTGGCATTTGTGACGCAATTTTTTGAACTCAACATAATTTTGTTTAAAAATGTTTGTTGCGAATCGAAGCTTAATGCGTCACCCCTCTCTGATTTCAGAACTTTTGTAACTAGAAGAAAAAAGTTTTACCTTAGGTGATTAATGCGTCACACTTTTCTGATTTCACAGCTTTTGTAAGCAGACATAAAGACTTGCGTCACACCTCCTCTGTAAGAGGTTTTTTGGTAAGAGGGTTACTTTTGTAAGTTTGTAAGCAACTTTCTAGCTGCCATAGTTCTAGAGGTAAGAATCATCCCTCTGGAATCTGGAAGTGGCGTTATACCGGGATTAGGCCATATTTTCCCAAAACCATGAAACACGTGTTCGCTCAAATTTAATTCTCTATAACTTCGCCTTTCGAACCAACTTTCTAACTCTCATAGTTCAGGAGATCTGGGTCATCCTGCCAAAAATTGCCACAAAGAAAGAAAGAAAGAAAGAAAGGTTTACCGAATTGACTAGTTAAAAATATTCGATTTGAGTCCATTTCCATACAAAATAGCAAAATTGTTTAATTCATATCTCCGGAACGACTGAACCGATTTTAATGAGTGAAAAGGCACTTCGGCCTAAAATTTTCCGTAGAATCCGGGAAAAATATTTTCCGGGGGGTACGTCGCTCGGGGGGGGGGGAGTCAAAAAGTTCCTGTATATATGTTCCTTAGTCTACGAAAAAATTTCTTGTGAATTTTTTGGCGTGTAAGACTTGCGTCACGGCCCCTTACTATCGTGGGGCCATGATTAAGACAACACTAATGCACAGAAATACAACGGCACCGTGCTCTTTGTCGATCAATGGAGAATCAGTCACCGAAACAGCGAGCCATCGTAGCAAGCGACAGAGGAGCCGATTTGGACGTTAAAAATCGCATACAGAAAGCACGCCAGGCTTTCATTTCATTGAACAATATTTGGAATTCGTCCCACCTGACCAGAAATTTGAAACTACGTTTCTTCAAAACCAATTGCATCTCAGTTTTGCTGTATGGCTGTGAAACTTGGAAAATGACATCGAAAATCGAAAATGACATCCAAGTTTTCGTCAATAGATGCCTCAGACGCATACTGAGAATACGCTGGCCAAAACTTATAAGCAATAAAGGGCTGTGGAAACAAACAAATTTGGAACAAATGAAAGTCATGATAATGCGTCGAAAGTGGAAGTGGATTGAACATAAACTACGAAGACCTGATGGAGATATAGCAAAAACTGCAATGGACTGGAATCTTCAAGGTAGTCGAAAAGTTGGCCGTCCAAAGATAACGTGGAGAAGAACCGTTGTCAATGAAGCAAGTGCTGCTGGCAAACTATGCTTGGAGGTAAAGGCACTGGCAAAGAACCGAATTTCGATGGCGAACTTTTGTAGAAAATCTATGCTCCCGCGTAGAGTGAGAATAAAGATGATGATGATTTGATCACAGATATATATACACTAGCCGACAGAGGTTTTGTGTTTTAAAAACGTATAAAGCCACTTTATCAATTCTGACTCGAATATTCCGAATCTTGAATCCATTACTTCCTATCGGTATCGGTATGGGGATCAGTAATTTTAGTGGAAAAACTACACCTCGATTTTTTTGAATTTACTCAAAATTGAAGCAAGCAAATGCTAAGTATAATAAGCAACGGCTCAAAAGCTGAAGCTTTTACTTATGCTTCTTCTTGCAAGTAGATGCTTTTACTTCTAAGTAACTCAAGGTTATGGGAATGCATTGCAGGTTCCGAGGATGACTGGGGCGAAACCGAGCCCGATAAGACATAATGGGTTCCAGATTCGGAATATTCGATTCGGAATTGATAAAGTGGCATATACGTTTTTAAAACACAAAACCTCTGTCATTTAGTGTATATAAATTGTTGTTGGTAAGCTACTTAGTAGTGCCGAGTATCACCGAGTTACTAATAAGAAAGAGACTATTTGCACGTTGTGCAAATAGTCTCTTCTATATATTGTTGGCTATTTGCACATTGTGCAAATAGTCTCTTCTATATATTGTTGGCTATTTACACTGTGCGCAATAGCCAACAATATATAGAAGAGACTATTTGCACACTTAGACGTAGTACTAATTCTAGTTTCCTTACCCAAAAACTTTTTGTGACATTTTGTGAAAGGAAAACTTCCTTACCTTCGTTACCTACCTAGCTTTTAGAGCACTTTTTCGTGACATTTTGTA
>CM055403.1:43215167-43374040 GCA_029228625.1 Pseudolycoriella hygida | reverse complement strand
AAAAGCTTCCCAACTTTGTTAGCCACCTAGTTTTTGTGATATTTTGTAAAAGTAAAAGTTCCCTAGCTTCGTTAGCCAACTACCTTTTCGTGACGTTTCATTAAAGCGCAAATTCCCTAGTTTCGTAGGCCACCTGGTTTTCGTGACATTTCGTAAAAGGAAAACTTTTCCATATACATGTACAAATACATATACATATCATGTACATATTATAAAGTTGATGAAAAATTACATTGAAAACTTTTTTCTTTGTGTAAGAGTTTTGGTTGAATGTGACGTCCTTCCATGTGCAAATACTCTTTTCTATATATTGTTGGCTATTTGTACACAGTGTAAATAGCCAACAATATATAGAAGAGACTATTTGCACGATGTGCAAATAGCCAACAATATATAGAAGAGACTATTTGCACAATGTGCAAATAGCCAACAATATGTGTTCGTACTAATAAACAGTGTTCGTCTGTAAACGGTGTGCGATGCGATAGATAAATGGCTCATATCGTACGTGTAGTCAGAGTAGTCGGTCAATTTTGTGCGATGTGTTTATTTTGATGAGAACCCTTCAAATTTACATGTAAACCAAAAATATTTTAGATCGAAAAAAGTCAGAAAATTTGATTTTAGAAGCAGCTACAAAGGCTTTGTCGAAATTAGTTGTTATGTGGCTTAGAACTTAGTGGGTAAAACTTAATAGTACATTACAGTGGACCCTGCGAAAGTAATTCATTACATGATGACACAATTTTGTCATATGAGCCAAACTCACGAGTGTTTTTTAAGCAACAAGCTTGGAAAACGTTATTTTGACAAGTGGAAAGCTTGCATATCCGAGCCGAAGGGCAAAATATCAGTTTTCAAAGTGTGTTGCTCAAAATAAAACGAAGGAGTTTGCGAGTTCTCAAAATTGTGTCCGAGGTAATGAATTATGTAGCATAGTCCACTGTATAATGTTTATTGCGTATCCATACGAAAGTTGAGCGTTACACGTATGTTTACCCGCTACGAAAACCGTACGTTTGTCGGGTTTTTTACCTCACTAGTGAAAACAAAAGTTTTAACTTACTAGTGAGGTAACTCTACTGAAAATAAAACTTCTGTTGTCACTAGTGAGGTAAAGAAGACCCTACATGTACAGTCATGGCAAAATAGATATGAACTTTGTATTTCTGCGCGCAGTTTTTTAACATCGCAAAAACCTGCGCAGAAGTAAAAAGTTCATATCTATTTTGCCATAACTTTAATGCATGGTTTTCATAGGGGGTAAACATACATGTAATGCTCAACTTTCGGATGGGAGAGCCAATAAAATTTTCGTTTCGTATCGACATTTTAAATCTGAGTTTTTTTTTAAAGTTATTGAAAACGTATACGCTGCTTCAGTGTCGATAATTTACTAGTGTCTTAAGCAGGGCATTCGTTTAAAAATTTAAGAAATTTAAGAATCACAATGGACTGGCAACTTTTACAATCGTACAAAATTTACCAACACGTACGTTATGAGCCATTTACCTGTCACTCCGACACTGTTTATATCATCTTGCACGTTGAAACATATACAAAGGACCCGTACATATCAGAATAGATGCGGCAAAGAGAATAGATGTTGCAAAAAGAATCGAACGTATCTACTACTGCCTGAACTCTTAAGTATATGCAATTAAGTCCTCACTAAATTGGACTGGAAATTGCCGAAAGCGCAATATGGAAAAACCCATCTGAAACAACTGCGCTAAAAACCTCTACAATCTCTTAAAATAAGTCAACAATTTAGAAAAGACGTAGAGCGCTTAGGAGAGGCCCCTGACCCATACTATCATAGACAAAAAATCTCCTCCTTTGCATGAAAAACCTAATCATTAAAAGAATATTCACGAAAAAAAAACCAAATATCGTAGAGGGTCGCGTAGCGTGAGTATGGACCACACTAAGAACACTAGAGCGCGAACCACTCAACAGATTTCCACTAATTTAATTTTCGTGATTTTCTGATGTCCGCATCTTTCATTCGAAACCTTGAAGAGCGATTTCCGTTCTAATTTCGCAGAGATATAAGTGAAAAAGTTCCACTAACCACGTTTTTCACTACTTTTTCGACGGTAACTTCGAAAGTTTTCAACCGATTTTGCCCAAATTCAATCTTGTAATCAATATACTGATTTTCTTTCAGGAAAAAAATAAAGGTTTTTGAAAATCGTATAAGATTTACCCGATTTACGTAGAAAAAACACGTTGAGCCCAGTAGTAGTACAGTTACGGAAATATATTTTTGCATCAAATAGAATTTTGTACTTCTGCGCAAGTTTTTGCAGTGTTAAAAATCTGCGCAGAAGTACAACATTCTATTTGATGCAAAAATATATTTCCGTAAGTGTACTAGTAGAGATTTAGTTTTAGGGTCCAGGAACTCCAGGAACTCAAAAGAAAAGAAACATCTTCCATAAATTGTCAGGTTTGTCCAGACTTTTCAAACAAAAAAAATTTATGAAAATCGGAAAAGACCAAAAACCACTTAAACGGCCCTAGTTCGGCGACCCTTGAGCCGACAGTGCCCAGATTCAATTCCATAAAAGATATTTCGACTACCTTTCAGGGAAATTTTTTTTTATTGTTGATTCGTCATCTAAGGCCCACGATCGATTACAATCGTCGTGGTAAACGCATAAGACCCCTTTTCGAAGCACTTCGTTCTTCGTACGAGTCTAAAAATAGTACACACAAACATTGTTTGTGAGTAATATCGAATCGCACACCTGCAGTATTACTCATAAGCAGTATTCGTTTGTAATATACTAGTTGTTGAAGTCTTGATGTTGTTTTCAAGACAAAAGTTGGGGCCAAGCCCTCTCTTTGGTCGCCCTAGATCGGTAGTGATCGGTTAATAAGTAAGTAACCCCAAGTTTAAGAAAATTTTAATACATTCATCGGCTTTCCTTTTAACGGACGAAGGCCTTGTAGGGAATCGTACGGGTCTGCGGAGCATTATGTTTCGATGTATGATACACCTGTAATTTGTAATAATAAATTCATTTTTTCAAGTTTTTCTGATCTGATTTGAACAACGACGTTGAAAAATAACCAGAAAAATTGTTTGGCTTAAGCAAACACAAACGATAATGCGTATGTTTTGAAAATTGTGCCTAGGAATAACTTTTGTTGCAATTCAGTTACAATAACATTAACCACAACATTTTTTCAACGAATTAGAATTTTTGCCATCGATAATTTTGCAGCGATCATATTTCCTGTGTTTGTTTGTTGAAACAGTCACAGCGCCGTTCATTATAAAACCAATTCCAGTCGATGGTGCGTGGTATTACAAACTAATTTGATACTCATTCATCATAAATAATAAAAAGAATAGCCAAAGATCTATACAGATAAATTCATAACGTCGAATCTGAATCATATTTAAATTCTAATTGCTGACTTTGATCGTAAAAAAGTTAAACTTCTTTGTTGCTAACTTATGAGGGTGTTCACAAATTACGTAAAATATTCTTTCTCTATACGTGAGAGTGTATTGGTTGTGACGAAAAATATTTTCTCATCACTTGGGACGAAAAGACCAACACACTCTCACTATTACAGAAAAATATCTTTCAAAATACCCCAATACACAACACACTCGATGTGTACGTACACATCTCGTGTGTATTGGGGTATGTTGAAATATACTACTACCCGCCCCATGCGAAAGTTTTTCATTACATGTCAATATGCCCCCTGCGCGAAATGGTTCCATTACTAATTGGAACATCTTCGGTATATTTTTCGTAAGTTTTCATAAAAAATTCAACTTTCACATGAGTAGGTAATAAAAGCTTAGACGTTTTACACTGCTACATAATTCATTACTTCGGAGACGATTCTGTAAACTCTCAAACTCTCTCATTTATTTTGAGCAACTCGCTTCGGAAACCGTTATTTTGACTCGTGTAGTTGCAAAACTCGCCTTCGGCTCAGATATGCAAACGCTACACTCGTCAAAACAACAGTTTCCAGAGCTTGTTGCTAAAAAAAAACACTCGTGAGCTTGGCTCTTATCACGAAATTGTGTCCTCATGTAATGAATTGCTTTCTCAGAGTCCAATGTAATGTACTATTTCGGTATTCTATTTCGTACGGAACCAATCATTATTTGCTCCGTAAGTCCTATTTTGCGTAACCTCTACCCTCGTCCCTAATCGTACACTACAATCTCTACGTAAGTTCGTACGTTATTTGTGCATGGCACCCTTCTAATTGCAGGTTCGGTTGATAGTTTATCTTTATTCGCACGAGATAAACAATTAATGAAACACATTTTTAATTGGTTTCGTATACACAGAGCAACACAAAAATCCACAACTACTTAGACAAAATAATGAATTTAAAAAAGTTAACAAATTTGATTTTAGTGTTCGACCGAACTTGTAATAGATCAGAACATCAACGTGTTTCGGTTTACATATGGGCCGCATAATTAATTAAACTTCTAATAATTACCGAAATGTGACTATGTCGAATTTTAAATTAAAATTTTGAAAATAATTTATGAAAACACCGTGACAAGCAAATTGAAGGAAAAAATTATTTTTAATTTATAAGCGAAAACATTTTGTGAACTTACTGTGAAAACTTATCTCACACCAATTGATAAGATAATAATTAATCAACAATTTGCATATAAATTAAGAAAGAAAACACAAATTTTGGCCTTTTGCATTGAGAATGACTGTTGAGTCTCCCATATTTACCAGAAAATTGAAAATCTTACCTAAAGTTCCCGCTGAAAGTGAATCTCAAGCATGGAGTGTAAATGAAAAAAATCATAACGAAAGTTCCTCGGAAATCATTTTGAATGCGTCTGGCTATTATGAATTGGAAACATTTATACAAAATAATGATAACACAAACGAAACAGACCGGCTCAATCGTGCTGTAGTCAAAACATCCGTTAATGATGTAAAGGTGCGTCGTCAGACATATTCGGATGGATTTGGTGGAATTGGTGTTTACAAAAAGTTTAATGATTCATCTGTAAACAAAAACCGCAAATCGTTTCATCTAAAGCAATGCTGTCCTTGGGCTACACCGTGGATATTACTTACGAATAGCATGCTTCAGGTGAGATAAATAATAACAATAATTAGTTAACCTCAAAAAAAAATCTTAAATATATAATTGAACATTAAGCATATGAACGCGTACATTAACGGGCAATTCAGATTACTATATTTAATTAACCGGGAAATTCATATTCATTAATAATCCAAATTTATTTATTTATCTAAGTTCATTTTTTTCATCGTATTGTTACATTTCGTTTGGAATTAATAACTTAATCGATTTAATAAATTTTTCACTTAAATACATTAGCTAATAGTATGTTACAACCGGTCCCATGTAAATGGTTGATGATTCATCGTATGGTGCAAAAAATATATTATGAAAGTCATGCATCTTGTAACTACTCAACATCTTCAAATTCTCATCAATTCATCTTCTCTTCGTATCAAATTTTCCGTTCGAATAGACTTCGTATCGTAGTCAAAAAAATTATTTTAATTTTGATTACTTGTTTTACATTTTTGGCGCTACTTGTGCTCGAGGATTCTGAACCAACGCTGCCTATAGGTCATGGAATAGTTCTCATGTTCACCGCTTTCGTCAGCAATTTTTCCATAGCTGAATATGGCGCTGCGATCTGTAGTACTATACTTCACAAACTGTCCCTATATTCAGCTATGAAAATTCCAGATGGCGCTGCGGACGTTCGGGTATTTTTCGTCATATTTTTTTAGGTTAATCACGGCCTATTCCTTGCCGTGTTTTGCCAATTCCTTACTCCGAGCGTCCCAAGATTTTGTTCGACGCTATCAATCCATCTAATTTTTGGGCGACCATCTCCTCCTTCTGAATCGTTGTGGGGGGATTTTAATTTTCGAGATTTTTGACGGCCACCGGAAGGGGGCTCTGTTTTTATCCATATAAATGCCCCGCCCACCTCAACCTTTGGACTTTCACCACTGTCTCTATATCCGGCTCGCCAAAGTCACGTTCCAATTCAAAGTTATATTGCCGTCGCCACCTCTTACCCTCGCACATCGTTCCGAATATGGTGCAGAGCACCTTGCGCTCAAACGTTTCGTGTGGTTTACATCTTCAAGTATTTTTACATTTCATTCCTACTTTGTCACATTACATGCTACCTAACTTTACATACATTACCATCTGGTACTTATATTCGTGATTCTAAACGAAGAGAGCGACACAACATTCACATTATAGTTGTAAAAAAGGGAACTAAATCAAATCATCTTCCGCTGTCAAAGAACAATAGAATGTTACAGTTCGAGCATACTTGCATAATGCCATCTATTGTCAAAGAGAATCGCGAATACTATAAATGGGTTAAGGCATTATATACTGTAAACACTGTCAAGGACAGCCTTCTAAATCTTTTGAACAGGTCGGGATTTTATTCGCAATGCTTTGCTGATGACTTAGTTATCCTTTTAATTGGCATTTGTACATACAACTACACTCTCAGAGTAAAAATTGAGAAAATTCTCGTTTTGGTACAATTGCACCCATAGAAGTAATATTTTACTATGGCTGCTGTACCTTCGGCAGATTAAAGTCCACCCGCTTGAATCAACATTTAAAAGCCACTCACAATTCTTAATCCTACTTCCAATTGTTCAACAAAAATCGAAAAACTAACAGTGCTGATTTCGTCGTTTACGACTCATCAGTACACCTTGTCTTAAGACCATGTGTATATCAGCAACGATGGCCATAGAATGATACTCAGACTATGTCAACTCGCCTTTTATACAATCCAGATCCTACGATTGGATGTATGCCATTTCGTTTGAACAAATTGGAAGTAAAAGAATTGTGAGTTTGTTTCGGTGCAATTGTACCAAAACGAGAATTTTCTCAATTTTTACTTTGATTGCAAGTTTGTGTACTTCTTTGCACAGAGGGTATGGTTAGCCCCTTGGAGCCGAAATATTCAACGTAAATACTATCTTCGATAGTTGAATTGTGGTAATCTGCTTAGCAGAATAATCCAAATTAAAAAATAACCGAAACAAACTCACAATTCTTTTACTTCCAATTTGTTCAAACGAAATGGCATTCATCCAATCGTAGGATCTGGATTGTATAAAAGGCGAGTTGACATAGTCTGAGTATCATTCTATGGCCATCGTTGCTGATATGCACATGGTCTTAAGACAAGGTGTACTGATGAGTCGTAAACGACGAAATCAGCACTGTTAGTTTTTCGATTTTTGGCATAATTTAAAATTGGAGAGTTTATTTCAAACAAACCCTGATTTCGTAATATTTACACAATTGTGCCGTATTCTGCGTATCAATTAATTAATAATTTGTTGATTGAATTATTATTACAGAGATACTTTACAGAAGTTGTCTAAAGACCATAACATATCCTTAGTTTGGGTTCCCGGTCACGCGAACATTCCAGGCAACGAAAAAGCTGATGAATTAGCTAGACTAGCATCTAATAACTGCCTAACTGGACCTGAACCAGGATTAGCAGTACCCTATTCTGTGTTCCAGCGAATGGTTACAAACTGGAAGGTGAAGCGTTTTAACGATCACTGGCATTCCATAAGGACCTCAAGACAAGCAAAAAACTGTATCAGAATAAACAATAGGAACTCACGTTACTTCCTATCGCTAAATAGATCCAACTTAAAAAGATTAACCAGCGTTTTGACAGGACAAAACCTTTTGAACAAGCACCTCCATACGATTGGGGTGATCCGCAATCCTGAGTGTGATAAGTGCGGCGAAATAGAAAGTACGGAACACTACCTCTGCCATTGCCCAGCCTACATTAAAGCTAGGGAACTGTACCTAGGCTCATTCACAACTAACTACTCCACAGCCTGGAGCATCGCTCCAAACAATATTCTGAAATTTATCAACCGAACTAAGAGACTTTAAACAACCGTGGGAACGCACAACAGGCCTATCTGAGGCTTAGGTGCTGGAGGCCATGCTTTCTACCCACTTATTCTATTCTATTCTACTGTAAACTCTGGGTTTAGACATTGTATCTTGTAGGATTAGATGTAGTTGTATGCCGGGAGGATGTCATGAGAGCGACGATATGTGATGCTGATTATACTAGGTCTTGTGATTAGCGAATGCAATTACCGTACATTTTTAAAAAACTGGTAATCGGTAATACCGAAATTTTTGAGTAAATTTACCGGTAAATACCGGTAATTTGTATTACACGCAAATCGGTCGATATGTTCAATTTTAGATAATCAAATCGACAAATAATCTGCGACGAAGGTTGAATGAGGCGTATAAACAATTTGAAAAAGAATGATTCATGATTTACACAGATGGTCCACATATATATCGTGTTAAGTTACCATGAAAGCTATGACACTCCAATTAGCGAACAAAATTGTATGTGCAAATGCTATAACCTGTCACAATTTGTCCACTTTCAATGGAAGTACCTAACCACGTAGGACGTCCATATTTAAGAAAAAACGGATTTCATACAAAAGATGAGATTTACTAAATTATCAGACTCTTCGCACTCAATATTGGTCATTTTACACTCCCCAGTAGCAGGGCCTTTTTTTCCAAATCTTTATCTTCAATTTAAGAGCGCGTCAGATATCTGACACGCTCTTAAGTAATCAATCCTCTTGTACAGTCCGAATTTGAAATCGGACGCCCATATTTATCAAACCGACCTATGTACCTTGTTTTTCGGTCACACTCTGTCCTCCTTCACCAAACCTACCATATCCTAAAATAGGACCTCCCTTTCAGTATTTCATTTGAATTGAAAAGCTAGGGACTGAATTCTCATAACACAACTGGACTCTCGACCGACACATCAAGCCATCAAGCCATTATTGTTGCAGAAAATGTTATCTTGACTTACATTTTATAAAGTGATAATATTCTACCGGTAAACAAGATTTTTTTTACCGGTAATCGCTATAATCGGCTTTCACCAGTTTTTATTTACCGGTTGCATTCCCTACTTGTGATCAGGGGCGTGACAGTCTTTTGTTTTGATATTTGCAAATAATACTCCACGTGAAGTTCGCTGCAACAACTTCATTGCAACAAAATCAGCTGATTTCATTCATAAATTTACCAAAATCAGCAGACTTCATTATTGAAAAGTTAAAAAATCAGCTTACTGGGCTATCCTCTCTCACGAATCATCCTAATCATCCAGTTGGTGCCATCCAGCTGTATCAGTTCATTGTTCAGTTTTTTCTTTGTACACAAACTTGCAACTTATGAGTGACGGCATCAGTGCTAATGTTGTGTACAATTATTTTCGTTACGGGAATCGAACACCCCAACTACCCAATTTATGAAGCTTGGGTGAACTTAGGGACGATGTATAATGTATAATTTCTTAGAGAAAAATAGCCAGCACCAAGGCTCGAAGCCGGGCCATTTTGGTGGAAGTCCGGTACGTTCACCACTGAACCACCCGTCGGCACTAATTTAAAAACCAACACTAATGCGCATTTTCAATTAGCATTTGATAGCATTTGATTCACAATCAGAATTTTCTAATTTGATTTTAATATACTAGCGTCATTAACCTAATCTGACCTGACCTCAAGTTTCTTTTGTCCTGGGTGTGACCATATGGGAATCGTCCGTTTTCGTTTTTAGGTTACATCTATTTAATGGTCGATTCAGCTTCATTAATGCAGAACAGATTGAGGATGACCTGAACTGATTTCGAGACATATTATTTCATACTCCTACGCACCATTTCCCATAAAAATTTTCACTAAAAAGAATTTGCACAATGAAACCAAAGGTATGTGAGTCATTGACGCTAACCTTGATATTTGGATTTGATATTGAATTCAGATGCGTATATTGAATGCTGAATACTGAAATCATTCAAATAAACTCTTACAAGTGGATGCATGGATAAAATAACAAAGTCTTTTGCACGCTTTCGTAGCTAAATTACAAAAATGAATTCTGAAGACTATGAGAGTAGATTCCAATATTCAGAAACTTTTAAACGGTAAGGTCACAAATAACTTTGGGCTGAAATTCGTCTTTTTTAACCAGCTCATCCCCTCGTCACGCTGCGTCACTAATCAATGACGCATGCACTTTTTAACATATTTGTAATATGTTTGCAGCAATTTTTTAAGATAATATAAAGGTACAAGCTGAATTTTGTGTAACTCAGTAGTCGGACCCAGAGTCGAAGGTCGAAGGAAATAGTCGGGGACGGTCAGCCCAAGAAACGGCAACGGCGCCCGACGAGATCGGCTAAGCCGTACACATTAACAACACTGATCAAGTCAACAAGTGTTTTGTTATTGTGTCTGAAGTTATTTATACGTTTTCGAAGTAGAAATTGACAAACGAAGTATTTTGAAGCTCTACTCGATCCAACGATTTCGCAATTTTCGTTTATGACCTTTCACTATAACAGAAATAATGATTGACAGATTGAACTACCACACCAAAGCACTGGGCTGGTATACCACCAAACATAGTTTTGGGACAACGCGAGACATTGTATAGTATGAATAGTACGGATTTGTAAGGCTATATGACATTTGTGCCGGACTGTCACCTTGCTAAGTGAAGTTCCCCAGTTACGATGCTCATACACTTTGTCTTCGCCTGATAATACTCCTTCCTCAGGTCGTAGAACTGAGGCTTGCTCGCTGACAAGGCTGGCTCGCCACTAGGATGGTCGGGCTAGTCTGCAAGCGAGATCTCTCAGGGCTACAGGGAAGGCGTCGTTTCGGTGTGACGTGACAGTTGCGCACCTCGGAATGAGAGGCGGCCTGGCTCAACCTTGACATAATCTTGCTGTAGAGGCTACTTCCATTTCAGGATCTGACTTCATGGTTTAACGTTTCTGCTATTTGAACTGATCGAGGTCGGGAAACTGAACTTGGTGGTGTTAGAGTCGAATTTTTATTGATTTGAGTGAGTGGAGAAGGTCCGGAAAGGGGCTTCAAGATTTTAATGACGACTGGGTGGTACAAAGAGCTCTACCCTACTAATCCTACTGCCCTAAAAATATTATTTCTTGATCCCCTCCAGCTACTACAAGCTGGCACATAATCAAAGGTAAGAAATTCATTATTTTTTTCCTGTTCACCTATATTTTTGTGCTGGCACGAAAATCATGGGCGCGCGGTAGCGATGCGCCCGTGACGCAAGTCCAGACACGAACAAAAAATTAAGAAAATTTTTTTTCGTAGACTGCGGAACCATATATACAGCTAAGTTTTCACTTCCCCCCTTGCGACGTACCCCCCGGAAAATATTTTTCCTGAATTCTACGGAAAATTCTAAGGCGAAGTGTCTTTTCACTCATTAAAATCGGTTCGGTGGATCCGAAGATACGACGTTTAGAAAATGATCATTTCGTATACAAAAAGTGCTGTTTCATAGAAGCCAAAGTTAATGCAAACATCCTACGTTAGTTTATAGTTAGTGGATTAGTTAGCTAGTTCCAGGGTCATTTGTATGGAAACCGACTTTTTTGGCTCGTGGTCGAAAACGCCATATGAGATTTAAAAAAAGGGGGGTACCGGCCTCGTTTGGGCACCAGGGCTCTTAGAAGGCGCCATATAAAGTCCATATGTATTTGTTTGTGTGTGTAATGTGTATGGTAGCACATTTTGTATGAGACAAGGTTGGGTGTTCGAGATAGTTCGAGATAATTTTTCTGCGCTTTCAGATTTCGCACGCCAAATTTGACTACCCGTACTCCACACATCACGGAACAGAAAAACTATAACATTGCGAGGTTCGGCATTTGTGACGCATTTTTTTAATCAAAAGTGAAAATATTTCAAAAGAATTGTTTGCGTTCTGAAGCTGTTGGCGTCACCCAAATTGATGTCAGTTGTTTTGGAAGAAGGGACGAGGACTTGCGTCACGTTTTCCTTTTAAAAAGGGTTTTTGTTGTGATTCATATTTCCACTAAAAATAATATTTGTTACATAAGGAGCACGTTTTCTGCAAGGAGACCAAAAACTATATTTCTACTGAATATTTTTCATTCCTTACACGAAGACATCAAAATTACGGGGGGAGGTGGTAGATTTAGCCTACAGCCACCGTTTTTCGGCGGCTCTCGACTCTGGTCGGATACTCCTGATCAGAGAAATGATAAGTTTGCATCACTGCACGATATAGAGGTGGCATGTTGAACGACAGTTGGCTTGATGGAAGAATATAGTTATTTACTTCCTTCGTGGAAAAGTTGTTGAGACGTGTTGGAACTTTGTATTTCGAGCCGAAGGTGAGGAATGCATGCCACACGTAGAACTAACAAATTTCCCGGGAAGAAAGTACAAAATTGTTCATGTTCGCGCCAGGAAAATCGGTTTTGAACGAGACGGTAATTACTCTTTTTTCTTCCGCAAGCATGAAAGCATAAATGCAATTCTCTCCCATATGATCCAAATATCTTAAGTCACCCGCGCAGTCGTCCGTTTAACCAGGCCCGGACTGGCCATACTGGGCGATCGGGCGATGCCCGAAGCGCCCCACTGTCTTGGCGCCCCACACACGGTCAAGCGCCCTTCTAAAAAAATGTGTTATAAATTCGCAACCAACGTCAATTCTTGAATTTTGACGAATATTCAAATATTGCAAGAGATGTTACTTGTGTCGTTGATAAACTAGATGAATTTCTTCCTTGCCGATACATTTCATTACAGCCCGCAAATGAAGAAAAAACCAATGTCTATGCTCTAATTTTAAAAATTTTCGCCTGCGGCGCTATAGTCATTCAATTATTGTATTAATAATCTTACATACAGAGATTTTCAGCTTAAAAATTTCGCTGAAATTAGACGTTAATATATGCGAAGTGAAATACGAAAATGGAATGTAAGGAGACCAAAAACTAAAAATTTATGAAGAACGTTCAAAAAAATTTCGTTCGCTCCGCTCGCGTCTTTGCAGAAATTGTATGCAGCCTAATAATCAAATCTATGGCGCTTAAAAAATGTAACTGTGTAATGTCTAACTAAAACGGAGTTATGATAAAAGACTGTCACAACGTCAAATTTAAAGAAAAATTTAAATGAAGTACTCGAATGATTTACATTCTCGACATGACTATTTTTTGGGGTGATCACATGCACCTTTTAATACGCATTTCGGGTGTGTGCCCGATACTTGCGCATTTAATCTCAATTTCGGCGCCTATTAGTCTCACGTTTAACACTTCCTTTTTCCTCCATTTATATGACAGCTGGCAGTTTTTCATTGTTTTACAGTCGACTGCATTGAAGTAATATAGAAGGAAGGCCGATGAACATTTTTTTCATGTCAAGACATAAAAACGTTCAATGGACGAAAAGTTCATTTTAGAAAATGAATTATTTTGACAGCCGAAATTCCACGCGCGGATTTTGGTATTTTATTTTCATTGTTAATTTTGAAAATGGGGCAAAAGAGTGTGATACGCAGTTGCAGTAATTCAACTGTAAGACGACAACGAGATGATATTACAGATGTTATGTTTCACAAGTGAGAGACTTTGAATTCAAATACTTTCGACTACAATTAAAACATTTTTTAAGGTTCCCAACAAAAGCAATCCGTCGCAATGGATGGATTGTGAACATACAGACATACCCCAACCAAATGGGATCGTTGTTTAAAGTTCCAGTCATATGCAGCGATCACTTTGAAAAACATTTTTACATTACCAAACCTGATGGCAAGAAATCGTTGTCAATAGTTGCTGAACCAATGAAATATAACTTATATATGAAACAAACACTTGGACTTATTCCGCCCAAAAAAATATTTATTTAAATTACACGTACTCACACCTTGAATGTCATCTAAAATTGAAATTAAAATAACATTTTTATTTTTCTTAAATGTCGTAAATGTAACCATTTTAATTTTTCGCGCAATAATGAGTTTCCGTCTCCCTACACTGAACTGAAATTACAAACCTATGACCTGACATGTTTTGAAAATGAATTCCAGTGATTCCAGTGTAAAATTGCGTTCATCGGTCTTCCTTCTATATTACTTCAATGGTCGACTGTCAGGTAAACGCACGACACTACGCGGGTGTCTTTCACATGTCATTTCTATCTGGTGCGTCTTATCATTTCTCTGCTCCTGAATAGTTTAAGATGTTTGAGAGTAACATTCCCCAACTCTGTCTATATATTTGAGAACGTTTTATGGGAAGAAAATCGACATAATAACGAAGATTTCGCAAAAAAAAATTCTTGGAGAAAATTTCAATTCTTCAAAAATATCTCAAGGAGATGCATTGCATTCAGAATGACTTAATTTGATTTTGAAAACCTCCTCCTCTTCCTTACAATAAAAAAAAAACGAATCGACGCCCACTTCTAGCCTCGCTTCTAGTTTAGAATCAAATACATTATCTCCGGAATCGTTCGATTTCTAATTAAAAGTTATCGTTGATAATTTTGTGGTTTTATAATTTCTATTTCATTTTGTTAATGAAAACCGTTCAATAAAATTGAAATAATTTTAAATGCATTAGCAACTACTATTACGATTCTCTGGTGACGTGACGTGTTTTAAGTTCGTTATCTCACGGCAACATATTAGCAAATTAACAAAAATTAAAGAAAATACCCAGCACCCTTCAGTTGACTCTGAGCATTTTCCACGAAACTGTGCCTACCTACGGGAGCATGAAAGTCGTTTATCTCCTAAGTCTATTGTCCGCAGTATTCGGTGAAAACAAAGAAATGCAATTGATAAAACAATTAACTGAGCATTTCGATTTCGATCATCATTTCTTTTTGCTGGATTCGATAGATATTGCTGATCGATTCATAAATGCAGACACACTCACACCTCAAACTGTGTACGTTCGGAAGTCAGGAAACAATATGTACGATTTAGGGGAAGTGCAAAGCAAAAATGGCTTCATGGTTGTTGGTTCTGAGGCAAATGATTTCGAACATATCGTCGAAGTAATGGAATCAATTCAAGTCTTTTGTAAACGAATGAAAGTTGGCATTTTCTTTACGCAACTTTTTCCTGTTGAACAGTTGCGTGTATTATTCAAATGGTGTATGAAAAAACACTTTACAAATATTTTCGCTACGATTTATGTGAGTGGAGACACAGCCCCGTGTTCGCCTCCTAAATGTTCATTCAATATTTTCACATTTAATTCATTTGGAAAAGTCGAAGTTATCAACGTGACCGATAGCCGAAGATTCGATGATTACTTTCAAACCATAGACGCTAATTTCCATGGTCATGAGCTGAAATTTGCCGGTTCAATCAAAGATAACGCGAACGGATACTTTTGGCAAACTATTTTGGATCGCATGAACGCTACCATCGAGGAATTCGATTACGACTTATCAATTACAGATGCTTTTTTCATTGGAATTGATTTGATGGAAGAGATGTTTGTTATTAAATCGGAGAAAGATGTTAGCATTTATCCGATCGAAACAAAGTTACATGTAATCTTAGTACCAGAAGCATTGCCGTATACTAACTTCTTGTCTTATATGGAGAATGCAATTACTGGAAATTTGATAATAATTTCGATTGTTTCAATACTTGCATCAATTATGCTGCTAATTGGTCTACGATTTACTAAATTAAAAAGATTTAAGGTTCTTCAAAGCGTGACGGACGTGTTCAATCTTCTTTTGAATGACAACTCTTACATAAAGTATCGGCAGCTGTTATGTACAGAAGTTTTTATAATTGTGCCACTGACATTCGTAGGCTTCATTGCAGTCAACGGAATTTTGTCGGACTTAACAAGTCACATAACGCGTCCCAGGCTACAATATCAAATTGATTCGGTGGAAGATATACACAATTCTCCAATTATAGTTACAACGAATTCTTACAGTTGGCGGCAGAATATCGTGGATATGTTTAGAAATCAAAAGAATTACAGTGATTGGGACAAGAAAGTCATTGTATTGGAACAGGATGATAGGTATGAATACTCCCAGATGGGTATTTTGGTAACATCCCGGACTGCAAACATGCTCTTAAGCGCGCAAAAACATTTCGCAATGAAAAACTTGCATCGAACTCGTGTCGAGGGTTTAGAATACACTTTTACGTACCAGGCTCAAAAAAGATTTCTCTTTTTTGAACGATTGAACGAACTTGTTTCTTGGCTGAAAAGTTCAGGGCTTTACGAGTTTTGGCTTTATCGGGAACATTTAGATGTGGAGAGAAACTTTGTACGATTCAGTTATAAACCGAGAAATGATGAAACAATTTTGGAAACCATCGAATTTCCAATGTGCATTATCTATGGATGGTTTGCTGGAGTCGCTGTTTTTATTTTGGAAATTATTTGGCATAAACTACAGAAAAAACGGAAATAACTTACTTGATATATGTTATGAAGCCCCTCAGCTTATCAACACGGCGCGTGTGCAAAATTGCATTCAAGGCACATGTTAGGAACTAGATTTTATGTGCAGCAGTGAGATCTTCAATTTTTTACAAATGTTAATTGTCGCACTATCTCTATCTATTAAAGCACTACTTCGATCACACTGCTGTACATAATAATACTAGTTGATACAAGTTACGTATGAAGGTAGCTTAACGCACTAGATGTGAAATGTGTGCGTTAAACTACAGTAAACTAAACTAATGTAACGTTATTTGCAATTCACCAACAAAAATGAGCTTTTTTTCAATGTTTTTTTAATTTCTTTTCTTTTGAATTTGAATTTTTGTTTTCAATTTTTTTTAATTATTTTAAATAAATGAATTAACATTTTCGTCTACTTTCATTCAGTGCATAAAAAAATGTTTACCGCCCTAGTATGCGTAAAATATTTATTTATGCAACTAATTGCAAAATGGAGTTGTTTTGTCACTAGATACGAAGTTATTAAACGAGCGAAGCGACAACCAATTTCGCAACGTGTTTCATACAAGACTTTATGTAACAACTTGTGAAACGTGAACTTTTGAATGAGTGATAAAATAGTAATTTTCCTACCTAGTTTTGTAACTAAGGTTTTTTCAGCATTAGTCCTAAATAGTGTGACACTGTCAATTAAAATTGAGTGTTGAAAAACTTTTCCGCACTCAAATTTGAATGCTGAAAAACTTTTCCATACTCAAATCTGAGTGCGGAAAAGTTGACCTTTTCCGCACTCAAAGCAGTATTGAAAATTGTCGTATTTCGACATTGAATTGCAGAATAGTAGTTTGTCGACCATGTTGCGATACGTTGATTTTTTCAGCATCAGTCCTAATATTGTCCATACGAGCCAAAGGCGAGTTGGACAATATTTAGGACGTATGCTGAAAAAATCAAGTATCGCAACGAGGTGGACGCACTGCTTTTTGCAACAAACAAATCGATTGAGAAGAAAATAACAACCAAACTTAAAAAATTCACTCCACAGAAACCATTATATTTTACAGTGTACAAACAATTTTTGATCAGATTGCAATGCACACATACGACATTGTAACGTCGTATCATAGCAACGGAGGGGTACATCTCAGCACATGTATCAAATTTCAAAAGTCATATCGTTACAAGGTGTAAATTTGTTTCACTTCCCCTCACACTCTTAAAAAAATTGGAAACTGTTTCGATTTTGATCGCGTTACCGCATCGTGAACAACATCGAAAACAGTCGAAAATCGATCGTGCGTTGCAAAAGGTTACTTTTTATCACTAGTGACAAAAAGTTACTTTTTATCATTAGTGACAAAAAGTAACTTCTTATCACCCAAATGAGTGATAGAAAGTTACTTTTTGTCACTAGTGATAAAAAGTTACTTTTATCACTCATTCAAAAGTTCACGTTTCACAAGCTGTTGCATAAAGTCTTGTATGAAACACGTTGCGAAATTTGTTGCTTTTGTCACACGATGTGTTTCTCCAACTCGCTTCGCTCGTTTGATAACTTTACATCTAGTGAAAAAAACAACTTCATTTCGCAACTAGTTGCATAAATAACAATTTACGCACTAGTGGGATTTTTTTTTCATTTTTTTACGTGCTAGTGTGATTTGTGAAATTGAAATTTCGACAAATGTTCGCAAAGGTCGGTTAATTGCAAAAGACGTTGTTTGATCCACGTTACGTATGCTGGTAGGGGTGTCAAATGGTGTGTTAAGCGTAATATAGTACTCCTTTATGTACCTTAGCCTCTGTCCACCTACTCCTACATCCTATCCTACCCGTGGTGACACCTGTTATAGTGAGCAACCCGCATGAACGATCAGGTAACCAACCCTGGTGTAGTAGTGTGGGTCACTTAGCATAAGGATGAGGGGGGCTGCCTTCGGGTAGTACCTAAACGAGTACCTAAACGGCACGTATAGGGAGGGCCGAAGGCAGCTAGGCGCTATCAAGATGGGATGGCGACTTAGTATGGTGGCGGATGATCTCAACAGCAAGAGACAACGGCAGCATACACAGCCCTAGTCAGATGGGCTACCATCACCACCTGGTGACTTCCCTATGGGTCATCGGGAGAAGGAAAGTAGGTTGGGCGCTTGGCTAACTCCCAGACACCGTAAAAACAGTCTTGTTATGAATTCCCCAACACAGCCTCGGATCGGACAGGATAAACGGCAACGAATCAAGCATCGGAAAAAGGACAACGATTTACAATTAGGAACATGGAATGTAAGATCTTTGTTGCGGCCAGGAGGATTGAGATCTCTCACAAGTGCGCTAAGAGCGGCAAAAATTGACATAACAGCTGTGCAAGAAACGAGATGGCCTGGAAAGGACACCATGACCAGTAGCGACTATAAGTTCTACGATAGTGGGAAGAGTAACGACAGTCCAAGAGAGTATGGAACAGGCTTCATGGTCCTCGGCAGAGCTAGAAACGCGGTGATTGGTTTCAGTCCTGTTGACGAGCGATTGTGCTCTCTACGGATAAGAGGAAAATTTTTCAATTACACACTTATAAACGTTTATGCGCCTACGGAGGAAAGCGACAACGAGGTGAAGGAGCTATTCTACGAGAAACTGGTGGATGTATATGATGGAGCGCCGAAACGAGACATTAAAATTGTGCTTGGAGATTTTAATGCTAAAATAGGCCGCGAAGTATTTTATCGTCCCACAATCGGTAAAAATAGCCTTCACGAAAACTCGAACGAAAATGGAACGCGGGTGGTTGATTTTGCAGCATCAAGAAACATGGTTGTCAGCAGTACCTATTTCCAACATAAAGACATCCACAAAGCGACATGGGTATCACCGGATAAACGAACCAAAAACCAGATTGACCATGTTTTGATAGATGCACGTCACTGTTCAAATATGTTGAATGTCAGAAGCTGTAGAGGACCGAATGTAGATTCCGATCACTACCTGGTGAGAGCGGCAGTTAGGTCTCGAATATCGGTTCAACACAATCGACAACCGGCATTGGAAAGGTGGGACGTGGAAAAACTACAGAACGAAGACATTAAACGTCAATATGTCGACAGGCTGGAGACGAATAGTATTGCCGGAATGGTCAGCGAACAACGAAGCGTAGACGATGCGTGGAATCAAATTAGACGGAATGTAGAGAGCGCCGCAGCAGAGACAGTGGGAACGAGAACGGGAAATAAAAGAAATATCTGGTTTGACGATGAATGCCAGAAGGCCATGGAGGACAAAAACGCAGCTCGCCTGAAAACTCTAAGTAGATTCACTCGAGCTGGCCAGGAAGAGTACCGTTCTAAAAGAAATTTCGAGAGAAAACTTTTCCGACGGAAAAAGCGACAGCGTGACAAGGAAGTTTTGATCGAAATTGAGAAGTTTGGCAATCGGAAGGAGACTCGGAACTTTTACCGGAAAGTGAACGAATCCAGAAACGGTTACAGTCAACAACCTTTGCTGTATAAGGACAAGCATGGATTGGTCTTAGCAGATGAGGAAAGGTGCATTGCGAGATGGGCTGAGTACTTTAAGGAACTGCTTAACCCGAACAGACCGCTCAACCGAGACGACGAAAACGACGAATTGCCATTTCAGACTGCGCAACCATACATAGAAGAACCAACGATGCAAGAAGTTGCAGCTGAAATTTTAAAGCTCAAAAATTTCAAAGCCCCGGGGACTGACAACCTACCCGGTGAACTTTTCAAGAACGGCGGCAACGCGCTATGTATGGAGATGCACGAGCTCATCATACGCATCTGGAATGACGAGGAGTTACCGGAAGAGTGGAAGACCAGCATACTTTATCCCATATACAAAAAAGGTGACAAATTGGAGTGTGGTAATTTTCGAGGAATCGCTCTGCTGAATATTGCTTACAAGATATTTGCAAATATTCTATATCAGCGCCTTCATCCATACACGGAATCTACGATAGGTGAATACCAAAGTGGTTTTCGTGTAGGTCGTTCAACATCGGACCAGCTGTTTAATATCAGACAGATCTTGGAGAAGTGCAAGGAGTACAACATTGAAACACACCATTTGTTCGTTGACTTCAAGGCAGCCTATGACAGTGTTAGAAGAAGTAAGCTATGGAGAGTCATGGAGGAGTTCGGAATTCCCAACAAACTGATCTCGCTAACGAAGCTAACACTAAACGGAGCTAACAGCCGAGTAAGGATCCGCAATCAAATGTCAGAGACTTTCGACATTGAGGAAGGCCTACGTCAAGGAGATCCTCTTGCAACGCTGCTTTTCAATTTAACACCGAAGCAGCTGTTCAAACCATGGACATAGACTCTAGCGGCACCATTTTCTCCAAGTCCAGTCAGTTGCTTGGTTTTGCAGATGACCTGGACATTATTGGCCGAACTATGGATGTTGTTAAAGATAAGTTTATGGCCTTGGAGAGGAAAGGTACCGACCTTGGGTTGAAGGTCAATGACGGAAAAACGGAATACATGATCATCCCACCTACGAATCGATATCGGGAAGATAACGTAACGATCGACACACACACATTCAAAATGGTCAATAAGTTCGTATACCTTGGATCAGAGCTGAACATAAACAACGACATTGCGGACGAAATAAAAAGGCGAGTAACTTTGGGCAACCGGAGTTATTACAGCCTGCTGAAAATTCTAAAGTCCAAGTCAGTAAGCCGAAATTCAAAATGCACACTTTATAAAATTGTGATCAGACCGGTAGTTACGTACGGTTCGGAGTCGTGGTGCTTGACACAGAAAAATGAACAATCTCTGCATACGTTCGAGCGAAAGGTACTGCGTACAATATTTGGACCAGTATTTGACCGAAAACTGAACCGATGGCGCAGACGATATAATCACGAGCTCATAGAGCTTTTTGGAGAGCCCGACATAGTCAGAACAACAAAAATAAATAGACTACGTTGGCTCGGTCACGTACAACGAATGAAGGAACATCGTATTCCAAAAAAAATTCTGAAGTCCAAACCTGAAGGCAAAAGGAGTGCAGGGCGACCCAAGTCCAGGTGGAGCGACGCTGCTTTTGCCAACTTAAGAACTGTGGGAGTAACCAGCTGGGAGACGTTAGCTGCAGATAGGCCCGGTTGGAGAAGCATGTTGGAGAAGGCCAAGACCCTTAATGGGTTGTAGTGCCGGTAAAGTAAGTAAGTACGTATGCTGGTAGTTTAACGATACGATGTGTTCACATCTAGTGCGTTAAACAACGTTCATACGTAACTTGTATCGAAAACTACTATTTTATCACTTTGTGGAAATAATGTAATGTTTTTTCGATTAAAGTAATTTGAAATATCGCATTTTTACTATTTGAAAAAAGAGAAGTAGTAAGGCTCGCTAGCGACATTTTTATGCACTTTGTCACAAAAGCCCTTATTTTGGACCATGAATAAATGCTGATGAGTAGAGTCCAAAATGATTAGGATACCTTTAGAAATACCCCCCCTCTTCGATCCTTGCCCCCTAAAATTTTCAGTGCAGAGGTAACTTTGACGAGGCGATTGTTGGACCGATTTCATAGACTTTGGTCTCAAATGAAACAGGAAGATTCAAAGTTTTTTTTTTTGGTAATTTAAATTTTTCATTTTCCGGTCTGTTTTTATTATTTACTTGAAAAAGTTATTTTTTTCCTGACTTTAAACCCAAATAACTTTTAAGTTGGATTTTTCAGGAGAGAATTTTGTTTTCATTCAATTCCTGAACACGGAAATTTTTTATCTTGAAAAGGGAAGGAGTTACAACCGATTTTCCACCACGATGACATGAATTCCTAAGTGACAAAATGAATTTTTAAATGTCAAGTTACGACATACTGTGAAAGACATCCACTAACAAAACTGTTTGCAATTGTACGGTGATACGCTGCATAGTTGGATCCTAGACCCTCTTTGAATGTATATGCTTACGTACTGTATAACATAGTAGTTGTGGGCTGTATAATTATACAACATGTATGCATGTTATACTAGTGTGTTGTGTAATTATACAGCAGACAACTAATATTATTATACGTAAGCCCATACATTTAAAGAGGATCGAGGATCTAAATATGCAGCATATCACCATTGTGAGTTTTCGGTGAAGGATCCACTTCTTAGAACATCGAGATTTGAACGCTTTTCTTAAGACTTTTTAGGTTCTTTCCTGGACTTAGACCATAATTGGGATATTCCCGATCTAGTTCCGAAATTAGGAGCTCCTCCTGGAGATTCACCTTGTTCCCATCTATAGCCGTAACGGTGTGTACTTTCATAAATATGTTGTTCTGGATTTGTGACGCACTTGAGATATTAACGATTTAGTTCTTAAGAATTAAGGTGAGTAAGAGTCTATTCCGACATTTTTTGCTGAAGCGCCATTAGGTTCTTATGAACACATCGTTTATACCTTTTCCAGCACTCCACCTATCTCAACCCCACCCAATGTTTCAGCGATTTCGCACATACTGATCGAGCAATATTCAGATACAGATCGGAAGCCGTTTAACATGGTGTGGCTGCAACACAATCCCTTACACCGCAAATAACTTTTTTTCACTGCTTATATCAGTGTTCTGAAGACTTTGTCGATCCATCCGTAAGCCCCACCTCGCAGTCACTCCAGCTGGCCAGCCATATAGCCATCCCTGCCTATTATATACTCTAAGGAAAGGGTGGGGATATTGACATTTTCAATGAAAAATATGGTAGTAATGAATTTCGAACTGAAAATAGTGGAAGACACAAATGTGGGTATCAGCAAGTGTAACGTCT
Organism: Pseudolycoriella hygida; assembly: GCA_029228625.1. Taxonomy (NCBI): domain Eukaryota; kingdom Metazoa; phylum Arthropoda; class Insecta; order Diptera; family Sciaridae; genus Pseudolycoriella; species Pseudolycoriella hygida. The sequence continues at coordinate 43,350,860 of CM055403.1, read as the reverse complement.
ATTTAAAATTTAAAAAAAATATTTTACCAACGTTGATAGCGGGACGTCAATAATCAACTGGATATGTGTATTAAGTATTCTACCTCGTCGCAGGCGTACCAACTTATTCTTTCTCTGCACAGTGCTTCCCGATTCGTTGACTATTCGTTGACCTATATTCCACTCTTTGTATATCCGACGAAGTTTTTTTATTTCTTAATAGACCGCGTCTTTGTCACCTCAAATGGTGACATCTATGTTTTTTCATAGCTGAATTAACGTTTCAACATAGCTTTCATAGCTGAATACGAACGAACTTATAACTAATGTCACGACTTATAGATTGTGGTTTGCATCACTTTTCATCCGGGCGTCATCCGTTTAACTACAGTATTTTTAAATCCGGAGACAAAACAGTGATCTCAAACTATAGGCCTATCTCCATATTGAACGGCTTCAGTAAGGTCTTTGAGCGTCTTGTCCAATCTGTTATTTACGAGTATGTGTCCCCGTATATCAATGATAACCAGCATGGCTTCGTGAAAAAGAGGAGCAACCTGATGACATATGTTCACTTTTTGTCTGAGTCACTTGATAGCAATATGCAAGTAGACTCTATTTACACGGACTTCGCTAAAGCGTTCGACAGATTGAACGTTGACATTCTTCTCAGTAAACTTGCGTCCTTTGGCATCTGTGGGCTCATCCTGAGTTGGTTTGAGTCGTATCTTAGAGATAGGAAACAATGCGTCAGGTTTTGTGGAAGTACATCTGAATTTTACACACCGATCTCCGGTGTACCCCCAAGGTTCCTTACTCGGACCTCTCCTCTTTATCATATATGTCAATGATCTCCCAAACTTATTATTATCTGAAAATTTGGGCTACGCGGATGACTTCAAAGTGTTCAAAAGAATTGAGTCGCTAAGGGATTGCGTGTCTCTGCAATCTGATCTATTGAGGCTTGATGCTTGGTCAAAAGATAATGATCTTGATTTAAATGTCGATAAGTGCTCCATCATCACCTTTGCGCGAAAAAAGGAAACTATTCTCTATGAATATAAGATTGGTGAGCATGTATTAAAAAGGGTCGATGCAGTCAAGGACCTTGATACCTTCTTCGATGAAAAACTATGTTTCGATGTACACATAAATCATGTCTTCCGTAAATGTAGTAGGATGTTGGGCTTCATTTTCATGTCCTGTGTAAATTTCAAGAGTAAAAAATCATTTATGTAATTCTCTGATCCGGTCGGTGGTAGAGTACGGGTCTGTTATTTGGATTCCCTTCTAAAGTCTATATTTCGAAGATACAACGAATCCAGCGTAAATATACGAGAATGTTACTTTTTAGAATGAAATATCCCAAGGACCTCTATGAGAATAGACTAACTAAGCTTGGTATGCGGACACTAGCGAGTAGAAGACTTATCATTGATGAAATTTACCTGTACAAATCATTAAATGGGCTCTTACAAACTAACCTCGCAGATAAAATAACATATGCGGAGTACGCTTATCCAACGCGAGAGCGGAATACTTTTGCCTCAAGGACGCCTCGCACTAACATTCTCCTGAAAGCACCTTCCTTCAGACTTCCAAACAATCACGACCGATGTTTTCGTTGCATGCCAATCTCTAATGGCATTTCTATATTGGAGTTTAAACGCGCCATCTCAGCCCTACCACTACCTTCGATATCATCGCAGTTTTTGAGCTATTAGTCTACCATCGAACGTTTTGACACACTATGTATATATCCTACTATCACATCAGTACAACGCCTATTGCGGTTTTCTTTGGTGATCTGTGCTTGCGTTATTGCTTCGCTGCTTTGTTTTGTAGCGTCCTGTCTTTCTTGAGAATTTCCATGACATCCTGATCCGATCCTAAGTAAACGTTAATTTCCCATTTTTTTTAATAATAATAATGTTACGTCTCGGTCGTAACGAACCAGCAAACCCCTACTATGGCGAAGGGAACGCTGGAAATGATATATATATATATATATATATATATATATATATGCATAAAGAAATATTGTAGAACATACGGTATTCAGTTAGTTGGTAGACGCGGGACAAGTCGGACGCCAATAGATCGTCCTCCCGCATCAATAAAGCACATTGTACAAAACTTAGTTTGGCGTTTCGATTGTTCTGGTCTGCCCTGTCCAGTGCCCAGAACCTGTGCAGGTCATGACGTCAAAAAGAAACCTAAAATTTGACTATATTCCCTGTCCTGGAAAGGAAACAACCTCAACAGAACCTCAACAAAAAATAAACTTTCGCTACCCTAGTCATGAAACGTTTTGCACGTAACTCGGGGAAAGTGTTTTTCTGGTGAGCGTGCATGCAATACTTGTCTTCGGCTCGAGTTGTATCACGCCAAAAGATCACTTTTCCTCTTGATACGTAAATAACTATTGAAAAATGGAAACGAATTGAAAAATCTTACTAATTTTCAATATGAAGTTCTTGCAACCACGGTCGCAACGTCTCTTGTTTTTCGTCCTTGTGATGTAATCTACTACTGTTCAGAACTTTATCAAAATAATTTATTTTTATTAAATCTTCAGATCATCATATTTTGTGTTGGCAATGACGACGTTTTCGAAAAGTTAGTTTATTCCCCAGTACGAAGAAAAGAGGTAAGGACATCTTCATTCATGTCATTATTGTCAAAATAATCCATTTTTCTTATAGATTTGGCGGTATTTCTCTTACAACTTCCTTCATTCGGTATGTTATTTAGCTTAAACTTTTTATCCACAATTTTAGCGCGATGTCGGCCTATGTCAAAGTATACGCGATTTCTTTCGAACAATGTCTATAAATTACAGTCCTAGGTCGTGTTCGAAGTCTAATTTTGCTTCTGGTGAAAATGTTGCTTTATGAATAATTCTCTTTGCAGGATGCTGTTCATTTGTTTATCAACGTATTTATTCAGCTACTTGTCGCATTTCCCCTTGAAACCGAACAGGGTCATTGGAAAGTGTTTGTTGTGTATTTCATTGGTGTCATATCGGGTGGTATAGGAGCCTCTGTTTTCCAACCGGATCTTTTGATGGTGGGTGCATCAGCTGGCGTTTATAGTTTACTCATTAGTCACATATCGCATATATCTTTGGTAAGAAATTTTTTAATCAATTTAGCTCAATCAAACACCCTTCATTTATACGTCAATAGAATTTCGGAGAGCTTAGCTATCGTTACTTCCGAATTGCTTCGGTCATTGTGCTTTGCATCGGTGATATTATTTTCGTTATCAATCACTGCTTGACAAGAGGAAATTCAGAACCAAAAATCAGCGTGGCTGCACGTAAGTTTTGTATTTAAGGCATACTCGAGTCAGCACTGACATTATGAACTACACTACTACTACCAATACACTACTTCTACAATTACACTACTACATCCATTACACTATTACTACCACTATACTAGTGCTGGCAATACACTACTACTACCATTACACTTCTACTCCTACTACGATTATACTACTACCATTGCATTTCTACCACTACCTCTTTCTACTACTATAATACTATTACCACTACACTACTACTACCACTTATAATACTACTACCAATACTTTATTACTACCACTACACTACTACTACCACTACAACTACACTACTAATATCACTACACTACTACTACTATTATACTACTACTACAATTACACTTCTACTACCACTATACTACAACTGACACTACACTACTACTGACAATACAATGCTACTGACAATACACTACTACTGTCACTACATTGCTATTACCACTATAATACTATTACCGCTACACTGCTACTATAACCATAATACTACTACCGCTACACTAATACTATTACTACCACAACACTACTACTACAACTACACTGCTACTACCACTACACTACTACTACAACTATAATACTACTACCACCATAATACTATGATTACTACTACATTACTACTACAATTTCACTACTACTACCACTAATACTAACACCACACTACTACCACCATTACACTAATACTACCACTATGCTACTACTACCACTATACTAGACTAATACTTTCATTACAATACTACTACAACTATACTAGTACTACCACTACGTTATTACTGCCACTACAATACTACTACCATTACAATACTACTACCATTACAATACTACAACCATTACAATACTACTATCACTACACTACTACTATCACTACACTACTACTATCACTACACTACTAATATCACTATAATACTACTACCACTACACCACATTTACTGCTACGGAGAGAAGAAAAGGTAGGGCAGTATTAGTACTCTACTGATGTCACTACTCTATTACCACCACTACTCTACTACTACCGCTGCTTCAGTACTACTTACACACTACTGCAAATGCTGCCACTGCACTACTCTCCTACTACTACAATCGATAATACTGATAAGATTTTATTACAGACGCATCTGGTGCAATATCCGGTCTTTTAATGGGATTCATCATTTACTCAGGATCGACAAATCTCATATTTCGCGTAATTCGATACTTGTCATTGATAGTTTTGAGCATTATGTTTGTGCTTCCACTCATTTATATTAGTAACTTTTCGTCCTAGCTGCAATGTCAATTACTTAGTTTACAAATGTATTTATTTATTTATTTTTTATTAATATCTGTGATTGTAACCTTCTAATTTATTAAATTCATTCATTTTAAAGCTATTTGTTGTCTTAACCTACGTTTCCTTTTTTGATTAATTTTATAAAATCAATTAAATTTATTTCATTTTTAAAATGAGTTTTTCACTAAAAATCTATTTCAATTGGTCGACTCAAAAGAAACTGAAGTTTAACATTCGTCGATTTGGCCCCATACGCAATCCCAAAATTCTTTTATAAAAAATTCACCGGCTGGGCACTTTTTTCGCTTTACTCAACGGCGAACAGCGCTTTCTGCAGTACAAAGCAGCTAAATACTTTTAAGAAAACATCGCAAAAATATGAGCTATCAAATTTGCGATGTTTTTTTTTAGAACAGAATCCTGCGTAAATAACAAATTATTCACAAATTATAGCTCATAACAGGATGAATTTTACACGGAGATGAATCAGAATTCAAAAAGCAGGAAGTAAAATGTGAACTGCCAAATTTGCGATGTTTTTAGAACCCTGAGTAAATAATAAAATATTTAAAATTGTAGCTCGTGTGATGTGAGAGGATGACTCTTACGTGAATAATAGACGAATCAGAAAAGATTTGAGTGTGAAGGTTGAAAGTTGCTCTGAAAAATCAAGTTTACTTGTGATGTTATTTCAGAGCAAATTTGTACCTTCATAAGTAAGCTTTTTGAATTCTGATTCATTTACTATTTGCGTAATAGTCATCCTCTCACAGTACGTAAGCTATACTTTTGAATAATTTGTTATTTACACAGTATTCTGTTCTAAAAAAACATCGCAAAATTGACAGTTCCCATTTTTGCAACGTGCTCTTAAGTATGAAGGTAAAAATTTGCTCTGGAATAACATCGCAAACGAACTTGGAATGCGATGATTTTTCAGAGCAACTTTCGACCTTTATACTCAAACTTTTTCATTTTTTATTCATCTATTATTCGTGTAAGAGTTGTCATCTCACAGTACATGAGTTACAATTTTGGCTATTTTATTATATACTCAGAATTTTGCTCTAAAAACGTCGCAAATTTGACAATTCACTTTTCACTTCGCAAAATTGAGAGTTCATATTTTTGCGACGTGCTCTCAGGTCCAGTGGTGGCGCATGGGCATCTAGATTCATGTTTCGGACTATGGAACTGGACATTTCAAATTGCGAAAAATTGCTTCATATTTCAATGATTTCCGTAAAAATCTCCGACAACAGGAATGTGATGGTTCGTTCGCAGTGTGCCTCAAGGAAGCGCTCTAGGGCCAAATCTTTTCCTAGCTCGGACCAATTATGTAAGGAATTGGAAAATATGACTATTGTCATTGTGTGCAGGCAAATAAGTCGCTGGCTCTCATTAGTATTTCGGCGGAGTTTTGAGCACGTTGCTGGCGCAGGTGACGTGGAAATAGGTAGAAAAACTTCGAAAAGAAAATCACTTTGAACATTTGAATCTAGCGTACTTTGTAGAGGATTAACAGCTAAGAGTTGTACAGTGAACCCCGACTTCAGTGCATTTGCATTCCAAACAAGGATTGGATAATTCTGTTATTATTCTTCCTACTCGATACATTCGGCCATATATGTTGCATCCAGCCAATTTCAATATTCCCATAGGATTTTGAAAACTATTTGTTGATTGTGAGAAAACATTCGGTGATTTCTCACTGGAATGACGTTCTTTCAACGCATCATAATCGATCGGATTCTCGCCAAATGGTCTACTGTTCGACGTATTTGGATAATCGCTCAACACTTGATAACTATCCGGACCGAACACATTGTTATTTAACTCATCTTTGTTGTCACCGATTTGGCTATTCAGTTTCGGTATCGTCAAATCAATGTCGGAAATAATCGGAGAATATTTACTTGTGACACTCGTGAGTTCTGAGTTTCCAGCAAAAATTGGATTGAGAAACTGATGAATTGAATGGCTGGAATAAATTGGTTTTGGCACATCAATCGTCGGATGGTTGTCCCTATGTCCAATTGCATCGATATTTGACGGACTGTTCAACGTCGCCAGTAGAACATCTCTGAGGATGTTAAGGTTTTCTGCTTTCGGTGTTGATGACTCCACCAGGGTCGAAATGGTCGTCGGATATTCGTAAATTTTGTTGTTCTTTCGTTGCGGGATGTCAATATTTTTCGAACTATTTTCAACGGGCTTTGTAAAATTAAGGATGTCCATTAGAGAGAGAGCAGTTGACGATATCTTTTTGAATGGCGGAATTGTCTGTTTTTCAAGGTGAAACGGAGATTCAGCAGATTTGATATCGGCGTTGCTTTGCTTCTCTTTGAAAATGTAACCCAACAGACCAAGGAAGTCCCCTGGCGCAGGATCCGAGGTCGGGTTAGATTGGATATCGCTATCTACACTCACTTCAGTCGAAGTCGGTGATGTATTGCTGTTAGTTTCATTGTCTTTGTTGATTGTATCATTGTGACTGTATTCCAAGGAGTACTCAATGTTATCTACGAATGGTTCTTGCACATACTCTGGCGATGAATTGTAATTTGAATCAGTTGTTATGGAAATTATTTCTTTCTCAATGTCTGATAAATGAATCGAAGGATAGTCGTGGTCAATGTTGGCTTCAGAGTCGGTGTGAAAACGCTTGTCTTTGTCTTCGATGAGTGTGAGCAAATTCGGAGGCGTTTCCGTTCGTATGACATTTTTGAACGGATCTTCTGACGTTATACCTTCAAAGTGAGATGTTTGTAATGATGCAGATTCTATTCCACCAGCAGACAACTTACCAATAAGTAGCCCAGTTATGTTTGCCTTGGATGAGAGTTCCGTTGTGATGTCGGGAAGGTATTTCGTTGTATGGAATTTTTCATAGTATTGGTCATCGTCTAGTGGTTCTTTCGGAAGAAATCCGCCTATAATTCAAGAATGTCAAATTATGTTAAAAGTCAACTTTGGAAAAATCCGAAAATATGTGTGCCAGGCGTGGTGGGAGGTCTCAAGTTTTGGATGGGTGGTTTTACGTTCGAACAGTTTTGGGGTTGAATACTCTACCCGCTAGAATACACGGATCTGGGATGCAAATGCAGAGTCGATATTGTTGCACTTTTTTTAGAAATAAGAAATACCAAAACTATGTTGCTGGGTCAGCTTTTTAAAGGCCACGTAATTGTTTGAACGATGCGTATAGTCAGTGCTTTCGACGTATTCAAACACAATTCAAAGCAAAAAATCGCAACAATTAAAAAATTTCTGAGTTTTTCATTCAATTAAAGGAAAATTTTCTGTTTCTGCTGATGGTTATCGAAATGAGGGGAAAAAGATGAAAAGCTTTCCGGTAAAGGAAAGTAAATGTTATCCTCAGCTGCACGATATTGTCATCACACTCGAAGATATTAACTTCCAGTGGACGTATCATAACTTGAGAAGAATTAGGGTCAGAACGAGACATTACCGTATGGCTGGAGGATAATAGGTATAATCCACTGATCGATCATATAATCCACTGGACGATGATATCCACTGGACGATGATATCCACTGGACGATGATATCCACTGGACGATGATATCCACTGGGCGATGATATCCACTGGGCGATGATATCATCCACTGAACGATATTATCATCCGCTGGACGATAATATCATCCACTGGACGATAGTATCATCCACTGGACGATAATATCATCCACTGGACAATAATTTCATCCGTTTACGTAACTACCGAGCATTTCGAGCGTAGGAACGGAGTTTTCGCGGAATGGCCCTTATATCATTCACTGGACGATAAAATCATCCACTGGACGATGAAATCATCCACTGGACGATGAAATCATCCACTGGACGATGAAATCATCCACTGGACGATGAAATCATCCACTGGACGATGAAATCATCCACTGGACGATAACATTATCCACTGGACGATAAAATCATCCACTGGACGATAAAATCATCCACTGAACTAGGGACCATTCACAAATTACGCACAGTAGCAGTAGCAATTTTTTTACCCCCATCGCACGCATATTTTCATACATTAGAATTTGTGGCAGCACGCTCCTTTTAAACGTACCTCACCTCGTAGTAGCATGTGGGCTTTGTGAATGGCCCCCTATAATGTTATCCACTGGACGATAATATCATCATCTAGTAGATGATATCACCCACTGAATGATATCACGCACTGGACGATATCACCTACTGGACGATATCACCCACTGGACGATATCACCCACTGGACGATATCACCCACTGGACAATATCACCCACTGGACGATATCACCCACTGGACGATATCACACACTGGACGATATCACCCACTGGACGATATCACCCACTGGACGATATCATCCACTGGACTATATCACCCACTGAACGATATCATCCACTGGACGATATCATCCACTGGACGATATCATCCACTGGACGATATCACCCACTGGACGATATTACACACTGGACGATATCACCCACTGGACGATAACATCATCCACTGGACGATATCACCCACTGGACGATATCACCCACTGGACGATATCACTCACTGGACGATATCACCCACTGGACGATATCACTCACTGGACGATATCACCCACTGGACGATATCACCCACTGGACGATATCACCCACTAGACGATATCACCCACTGGACGATAACATCATCCACTGGACGATATCACCCACTGGACGATATTACCCACTGGACGATATCACCCACTGGACGATATCACCCACTGGACGATATCACCCACTGGACGATACCACCCACTGGACGATATCACCCACTGGACGATATCACCCACTGGACGATAATATCATACACTGGACGAATCGATGGATTCGAAAACAAACAAGAGTCGTTGATGTAATGGAAAGGATAGCGTCTCTTAAGTGGAACTGGGCAAGACATATTGCGAGAATGACAGACGAGCGTCGGACCAAAACCATCATGAAGTGGAGACCACCGACAACACGACCTATGGGCAGAGAGATGGACCAATAGCATTAAGAGATCAGCAGGCACGAATTAGCAACAAGTGCCAATGGATCGTTGAAAGTGGAAGTAGAAATGGGAGGCCTACATCCAGCAGTGGATATAAAGAGCTGAACAAGAAGAAGAGAAGAAGACTGGACGATAATATCATCCAATAGACGATAATATCATCTACTGGACGATAATTTCATCCACTGGACGATAATATCATCTACTGGACGATAATATCATCTACTGGACGATAATATCATCCTCTGGACGAGGGGGCAATTACTTCTAATAATTGGGAAGTAGTAATTGCCTCCTCATTCAAAGGTGCATCGGTCGCTGTATGCTATTTTCGTCCGATCGATGACATTATCTTCCGTTGGAAAGATAACATCGTCTAAACGAAGTTATTGACTTCAGATGGAAGAAAAAGGCCGTTCATAAATTACGTAACGCAAAAGTTCAGATTTTATGACCCCCCTCCCCCTGTCACTCAAAAGTGGTCAATTTTGACGCAATTTTATTAGAGCTACCACACTTGCCCAGCCCCCCCCCTTCCCCCTCTTGCGTTACGTAATGAATCGAAAAATTCTATAGTCCAATAATGTGTTACTCGCACAGGCACATCTACGACAAAATTTTATTTAAATTGAGATTAGGGACTTTCCTCTCAGTCTGCGCTATCGAATTGCAATTACAACTTACCTTCAGTTTTACTAGGTGGAGAAAATTTATTATTTCCATTGTATCCAAATATTGGATTCCCGGTGCTAAACTCAATTTTGCTGTACACATGTCTCTCAGGAAATTCCGTTCCAAACTTATCGAACGAAGGATTTCGGCTTTGCACGGTGTAATCATGTCCGTTCAATACATCATACGTACCAGGAGCATATTTATTGTTGTCTAAGCGTTTATCCGGATCGTAGGACTCAAAGTCGTAGTCAACGTTGTATTTGCTGTAAGCTGGATATTTGTTAATAATCGCCTGTTCCACACTCTGTTTCTCTGTTATGGACGGATATTGTCTGTAGTCTGACTCGACGCTGTAACGATTAAAGTCGGCATTATCTTTGTGGTGACTGAATGCGTCTGTTGGCTCAGATTCATCCACTTCAAATGCGGTGAAATCGGTGTTTTGACCTTTCAAATTGTCATCCGCTAAGTAACGATTGTCATAGTTTTCCGTTAGGACTGGATAGTTTGTCGAATAGAATTCCGATTTCGATAGAACATTCACGTTATCTTTTCGAACCGCGTCAGTTACCAAAAACGGAATTATCTTAACATTCGGTAGACTTGGTGGAAGTGTCGGCTGATCGTAATCGTAATTGATGTCGGAGTCTAGAATTGATGGATTGGAATCGATCAACGGCAACTGATTTGTCGTGTTTATAGGGCTGTTCGTTGAGTCAGTGGAAGTGAATGTTTGATTTACCACTTGTGACTCTGGAGCGATGACTGGTTTCGATGTTGTGGTCGATTGCGTTTTCGCTTTAGTAGATTGTTGTTCATTTGTTACTATGGTTGTTGTTGTTGTGGTTGTAGGTGCCGCTGTAGTCGATGTAGTTGATACTCTAGTAGTTGGAGGTGTAACAGTTACGACAAGTGTTGTGGACGATTTCATTATTGACGATGTGTCAAGGGGATATGGCGATGAAATTATCGTTGGGAAAACTTTTCTGGTTGGTTTTGTAACCGCCGGACTTGGAGTAGATACCACGGAATTCAATATTGTCGTTTCATTCTGAATGCTTTGTGGGGGGCTGCTGACTCCATCATTTTTCTTTAATGGATTTTCATCGCTAAAAAAATGGGAAAATTCTTCAAAAAATGTTGAGACTAGGCTGGGTTCAGTTGTCGTTGCTAGATTTGTCCCATTTTTATCGTCAATGCTGTCTGGTGTAGTTGTGTGTAATCTTACTACCACATTGGATGCAGTGGATGTTTCTGTGACATGGCCATTGTCTTGGGTCGGAAAGTCAGTAATACTTTCTGATTCAAATACGGAAGTAATTTCATAATCAGGTTGAATATTTGATACATGTTCTTGTTCCGGCACCTCGGTTGAAGTAGATCCTTCGAAATCCTGATTGGTACTTAAGGTCGACACCTCGAAATTGTAGTTCGGCACTGGTGTGAACGTTATGTACTCACGAATTATTTTTTCAGTTGCGCTTCGATCATAGTTAGAAGTCTTGACTGAAGGTGACGACCAGACCGGAGTCTCCGTAAATGTTGGAACTGTTGTCTTTTCATCGAGCAAAACATAGCGATCGGATTCATCAGAGTTTCCAAGAACTGACGCACCAGTCGAGTCCGCGAGATCTGCTGTATTTAAAGTTCCTTCATTGTGCCACACGGGCTCTTCGCCACTGTTTTCGTCGTCTTCTTCATCATCGCTGAGAAGAATATCAAGGAAACTCAGTTGCGTTTTGTTTTTAAGTAACGGTGGATCGGTAAAAGTTGTCGAATTAAGACTAGACGAATCTAGAATTTTCTCAACGTGTTCATCATTACTGTCAATGTAATTGAGACCTTCTCTGATTGCATCGAAAAAACTCTTTTCACTGGTTGAAGCGATCGGAGAACTGTTGTCTTGTGTCGGTGAATACGGATGGTGATCCGGTTCCATACTCGTGGTTTCATCGTTAAAGAAATAGGAAAATAAATCAAACTGGCGTGGTCTATGGCTGGATGCGTCTTCTGAATGGTCTAAAAGATGAAAGGGTTGAAACAACGAATTCCCATCTGTACACAAACATTTTGTTCTTACCGCATTCGTAATTAGCCGGACAGCACTGACCTTTAGGAATCTTTGGCTTACAATTGCCGATGTACGGGGCACATTTCTTTGGAGTACATCTCCTTTCACCCCGAATGCAGAAACATATTTCGCATGGTTTCTCTGAATCAGTTGGTAGTTTCTCACCCTCCGCATAATACGTGGAAGCAACTAGGCATCCTGTTGTAACGAATAAGAAATGATTAACGCAAACTCAGTTGTAAAGAGAAAAAACTTTCCTCGATTCCTTTGCGCTCGTGATCTCATTCGATTGTAATGTTTATTTTCGATTCGAAAGTAGCTATCCTTGGCTTTGAAGGAGTTACTCGAGTCTGTTCCATGTGATCCACAATCGTATTTTATTGGACAACAAGACGAATCAATGAACACCGGCACACATCCAGGTGATGTTAACAAGCATTTCGGTCGAACACATTTTTGTCTTCCACCGATACAATAACAGTAAGAGCAAAGGGATGACGTGGACATTGCTGATCCAGTTCGATAAATTGTTCCATTATGAACGCACACTGCAAAGATTCAAATGTTAATCTCAAATTGACAGAACTAAACTTTCGACTAGGGTATGTTCAAGACCATGTCGTCAAAAAGAATTAATAAAAAAAAAAAAACGAACAAAACGTCCACGAAATAGAAAAATAACAAAAAAGCAAACACAAAAATGTTTAAAGGAAAAACAAGCGAGGTAGCAATGCGCCCGTGACGCAAGTCCACATATACAAACAAAAAATTAAGAAAATTTTTTTTCGTAGACTGCGGAAACGAATATACAGAGTTTTGATTTCCCTCCCCCTTGCGACGTACTGCCCGGAAAATATTTTTCCTGGATTCTACGGAAAATTCTAAGGCGAAGTGTCTTTTCACTCATGAAAAACGGTTCAGTGGATCCAAAGATATGACTTTTAGAAAATAATCATTTTCAATACAAAAAGTGCATTTTCATAGAAGCCAGCGTTGATGAAAACATGCTACGTTAGTTTAGGGGTCATTGAATTAAACGGCTCATTATATTGGACGCGATGCGAATTTTTTTTGTCAAGTTGAGCTTTCACACAAACCTTACGCGATGCAATTCGCATCGCGTCCAATATAATGAGCCCTTAAGTGCGATGTGTGGAAGCTCAACTTGACAGAACAAACATTTTTTTTGTCAAGTTGAGCTTTCACACAAGCCTTACTCGATGCGATTCGCATCGCACTCAATATAATGATCCCTTTAGTTACTGGTTTCCATTGGCACTCGTATGAAATACGACTGTTTTGGAATTGCTCGAAAACGGCTCGATGTCTTTTCCTGAAATTTTGCAGGAAGCTTCAGCTGGGGAATCTACAATATCACAGATTTTGAAAAAATAGGGTGACCGGCCTCGTTGGGAAGCTAGGACTCCTGGAAGCTCCAATACAAATCCTATATAATAATTATTGCGCATCTGCGGGAAAATTTATTTATCTTCGAGGAAAAAGCTTGTATCCCGAGCTCAAGTCAAGGGATATAATCCTCCGAGAGGATAAGTACATTATCCTGCAGAAAAGATAGAGACAGAGTTCAAACACCAGATCCTATACCGCCATCGGAAGAGGACTGGAAACTGGCTAGGAAAATTATCATGGAGGTTAGGCTAAAATGGGCTATAGAAAATTTCAAACCTTTTAAGTCAGCGGGAAACGACGGGATCTTTCCAGCACTTCTAAAGGTGAGCGGAGAAATCCTATTGGAACCACTGCAGCAGATAATGATAATTTCCTTAGCCCTTGGTCATATTCCCGAAAAATGGGAAAAAGTAAAAGTCTCTTTCATACCGAAGCCGGGTAAACCGTCGCACAACGGAGCAAAAGACTTCAGGCCAATCAGTCTCATATTCTTCATTTTGAAGGCTCTGGAAAGAATGATAAACCTGTATAAAGAGAAGAAATCCTTACGAGGTGCCCACTTCATGTGAAACAACATGCCTATCAAACAGGCAAGTCCACAGACTCCGCTCTGCATAGCCTCGTCGCTGACATAGAAGGATCCTTTAGGGTCGGAGAAATATCCATTGGATGTTTTATGGACATAGAGGGGGCTTTCGACAACACGGGATTTGAATTGATCGGCAGCGCGCTGGCAGAGAGAGAAGTAGCGCCTGTTGTGATTAGATGGATTGATAGGATGCTCAGAGACAGGACCGTTGAAGCCGATATATGTGGCTCCAAGGCCAGTCTTTGGGTGGCCAAAGGATGCCCCCAAGGAGGCATCCTTTCACCACTGCTGTGGTGTATAGTGGTGGACTCGCTCTCAAAAGAGCTGAACAACAAAGGTTTCCCTGCCCAGGGCTACTCGGATGACCTGACCGTTCTGATCAAAGGCAAATTCGAGAGCATCCTGGAAGACTGTATGAAGATGGCACTGAGGATAGTGGAAAGATGGTGTCGTGAGAAAGGCCTGCGAGTGAATCCAGACAAGACGGGCCTGGTGCTTTGTAACAAAAGGCTTACAGGCTCTGAGCTTCTTGGAAAAGCGAGGCTCTTCGGAAAAGACATTGAGACGAGCGTCCAGGTGAAATATCTGGGGATTACGTTGGACCACAAGCTAAATTGGATTGTTCACATGAAAGACAAGGCCCAAAAAGCTCTAACGGCTTTCTGGATGTGCAAGAAGAAAGAGCTGGGGCCTATCCTCCAAAGCAATACTGTGGATATATGAGGCGGTAGTGAAGCCCGCGATGAGCCATGGCTGCGTAGTCTGGTGGCCAAGGCTAAATGTAGAGGCGGCGAAGGAGAGGCTGAAAGAAGTTCAGCGGCTGGTATGTGTGTGTGCCACTGGTGCCATGAAGACGACGGCAACAGCGGCCCTGGAAGTTCTATTAGCGGTGCAACCTGCAGATATAGTAATGAATTCGAAATCTTGCGCTATAGCGGACAGGTTGACGCAAAACGGATTGTATGCTTCAGGATTCTGTACCGGGCATGGGAAGATCAAAAGTATGATTTCTGATCGCATTTTTGGCATGCCACGAGATTACATGAAGCGAGAATTAAGTTTCGAAAGGAACTTTGAAGCGATCTTCCCAGACAGGAATGAATGGAAAAATGGGTGGCCAACTACGTTACCTAGTAGCGAATGGGTTGGTTTTACGGATGGGTCGAAGATGAGTGAGCTCCCTGGTATATACCACCCAGGAACGGATACCAGAACTTGGATTCATCTAGGGAAGCTCTCTAGTATCTTCCAGGAGGAAACTTCAGCAGCACTTCTAAGAAAGACTGGGAGACAAAGATATAGTAGTAGTAGACAGCGATAAAGGCGCTGATATCCCTCGTTGTGACTTCCAAGATGGTGAAATAATGCAAGGAACACCAAAATCAGATAGGGCTAAAGAATCGGGTCAAACTGGTTTGGGTGCCCGGAGATTCGGGAGTGGATGGCAATGGCAAAGCTGACGAGTTGGCTAGAACCGGCTCGACGGCTAGCTCATTCGGAACGGAACCACACATCCCTGTGATTGGGTGAAGGCGGAACACGGTAAGAGCTGGACAACGTATGAAGGAGAAGTGCACACCAAGTGCTTCCTCCCCACTCCGAACGAGAGATGGACAAAAGAGCTCTTGACGATGAGCCGGGACCGAGAGAGGAGGATCGTGGGAGCGGTGACCGGCCATTGCGGACTCAACAAGCACCTAACGAAAATGAAGATTCTAGGTGACCCGGAGTGCTCCTGTGGCTTGCAAGAGGAAGCGGGTTTTCACCTTATATGCGAAATGCCCCAAGTTCCTTCAGCTGAGGCACAGGACACTCGGCGACTATGTCGTCCACACTCGAGAGTGGCTGAACTAGGACCTATCACATTAGACAAGTTCCTGGTCGGCACGCGAAGGTTTTCTTGATTTTTACATGATGAACGGGATTGGGAACAAAGTGTCAAGAGATCTGTGTTCGAGATCGAGAAATCGATCGTCTCAAACTGATAAAATCTAAAAAATCCTGCAGAAACGACGTAAGAGTTTTTACAAACCGAAGCAAGAAATCAACAAAACAACCCTAGACAGACACTGAGGTGTGTGTGGATTGCTCTTTCTTACGAGTTCGAGACAAAATTTGGGTGAGTGCATGAAATTTTTGGAACTTTTTTTGGGTTGCCGGGAAATCGAACCGACAAGCGGGAAATCGTACCTTCGCCGTCGACGGAGGTGAAGGTACTTACTAGCCGACAGCAATCATCGGGACGCTAAACTCATCGGGACGCTAAACTCATCGGGAAGCTAAACTTATCGGAAAGCCGGTCTCATCGGGAAGTCAGTCTCATCGGGAAGTCAATGCAATCGAGAAGCTAGAGTCAAGGAGAAGTCAGTCTCATCGGGAAGCGAAACTTATCGGGAGGCTAATTTTATTGGGAAATCGGTCTTATACCATTCATAAATGAACGTTTCTTTCAAAACAAAAGCAAAATACATCATGATATCGACGTAATAACACAATTTTTGTACGGATATTTCTGTTTTATTCGTATAAAGTGGAAAGTGACCCATTTCTTTGAGACATAATATGCATCGGGAAATCAATCCTTCAGCACCGGGAAATTATTTTTGGTTGAGCGGGAAATCGCTGACTGATTTTCGGTTGACGGGAAATTTTGACTGGGTTGCCGGAGAGAAAACATTATTTTCGCGCAGACGGACAAAAAACGTCAGATTTCCTCACAATATTGAGACCGTAAAGTAGGCCTGTTCGGTACACTTTTGAACAATAACTTTTTTTGCCACCTGTCGTTTTCGACCCAGGACCGAAAAGTCTTTTTTATCCAGTTGAATTTACTGACTTCAATCAAATATCGTAACTGAATGAAAACATCACATCAATTGCAATAATAATGCCTGAAACTAAGTTCTCACATAATTATTTCCGAATTCACTTCACTTTTGATACAATTTCGGTCATCGTATCAATTATTTTTCACATCGAAAACAACTGTTATGAAAAATAGGATGAAGAATAAGGAACAAACTGTCGCAGTGTCCTATGATGAAAATGCAAATTCTGTATTAAAGCTTGTTGAGTGTTTTGTTCGGAATCTGACTTTTTGTGACCGCCAAAATGTCGGAAAAATAGACGGGGCCAAAAAAACTTTTGATATGTTGTAAAGGAAGTTCCAGGGATCATTTTCGGCCACGGAAGTAGTAGCCGCCGTGCTTCGGTTTGGCGGCGGCGGCGGCTCAAAAGCAAAACTTTTGATATGTTGAAGTGGAAGTTGTGGGGCTCATTTTCGCGCAGGGAAGTAGTAGCCGCCGCGCTTCGGTTTGGCGGCGGCGGCCAAAAAAAACTTTTACCGTGTTTTAGAGAGAGTTGTGGGGTTCATTTTTGCCTTTAGAAGTAGTAGCCGCCGCCAGAACAGAAAACTATAACACTGGGGTTTCCGGGTTTGTGACGCACTTTTTCAATCGAATGTGAAAATATTTCAAAAGAATTTTTTGCGTGTCAAAACTTTAAGCGTCGCTCCCATTGACATCAGTTGTCTTGGAAGAAGGGACGAGGACTTGCGTCACATTTCTCTTTTAAAAGTGATTTTGTTGTGATACACGTTTCTACACCACTTGGTCTAATACTTGGGAATATCCGATTTTAGGAATTTTTTTACAAAAGTTCCAACCGTGATTGAACAATTTTGTTTGCGATGGCGTACACACAAAGTGGGTTCGTGTTGGTGAGGTTGAGATGACAATAGATTCGCTGCCAGAAACTTACTAATAGGGCGATCTTTTACGCTTTTAAAAAGTAGAATATAGAGTGAAATGGAGTGAAATGGAGTGAATATTAAATTAAAATATATCTCACTTTGCTCGTTACCATCGATGTCATCATCGTCAATCCGTCTATACAATGAATTCTTGCTTATCACTTTCATACGTTCATCTACGCCTCCATTCACATCATCTGCATTGTTTTTGTACCAATTGCTGTTGTAAGTTATGACTCTCCTGTTCTGATTTTCGTTTTCGTTATGGTATTTCTTGCATGAAACGTGCGGACAACAAGACAGTTTTTTTTGTACAAGAACACATCCTCTGGGAGGTGGTATGGGCTGCTCAGGGCATACACGTAACGAGCACTTCAAATGAGTATCAACACACTTGCAACTTAGGCATGGCTCCATTGATGGAACCAACGATCCATCTGCGAACATTGTACCATTGTGAGAACAACCTATGAAATGAAAGAAAATATGAATTAATATGTGGGAAGATGCGCATAAGAATGCTAGTTAATTTCTTTATTGGGATTACATGACCTAGTGGATCGACGTTCATTAAGAACATTGAACTTCTTTTTTTTTTTGATTTTTATAGCCGCGGAAACTACGTGTTTCGTAGGTTTTTAATGCTTTTTAATATTGCTCGTAACAATGGAAGAGAATTTTTATTTCTCAATTTTCGACAAATAAAACGTACTTTACTAGTCGTAATTTCTGTTTTCATAAAAGGAAAATTAAACAAGTTTTTACTTGTTTTTCACCGCTGGCAACTAGAAAGCCGGCAAATACTTTCATTCTCTTCAACTTTAACATCATTGTCATTGTCAATGAAATTGTTCCAAAAAAACTGGTTTAATTTACATTTCCAAATTCAGATGTCAAACTTAAAATTAATGTTCTTTTCACTTGTTCTTTTTGTCATTAATTGAAAGTACATGTATGTTTGACGGTCATAATGTTGCGTCGGTGGATGTCTGCTATAGAATATTTGCCAAAAATTTCAATTTAACGTGTCAACAAGAACGGACCCAGTTTTATCCTTAATTATTCAATTTTTTTCGAAACGACTGGTGAGAAAACAAAGAAATTGTGGTTCGAAAAGCTACATCGAAAACATCCTAAGCTTTTTCAAACGCCCAGACCAGTCATGAGAGCCGAGTAATTTGCCGGTGCCCGTACCAAGTAAACGCATGTGCAATTTAGCTACATGGGTTACGTCGTTAGCGGTCCACAAGCAAAGTTAAGCATCATTCGGCGCGGTTAGTACTTAGATGGGTGACCAGAAAAAGTAAGTAAAAATAAAAAAAATAACTTTCTAATATAATTTCAGATTAATCGCGAATTATGAAGAAAATAGAATGTGGCGGCATCTACGAACAAAATAAAAAAGTTTCAGTATCAGTGATGACAAAAAAAACGTCTCATACTGCAATTCAAAATGAGCATACTCAAGAATCTCAAATAGCATCAAAATGAGCATACTCAAAAGTCTCAAAATAAGCATCATCATCAGTCTCAAACAGTCTCAAAATGAGTATACTCAACAGTCTCAAACAGTCTGAAAATGCGTATACTCAACAGTCTCAAATAGTCTCAAAATGAGAATACTCAACAGTCTCTAAATGACTATACTCAACAGTCTCAAATTTAGCATGATCAACAGTCTCAAACAATCTCAAGTTTGTAATACTCATTAGTCTCAACAGTCTCAAACACCAGAAAAATGCCTATTAATTGAGGCAAAAATGAGTATACTCATCATTTTTGATGATGATGACGGTCTCAAAACAGTCTAGAACGTTCGAAAATACAGTACTCAGTGCCATACACAAAAACAGTCTCAATTTTAGTCTCAAATCGCATGGTTTTTTTTTACTCGGGTAGGGTTGCCATTTTAAAAATTCAAAAAGAGGACATTTCGTTCCAAAAAAGAGGACGAAAAGAGGAAGTCCTGCGAACTGCAAAATAGGAAGAAAAAGAATGGGTCACATTGACATTTTTCTTGTACAAGAACAGTTGGTTTAAATTGACCACACTTTTAAGAAGAATTTCTGCTGTTCAGATTCACAATACGTTCTTCATAGTTATAGCGAGCGGAGCGAGCCGAAAAAATTTCAATATCGAATAGAGTCTTTCATATTTTGAATTCAAGTTGATCCGAAAAGTCGAATCTAACTTCAGATAGTTTCACATTATCATATAAGGTATGGGCCAGAAAAAATCCGGGTGACTTTGAAGATAAATAATTTTTTTTCGTTTACTCGAAATTAGCTGAAATTTATAGGTTTTGGAGTGGGATATATTGCAATGATGTCTTGTTAATATTGCTTCATAAAAGTTTTTACTGACTGAAATATCCGCGATTGCGTAAATCTACAGCCAAAAAAATCCGCACAAATATTCGCAAAATCCACTAAAGTGAATTTGGGTTAATCCGAAAACAGCGATAATTGCAAAATCTGCTGCCACAAATGTATCAGCTCGATAAAATGAATGTCTGTGTGTCGAAGAATCAAGTGTGCCGCGAAAAAATGAGTCCATTGAACACGACGATGCACTTTGAAGATAGTGCCATTCACTGAACATTTTCAGGTGCACTTATTAAGGCGAAGGGCCAAAAATTTTTTTCCAATGACATAAAATGGAACGAGGGATACAAAGGTAGAATGCTTTAGGCTCACAAATTTCCATTATTACTAGATCCTGACTGCTATCGACATGTAATAGCCGGGAGAAATCACTGAAACTAGTTTAACTATTCGTTGACCAAATTTTATGTAAGGCTTTTTTGGGTTAAACAAAAGTTTCCAAACATGGAAGTCCACATCATTTCTACTTTAAACAGTTTTATTCAGAACATGCGTCTGAATGCCCTTGATCAAGGTTAATACGAAGAACTGGGCAAATATTAAAAGTCTTCATTATTTTGGGGCAAAAATGCGTAGTTTGTCAAAAATGTTTGCTATCATGAAACTTATCGCTGAGCAACGATAGGATAAGTGTCGAAAAACATCTCTGGAAACAGTTTGGCTCACTTTTCAGCAAATACTAGTTATTTACACTAAATTTATAGTGTTTGGTCTGACACAGAAGCAAAAAAAAATCATTTTAGGGGAAGAGTGACAGTCAATTCGAAATTGTTGATAGGGAGTTCAACGTACTTTATCCTCCACAATTTGATCAAACAGAATTCTATCGAAGAGGAACGCAAAGAATATTCGAAAATACATATTCTTCTGTCAAAAAAAGACAAGAAACGTTCTTCGCATGGCATCGTTGAGAGACAAATGAGTTTTTCACGTTTGTGCAGATATTTTTGGTGGCACTTTTACTTAATCGCGGATATTTCAGTCAGTAAAAGCTTTTATGAAGCAATATTAACAAGACATAACTGCAACATATCCTACTCCGAAACCTATAAATTTCAGCTAATTTCGAGTAAACGAAAAAAAATTATTTATCTTCAAAGTCACCCGGATTTTTTCTGGCCCATACCTTAAGAAGGAACAATTTTCGTCGCCTTAATATGAGCTCTAAAAAGATTCTAGGCCATCGGCAAATTTTACGAAGAAGCTTTGCATCGATCTAAGGCCTTGAAAAGTGGCTTGAGGCCCAACTTCCATGGCAAAAATTATCCTTTTAGCGCCCTCTACAACATTAAAAAAATAGGAATGTTTCAGAGGACGTTTGTAAGAAAAATAAGAGAATGGGACTCAAGCTACAACCTAAAGTCCTAGGTCGATCCTTAGTTCCGCATAAGACGTAGAATTTAGTTCGCTCCAAATCACGCAATTTAATTCCAGTGTTCAGGAAAATCTTTAGAAATTTTTGCTATTGGCTGGTTCTAACTTTTACATGAAAATTAACAAACAGAGTAACTAAAGTGCGAATTTACAATTATTTAAAAATCCCTAGCAAATGCACGAAAACTTAGGAAAATTTAAGCGATTCTGTTTTAACAATTCAAAGCCGTTTTCTGCGGCTCTCATGACTACATCAGACTCGATTAGAAATCCGCTGTTGTGTTGAAGTATTTGCTCGATAAATGGACGAGTGCGGTATTGGTTTCAGTAAAAGTATGACGATTTTCACGGAACGGGTTAGCTAAGTGGTAACGTATTGGCTTTCCACCAAGAATATCCGAGATCAATCCTGGTGGGGATAAATTCTGTATAGGATTTTTCTTCAATGTATAGCGTGAAAGTAACGTTCCCTTGCTTCAGTAACGCACCCCCATGCTTCATAATTTGGGTAGTTGTGAATTTGGTGCCGCAACGAATCGTACATAGAAGAATGATAAATATGAAATCCTAATGGTTGATTGATTTATATGAAAAATATTTTTCACAATTATTTACTTAAAAGAAGAAAAATAGAAAGGTAAAGTGAAAAATGACACTGAGGCCTTCCTTTTTGGGCCCATTGTGTCGCGCTCTTCGATTTATTTGGGATATTGTCGTCGTTGCTGCTGAGGTGGTGGTGATATTTAAAAATGCTGGTGACTTCCATGTTCAGTTGGTGGTGTTTTGTGGATTGAGATCTGAATGATGCTGATGTCGCTCCAGTTATGGTGGCGCATTCAGCCACTTGCTATCTATTATGGAAGATAACACGTCGTGTAGTTGTAATTTTCCAAAGTCCTCAAGAGTGATGTAAAAATCTCCTAGAAGCTTCGCCCTAAGTCTATAAAGCGCTGGACAGTGACATAGGAAATGCTTCGCCGTTTCCGGTACGTCTCCGCACATTCTACAGTTGGGGTCTTCGCTAAGTCCCATCTTATTTAAGAGGTATCTTAGACTATTATGACCCGTAAGCATTCCTATCATCATTCTGAGCCTTTTTTTGTCTAATCCAAGGAGAAATTTAGTAGTACTCCACCTGCATCCTACCAAAAATTCCTTAGATTGCCGGCAGGTTTGAAGGTTTTTCCACAATATCTGGTGTTCCTTCTCAGTTTTTCTTCTAAGAAGATTCGCTATATATTTGGCCTGTACACCGATGGTCGGTTCTGGCCCTATCATTCCCGCCTGGCTTCCTTTCCTTGCTAACTCGTCTGTCTTTTTTGCCTTCGATGTTCGAATGACCTGGTACCCAGACCAGATAAACTTCGTTGTCTTCTGAAAGAGTCTTCAGGTCATCGCTACATCTGAGCACTGATTTAGCAGACAATTTACACGAGGATAAGGCTTCAAGTGCTGATTCACTATCTGTCCATTTTCTCATTTGTCAGCCCTTTTTCCGACAAAATGCGACAACATTCACTGATACCTACTACCTCAGATTGGAAAACTGTAGCAGCGATTCCCAGAGGAACAGAGACTTGAATGTCTTGCTCTTCGCAGTATATCCCTGATCCAGTTCCTTCTTCAGTTTTAGATCCGTCTGTAAACACGGTTACACTTCCAACCTTTGGACACCTTCCATTCACCCACTCTGCCCTGGTTGGAACAGCCGTCTCATATTTCCTTTCGAACCGGAAAACTGTTCATGTGGTCCAAAAATGCCTGCCGGTAAAACACATTCATGGGGCGAACAGGAATTCTAAGCCCTACTAGTTTCCACCCTAGGACATCATAGATGGCACTAGGTTTGTGTACGATTTACTACTGACACAGTAAAAACGTTTGTAACGAAAGGATCTCTAAGAGAATTCATGTGAGCGAAAGCTCCAAAAAATTGCGGAACTAGTCAATAAAATGATCTAGCCTCTGACCCGGACGGGTTGCAACGTCGGATTATTATTATTACTATGATTTTCACGATGATTAACTCATTGTGATTAATTGTTTGACATATTCAAAAAAATCGCTATACTTTGACAGAAGACAATGCCACACAATGCGTCAATTGTCTACTCGACATCCGAGTCGACTCTAAGTACTAGCACCTAATCAGCTTTTTGTATTAGCCAGAGTCCAACGTAACCAATGTTTCAGAGAAAAATTGGGTCCTCTGAATTTTGCACTGTTGAGTTGAAACCTGTCCATATAACGAGTTTTTATTTCATACCCTTTGGACTAATGCAAGAAATTTGATTAGATCAAAAACAGTGCAATCCACTAGAACAAACAAAGTGGACCGAGGTCAATAATAGCCAAAACCCGATGTGGCAAGTATTAGGCGGGAAGTGTTTGGAAGCACTTACGCGCAATATCCTACATGTTGATGCTCGGGAAATACGTTTTCCGAATCGCTTGCGACAAGGTAATGACGCATTTACCGAGCAGAAACATATAAAATACCTTACTGTGCACAGTTTTAGCTAAAATTTTTTCAGTAACACCCTGCCGCATATCATCATCATCAAACTTTATAGACCGTCTATACGTTTCGGTGTGGGGTTTTTAGGCCACAACCGGGTGACCTCGGACCACCCTCCTCCATACCCTCCTATCCCCTGCCAAGGAGTTGGTTTGTTCACTCAGTGAAAGTCCCCTAACTTCTAAATCTGATTTAATTGAATCTATAAACCTTCTCCTTGGCCTACCCCTAGGGCGTACACCCGAGACCTGTGCATTCAAAATCCTCTTTGGTAGCCTGCTATTACCCATCCTCTGAAAGTGCTGCATATGTGAAAAGGAAATAAAACGTTTAAATTTCAAAAAAGGATTAGCCATATACAGAAAATTTTTCTTTGTTTATGTACCACATGACGAAAGTACACACGTTATTCTTTGCAAGAGTAGGAGGTTCGGCTACCTGTATAGTTCTACCTTTAAATCAAATTTTTAGCGATCTAACTAAAGTTTGCACTAACCGTTAAGATTGAGCGAACAAAAAACAAAATCACTATTCATTAAAACATCAACTTATCGTTTACGTAGACCACCTAAACGCAACGGAAAATGAATAGAACGCTCGTTCCGTCGGTGCCCTTCTACACATTGTTATAAAATTAAAATATTTGTGGGTTCTCTAAACTCTAAGAAACTGAAAAAAAATATCAAAATGAATTGATGGTAGCGATGGAACGGCCCACATAAAGTGCATTATTAAACATGACAATAAACAAGAAATGGTGAAGACGATGCTTCAAATTTATGAAAGAGAAAAGCAAATTGCACATGTTCAACAAAGTTCAATTTTATAGGTTTTGACCACTAAATTACTCACTGCCTCCTGCTGATATTTTATTATGTTTGTTATGAATGAACTTTGGTATTTTATGAGTAGAGTTAAGATAAAACATAAAATAAATTTGTTTTCATTATATTGAACACCTTTTTTTGTATGCAAGCAAACGATGAGTACGTGAGAATATTCTATCTGCGTTGTATTGTCCGTTTTGGAAAGGGCATTGTTGCTTTTTACTCACCTACTGCAGTTTGATTTGTGCATCACATGGTAAAAACAAACCTAACTGTAGAAAGCTTATAGAACTAAAGATAATATAATATTAATATAAAAAGTGTGTTTTTTTTTGTTGAAAAACAGTTTGAATTTACACCACATTGCATTGGGGCAGCCTATTGATACACAGTTGATCTTTGTTGAACTGTTTCCTAACATTATTTGTAGATAGGAGCGGTGATAACTGCATAACTATGGACGGTATGGCTTGGTGGTTACAAAACCTTCATTGATTTTTTTTAACGAGTTACACTTATAAGAAGTAATCAGTAGATTGGTTTCTTTCGGATTACGTTCCGCTACACCGGCGAATTATATAGACCTGTGGATAGCTACTTTGTTTCGCTACTTAATTCCTTTTACTTAATTCGTTTTATTTTAAGGATTTTATCCAAAAGTGACCTTCTGCATTTGCAAATGTTTCTAGAAATTTGTAGAATTCCGCTTAAAATATCCTACACGAAATTCCTCTCTTTAAGGAAATAGTTCCTTTCTTTATTAATAACCTTAAAGATTTTCTCGGATTTTCTTAAACCCTTGTGCGACCTTGAATAGCGTGAGATATTCGTCATATTATGTTATGGTTTAAAGATATGGAATTGTTGCATAATTATGGAACATTGATGTAAAAGTGATGCACAAGTGATGTACTGCGTTTACTGAGTTACAAAGAAAACAGTAAACCATTCCCTCACAAATCTTGGACAAAATGGTATGATTCAAGGCACCAAGTGAGTAAAGAATGTCGTGAAAGTTAATTAAAAATACAATTCATAATCATAGCAGTAATCAGAAAAAAAGAGAGAAGATTAAGATGAATCCTACGCTATTGTTTTTAATGATTTTAACAATAGCAACAAAGTCGCAAAACCTGAAGATTCTTTCACTGTATAAATCAGAATCTTGCTGGTCCGAATTATCTTTTAGGCCGACAATTTCACTTCACCGTACGTACAACATGAACTTGAATTTAAAAGATAATAAAAGATTAATAAGCCGACATTATTTCATGTTCTAACGTATCTTTGCACCGAATATTGCAGACAATTTTAATTTTAATCTTTCATGTTCGAGATTTTCTTTTTCTAATGTCGAATAATGAATGCTTAAACATACAGTTAATAAGAATGTAGACTTTGCTGGCGTGTGTATAACTTTGAGAACAGCATAATAGGTGAGATGACATATATGGCTTATTAATGATGAATAACTCTGTTATAATAAAATTTATAAACTGAATTCAACCAATTTGTATTTAAATAAAACTAAATAGCACATTATGCGATTAGAATACAGAATCAATAATTTGAAATAAAAAGAAACCAAAAAACTACTCGTAAAGTTTGAGTTTTTTATTGGCATTTGGAATGAGGCGAATATTATTGATAAAAAGGTTTCATACATAAAACATTAGTGGAAGTTAGAGTGTATTGAACTTTCGTAACTTATGTAACGTAAAAGAATTTCAGATTTGTTTTCGGTAATAAAATCATATGGTGAAAACGAGTGAGGTAACAATAAAGAAATTTCACAATGTCGATTATATAAACCGGTGAACATCTGGAATAAGTGAATATAGTTAGAGTTTCAGAACCGAACATTTGGACAAAAATCCTCAAGGTACAATAATTTAGAAAGCATACTCAGGTTATTTTTTAGGATTTCTTTTTTAAATATTAGGTGGTGCTTGGAGCAGAGAGTTCTCGTTCTTCAGTTCGCCATAGCTGTAGCAATTTTATTTTAAAAAGTTGTATTACAGCAAAGAAAGCAATAAGTTTACATTTCTCATCTCCATACCTATTGACTTTATTTAATTGATTTATTACTACCTTAAAAACAACCTAACAACGTCACATCATTAGTATTTAAAAAGAAAAATTAAACAAAGTTGGGCACAAAAAGTTGTTGAAATTTATTGATGCACATTCAGTCATCGAACTTGCTGGGGAACACAGATCAATTTGATCAGGAAACGAAGATCAGATGAACGAAGATTGACAAACGCAAGGAAAACTCACCTCAACACAAAGGACTCTAACTTCAATGATTTTGCGGGATATGTAAATAATATTTTTTGAGATCGCAAAATATCTGAAACGCATTTTCTGGAAGCCACGATTTTTTGAGGGGTTGATCTCATTAACTTTACTTGCCCATTCATGGGACTTAAAATACCACGTAACATCTAAATTTGAGAAACATCCTAATAGCTATAAGTTAGAAGTTATGTGTTTACGTTACAAGCTATGAGTTTACGTTTTAAGTTATAAATTGTAAGTTATGAGTTATAAATTTTTATAAGTTATAAGTTATAAGCTACCAATTATAATTTTTGAAACTGATCAGTACTGTTTCAGATCAGTTTTTAGAGCTGATCAGTACTGATGAGTATCAGTTGTAAAACTGATCAGTACCTGTCGTATCAGTACTGATTAGTATCAGTTTGAAACTTGTCATTACTGATGCGTATTAGTTTTGATGTCAGTACTGATCAGTTTTAAAACTGATTCTGATTAGTACTGATCAGTTTTAAAACTGATACTGATCAGTTTTAAAACTGTACTGATCAGTTTTAAAACTGTACTGATCAGTTTTAAAATTGTACTGATCAGTTTTAAAACTGATACTGATCAATTTTAAAAGTGAAATGAATCTGTGATGATCATTTTCAAAACTGATACGGATCAGTACTGATCAGTTTCAAAACTGATACTGATCAGTTTTAAAACTGATCTGAAGTAGTACTGATCACTTTCAAAACCTATAACTTGTAGCTTATAACTTATAAAAATTTATAACTTAAAACGTAAATTTATAATTTATAACTCATAACGTAGACTTATAACTTTTAACTTAAACATATAACTTATAACATATGGCTCTATGTATCTGTTATAAATATAGAGATAAGTCGCTTTGCCCAAACTCTCTAGTAAATAAAATAATTTTGTTATGAATTTCAAGAAGTTTGGGGTGGTGCACATATCACGTCACACTTGCTATAAAAAATTAGTATCCATAAAAAGGTCATAACTCAGTCAGGACAGCAAATTTTGTTTTATTCTGCCAACCAGCCCAAATAGGGGACCCGTTTTGCAGCTATGGACTTTTTGGATTTTATAGCATGTGTGACGTCATATGTGTACGACCCCTGCTTGTGAAGTGAAGAAATACGATTTTTGTAGTTTCAGTGGTCAGCAGTGATAGATGTCGCTTTAATTTTTCTTTCGACACTGAGTGGTGGGAAGAAAAGAACTATTCGGCTCACCTCGTTCGCAGTACTGGTCTGAAAATTGATATTCAAATGTAAGCTTAAAACGCGTATTTTCGGATGCAAATTCTGTGAGGAAATCTTGCGTTTTTTGTCCGACTGCGTGTCTCGAACACATTCCCTTAAAAATCGTATACTTCTATTTAATTTGTGTATTATGTACAAAAATTGACGTTGCTAATGTACAAAAATATTTTATTTTGTGTTTAATGAATGTTTTCTTGTACAAAAACTCTACTCTGCGTGCAAAATGTGTTTTCTGTGTACATTTCTGGACTGAATTGTCCACCTCCTCAAGTTATGATTATGATTGAAATAAGTTCTACGTTAGGAGCTACCAGAGATTCATTTGGAAGTTTAAAAAAATCAGATGAATAAAACCGTGAAAGATGCAGGAAGGATGCGACTATTGAGTTGAGAAAAGTGGAAGGTGGTGTTACAGTCGGACCCAGCTACTGACTAGAAAGGACGATTCACCATAAGAAGTCACTCACTTTTTCGAGTAATGTTCCAGAAAAATGGAACTCCGGAACGTATCCTACGTATTGATTTCTTACTTGTAGATTCCCCGATTACCGGTGTAACATATTCCAATTTATGGCTTGTGTGTCGCTGTATTAATACAAATGAAAATTCAAATTTAGTGGCCCTCGAAAACACCCATTCTAATCACTTTTCTTTCAATATATCTACACAACCTCTTGACCAGGTTTCCTCACATTCGAAGTGGGTGAGAAGAGTTAAAATGTAGAATCTTATAAAACCGCAGGCGCGAGTGAATAAATTGTTGTACTAATGTTACGACTATTATGCAAAAATAAAGCAAAACACTTACCAGCTTCGTCCGATGCATGTCCAATAGCGACGCAATATTGCACGATTACAAGAAATCCGATTGCTCGTCTGTACGTGTGTATCTTCTTCATATTTTTTTTAATAGCGTGACCAATTGTTACACTCAATTCTGTTTTGTTTCCAATAATTCTTCTTTATTCAATAAAACACTGACATAATATCATTGTCGAGTCTCATGAGAAACATTACCATCGACTAAAATACTTATAAAGTAAAATGTTGTTGGAAACCAATTCTTTAAAAGCGACTATTTATTTACAATTCTAACTTGTCAAGAGATCACAGGCACATCAAACCGTCTCTATGAACAATTTGCAATGATTGTTGTACTTATTATTTTTGTATTTCCTTTAAGGTGCTTTTCGGAATTCTTGTAGAAGAAGACAAGAATGCCGTTAGATTTCCAAGTGAAACTTTGTATTGAAAACAGAAAAAATCAATCTGTCTGCATCGATCTTCTCTAAGAGTAATTAGCACTTGATTAATTTCTTTTACGACACTCGGGAATTGTTTCTCGTTTATTTATTATTACTAAACACAATACACTCCATACGGCGGCACTATGCTAGTTGCTTGTTTTAACAATTGTATATTTTTGATTCATTTCGATCATTCGATTGCGCTGTTCCTTACCACGTATAGTGTAATTAGTTGCATTAGTTAAATAACACAATGATATATTTGAATCGGACTACAATAAACCATAAAGTTAACTGAGCATGATGATCACATTACATTAATTTCATTATTTCGCGACCATATAGCGACACAATTTCTTTGTTGATGAAGAATTTTTGGAAGAATTATGACTTTATGTAATGCGATTGTAGATTCAACTTTTTATTAATTATTTTGTTTCGCTAGAACGCTCGTAAAATTCATAACTTACTACACGAAGTGTGTGCTCAAAGCAATAAATTTATAAAAAAATCAATTTGACAACTCTACCGTGTGAACTTAATGAATTTCATACGCGAGCCTTCATGACTAACTGCCTCAGGTAGACACACGGACAGAGATGGTAGCCTGGAGCAAATCTATTTGTGCAAAATTAAAGCCAAAGACGATGACACAGCTAAGCCGGGAGGGAGGTAAAACTAAAAGCTTACAATCAGTAAAATTTAGCTACCGCTCGAAACCATTCAGAAAATTTGTCTATCCGGTGGGTGGCTTTGACAATTTTTAGAGTGCGATTTCGTCAGCGTTTGAAAGTTCTAAAAGCAGAAACTGGTTCTGATTTTCGGAAGAATTAGCCTTTTTGCACTGAGCGGCTGTGATTAGTATCAAACATTTTCTAAGAGGGGAACACCCACCCACCCCCTTAATAATAATAATCTGCCTTACAACCCATGAAGGGTTAGAGGCTAGATCATTATTTACTAGTTATCCTTTCATTACCGGAAGGCTTTTACTGCGCCAGTGGTAAGTTGTGCGACGATCTAACTAGGAGCGAAACTAGTAGGAGTAGAATACCGGTTCTCCCAACAATGCCTTTTCCGGTAAGCCGTACGATGGCATTACACTCAACTTCACTTGATCAGAACTATTCAATCAGTTTTGTTTTGTTTACAAATCGGTACAAATCCGTTTGCGGTTAAGTTTCGAACCAACGCACTGGCAACTAGCAAGCAGACGTGTTAACCACTACGCTATCGAGTTGCACCCACCCCCGTACTATTGTACTATTCAAAACCCTTTCGAGGATAGTTGTAAAGCAGGGATGCTAGTCTTATGGTCTGCAACAGTTTTTCAAGAAAATCTCTTATTCGTGTCACTATACAGAAAGACGTATCTTCATTTCAGAAAAATCTCGTCACTGGAAAAATTTTCTCAGGCGCAACACCATCGAATTTTCAGATATTACTGTACCAATGGAAATGAAAAAATGCAAAATGAGACAGAGTAAGGATTGTGTTGGAAATCAAGGATGAGTCGGAGCAACGACGACGAATTAGAGAATGTACGAATTAGAACTACTGTTCGCCGTATCCGAAATTCGGACATTTCGATATCTAAAAATTTCGGATATTTCGCCTACAAAATTTCGGACATTTTACTCAAAAAATTGCAAACATTTTATAAAAAAATTTCGGACGTTCGTTCTATGAAGTGTCCAATTTTTTGAAAGCGATTTTTCGACCCATCGTCAGGCAAAAAGGGTCTCAATTGGTTTAGACGGCTTCAACAGTACAATGAAGATACACCTTACACCTGAGGGTTTTCTTTTCATTTTTTTTTGCATATTTGTGTTTTCAACTAAAAGTGATGGTTTTGTTTGGAGAATTTCTTAAACTTTCCGTCACACTTTCAAGACGTACGCTTTGAATAGTATATTGAAATATGGTTTGGACATTTTTATTTAGACGAGTGGGGTGTTTGCATCCCAATCCGAAAATGAGTCATAACCTGATGACAGTTGCGCTAATTTTCATTTTCGCGGGGCTTAGCAAGTAATGTTATCCTTACTTACTTTTTTACCATTCACCATTCTCTCCGTAGAGCGGATTGACCATCTTGCAATTTTGGGCGCTTCATTGAAATGAAATTCGAATTTTGAATAAGAAGTGCTCGTAATACTAGATTAAATGTAAATGGTGACGGGCATTAACGCCCGGAGAATTGCGGAATTTTTGGGAATTAATGCCCGAGGAATTATTGCCCGGAAAGACATTTTCTTATACAATTTGGATAGAGGAACGGAACGGAACTGGATACAGAAACGGAAAAGTGAAAACCGACGAGTTTCTGATTTGTATGGTAAATTGGTAAATTCGTATGATGAAGGGCAATATTGAAAAATCCGTCCGAAGCAACGACGCAAAAAACCTCTCCAAATCCCTTAAAAAGTCTAAAATTTAAAAAGAAAGTTCCAAAAAAAGTTTGAAGAAAAAATTAAAAGCAAATTTTTTCACACAAAAAAATTTTTTTTTTTGAACTAGGACCGATCTTAGAACTGATTTAGAGCACTTAGGAGCGGCCTATAACCCACACTTCCATACATTTAGCCTCTTTTTTCTCTACAACACCGCACAAAAAAGCTTATCATTAAAGCAATATTCTCGAAAAACAACCAAATATCGTGTAGGGTCGCGCAGCATAAGTGTGGCCCACACTAAGGACACTGCAGCCCGAACGACTCAACAGATTTTCTATAATTTTATTTTCGTTATTTTCTGATGTCCATATCCATAGCGATTTCCGTTCTCATTTCGCAGAGATGAACAATTTCCACAAACCTTCAAAAAACCAAGTTTTTGACCACTTTTTCGACCGTAACTTCGAAAGTTTTCAACCGATTTTGCCCAAATTCAATCCCGTTATCAATTTTTGATTATCTTTCAGAAGAAAAGTTTTGAAAATGGGATAAGATAAACCCCCTTTGGCAATAATAGAGATTCAGTTTTGGGACTCCGGCTAAGTCCAAAAGCTCAAAATCAAAAAATATTTCTTTCACAAATTGTCAGGCATGCTCATACCTTTTTAACGAAAAAATTGATGAAAATCTAAAAAGATTTACTCAAGTTATGTAAAAAAAATCAAAAACCACTTAAACGGCCCTAGCTTAGCGGCCCTTAGCCCAGATTCAATCCCAAAAAAGTTTTTGAAAATCGATTCAGTTTTACTTGAGTTATCGTGTTCACAGACGAACGGACGAACTTTTTTTTTATTGCTATTTCGTCATCCAGGGACCATGATCGGTGCTCGCCGCCGCTCCTTACTCCCAGGTCGAAATCCGTCTGGTTACAAACGTCGTGGTAAACGCATAAGACCCCTTTTCAAAGAACTTCGTTCTTCGTGCGGGTATAATCAGAAAGTCGGTTTTCACTTTTCTGAGACTGTACGAATGGTTATTTTCCTAATTCATGTCGCCAAAATAAATTCGTCGCAAGCCATTTTTCGGATTAAGATATCTGGATTTCGAATGTTTTTCGCAAAAAATTCCGGACGTTTAGGACATTTCGAAAAGTTTTTCGGACAAATTCTTAATATTTCGAACAATTCGGAAATGTGGGAGCCCTGGTTTTTCATATAATATTAGATTGAGGGAAGGAGTGAAGGAGAAGAAGGAGTGATAAGGATCGGTCCTATGGAGTTAAAGTAAAAAAACAGTAACGTGCCACTTCTATAATGTTTTCCTCCGTCTAAAAACTTGTAAAACTTCTCTCTGTCAAATCTGGATGACGATGAACTAATAAAGTGTGATGAATTTAGATAAATCTCCATTTTTAGTATAAAAAGTAACAACTTCAAACTAAGCTATTTTTTCAGCAAAATACGTCAGTGTGCATTGCATAGTGTTTTTTTGTATCGAATTGTGGCATGGTAGCACGAGATCTCATTGTTGCTCTTATATAGACATCGCGGTATTCGGGACCATCAACCTTTATACAATGTGTTTGTTAGTTGGAATTGGTGTATATTCCATTTTTCTAGGAGCGATACTTCTTAAGATATCTTAAAATGTGTCACTTAAATGTGCCGTAGACAGTATGGAAATACCCACAAATATTAGATTGTTATGGAGCTCAGATGAGTTCAAATTAATACCTTAACACATCTTCCAAGCAAGCAGTTCCGTTTTTGAAAGCCGTTTCGTAAGTGTTGGCTCGGTTATTTTTGTCGTCTCCCAATTTATCATTTCTGTATATGATTTCGCAGCTAAATTGATTTGTGGGACTCTGCACACTCTAACTTTCCGCAATCTGTCTTGCGGTGAGTTATTCGATTAAGAGCCTCATTATACGCTCGTTGCAAAGCATACTTATCAACATATTTTCGGGATGCGCGAAATATGCGTCGCGCTCCAATACTGGGTTTTTGAATGTAGGACATGTAGCACATTCCTAGATAAAATTTTTGAACCACCGAAAATTGGACACTTTCGTCGGTCTTCCATTTCGAAATGATTACGAACGCTTTGTTCCCGTCATGGAAGGTGCGGGAATTCAAGTTCAATAATAAAAGCTTTAATAGTAGACTAAGGTCAATTTTATTTGAAGAAAATTATTAGAAAGACATTCGCTTGCTCAATAATAACATCGCTTTGATAAGCGGTCAACTTCAAAAAAATAAAGACCGCCCCATCGAACGAAAGCTTCTCCATTGAATATGAACTGACTTCACGGCGAACTTTACACGGCAATGGTATGACCCACTGACCTTCAGGTGTAGAATTCTCCGTTATGCCAGAGTCCAATAAGTCTGAAGCCATTCCGTGAATCATCGGATGATCTGCGGACAGTCTTCTTTTTGCAATTGAGTCATGAAACATTTTAACAGGATTGTGCATCGCAAACTTCGCCACCACTTGCAGTCCATCCTCTGTTATGTCGAAGGTCATCTTTTTACATCCAGTAAAAACGTTAATGGACACACAAACGAAATCAAGTTTCAGTTGATGGTCGGTGTACGTCCAAGTTTTGTAGGGTGGATTAATAATCTCGGTGACTGGCGCTGGTTTTACTGGACTTGTTCTGTTTGAAATTGTTGGGGGTATGTTTGGACCCAACTCAGGGATTTGGCAGAAGCCGCTCTTATATTTTTCCAGCATTTGTGCATCAGGTGGAATGACACCTCCAGCGATTCCTGTCGTTTTGTTCGGAACTGTTCAAATAATTTACTTGGCGTCGATTTTCCAATCGTAGAACCTACTCCATTTAGTCCAAATGGTATAGCCATACATTTCGTGGACCCGGAGTGCGTTACGAAATCGGATTGAATATTCGGACGGGGAGAATGATGTGGACGCACGACGGGTATCCATGTGGAGAATACCCTAACCTGAAACTGGCACGTGAGGCCTACACTTCGTCTGTCAATCCTGGAGAGCTGACAGTGGCAGACAAAGGATATAATGATGCCATTTACTTCATTGAAAAGACGGTACGAAATACTCAGGACCATAGCACTATAATGGCAAGACATGAAACCGTAAACAAGCGGATGAAGCAATTTAACATTCTTAAGCACGTGTATCGACATCGTCTTGAAAAACATCCATCGGTTTTTCATGCAGTTGCCAACCTTACGGAACTAATGATCGAACATTGTCACCCACTATTTTCTGTGATCAAATGATCAATAATGTAAACTACACATAAGCTGATTATTAAACTGTTAACATAATTTACAATCTTACTACCAAAGTTGACTTTTCACCAAATTCTCGCACCTTCCATGTGAACACTAATTAACCTAAATATAACGGGAAGCCACAGTGTCATCTGAATTCGATACAAAAAAAACACTATGCAATGCACAGTGACGTATTTTGTTGAACAAAAATACCTTAGTTTGAAGTTGTTACTTTTTACACTAAAAATGGAGATTTATCTAAACTCAACACACTTTATCAGTTCATCGTCAGATTTCAAAACCACCTTTGTTTCAAATTCTCCATTAAAGCCGCTATCCAAGCACATAAGGACAAATTTTCCATCACCCCCTTTTAAGTCCGATTTATGATGTCAAAGTTGAAAAATATGTATGAAAAGTGACCTTCGGGAACTTTAACAGTGTCTCTGGCCGGTTCTAGTCCCCACTTCTTCGGCACAGATAGCTCCATTCATATTCATTATTATTTGAAATAGAAATTAGTGTCTACATGTGATCAATTCGTAAATCAAGCCCAAAAACCAGTTTTCCGCTTAGTAGATTGAATTTAAAAAAAAAAAACATGTAGAAATTTGTCTTAGACTATTCTGGGTACAACCTGAACTCAGAGTTTCCGAAAAAAATGAAAAAAATAATTCGAAACATACATTAGAAAAGACACTGAAATTTATAGACCTGGATGTTAATGATGAAATGTGTGTTTTAGGAGATTTTAATCTAACCCTTGTTGATTGGATTCCTGACCGTTTTAATGACAATATTGACTGCATTGATGACTTGATCAGTGGTCAAGACGAATCATGTGAAAGCAATGTGATGCTCCCTACTAAAGTGGGTGAAGGAACGAAATCTGATATCATCTATCTTATGATGAGTGGTAACCTTCATCAAGTTAACAGCGTTCGCAACTATTATGGAAAGATTTTGGAACTCGTCTTTTACAGCAATCCGAATAACGTCAAAGTCATTAAATCTGATGTTCCTATGAGTCGAATTGATTTGTATCACTATCCTATCGAAATAGTTATTTCAGCAGACTTAGTTGATAGAATCGAAAATATTGAAAGTGAGGAATCACAACGTGAATTTAACTTCAAAAAAGGCGATTATATTGGCCTAAATAACCATTTTCATTCTATTGACTGGAATCAACTGATGTCAAACGTTTCTGACGTTGATGACATAGTCAACGTATTTTACGATGTTCTGTTAGATGGATTAGAGAAATTTGTTCCGCTCAAAAAGAAAATGGTTATTAACGATCCACCCTGGTATAATCAGCGTTTACGCAATCTAAAAAATAGAACAAGCAAAGCTCACAAGCGATTTAAAAATGAAACAAACCCAGACGAAAAACTGAAACTAAAAATGAATTTTTGTCCATTAGTAAAGAATTTCACTCCTTGCGTGACCAAGCCTTTAACAAATATTTGACTAACACCGAAGAAATGTTAACTTCTGATCCGTCAAAATTTTGGTATTACGTGAAGTCGCGAAAAAAGACTACAGGCTACCCTTCAATTATGTCTAGAGGTAATAAGAAAGCTGGTAATCCTAACGAAACGTGTGATCTATTTGCTGAATTCTTCGAAAGCGTTTATGTAGCTGACAATGATACTAATTTCTAACTTATCGGCAAAAATGAACCCCATAGAAAAGCGCATTGACATTGGATCAATTTCTTTTGAGATCCAAGACGTTTTGAACCATTTGAGTAGTATAGACACGAGTAAGGGTGAAGGTCCTGATAAAATCTCTCCGATTTTATTAAAAGCCTGTGCTGAGAGTCTGTCATCTCCGCTACTTCGCATTTTCAACTCATCCCTCGAAACTGGAAAATTTCCAACAAGATGGAAGACTTCTTATATTACCCCAATTTTTAAAAGTGGTTCTACAAGTAATGTCGAAAACTACAGAGGCGTAGCCATTCTACCAACAATAGGAAAACTATTTGAAGCCATCGTCACCTCTATTTTATCCACAAAGTTCAATCGAATAATTTCTAAGTCACAACATGGCTTTATGAAGCGCAGATCTACAGCGACAAATTTAGCTGAGTTTGTTAGCTATGCTACCAAAGTTATGGAATCTAGACATCAATTAGACGTCATATACACCGATTTCCGGAAAGCATTTGATAGAGTCAAACATTCGATTCTTTTGCACAAGTTGAACCAAATAGGTGTTCATTCGAACTTGCTAGCATGGATTGCATCTTATCTGAATGGACGTTCACAATTCGTCAAGCTAGGGAATTGCTCTTCTAGAACGTTTAACGTGACCTCTGGTGTTCCTCAGGGTAGCCATCTCGGCCCTCTCTTATTCATACTATTCATGGACGACGCTACTAAAGTCTTCTCTACGTCAGTTTACCTAATGTATGCTGACGACTTGAAAATTTTCATGAGAATTAAAAATGTTCTTGACGCAAGTGCTCTTCAACGTGACTTGAACAGGTTTCTGCAGTGGTGCAAAATCAATCAACTTTATTTGAACGTCGATAAGTGCAAAGTAATCTCCTTCACTCGAAAAAGATCCAAGATTGAGTTCGGTTACAATATCGATGATGTTGCGTTGACCCGTGTTAAGGTAATAAAAGATTTGGGAGTCCTCTTGGACCAAAAACTGACGTTCAGTAAACACATTGAATATATAATTGCAAAATCTTACTCAATGCTTGGCTTCGTTATGAGAACTTGTAAGCAATTTAAGAATATTAAAACTTTAAAAAGTATATACTCTGCCTATGTCCGTTCTTACTTAGAATATGCTTCAGTTGTTTGGCATCCTTATCAAGACACATTTGTTGACAGAATTGAATCAATTCAGAAAAAATTTTTGATGTACGCACTGAGGCGGACGGTGAAGCGGGATGAAAACCACAAGCTTCCGCCATATATTGAAAGATGCGATTCGATCAACATCGAAACACTCACCCGACGCAGAATCAATGCCTGCGCACTTTTTGTATCCGATCTGATGAATGGAACCATCGACGCACCGAAAATCAGAAGCAAGATCATGCGAAATTCCAGGCCCACTTGTGCTGATGATTTTCTCAAAGTTGACAAACACGGGACTAAATATGGTCTTTATGAGCCTATCAATAACATGTGCATGGCATTTAATCGCTTTTCATTACTGTGGTTTCAAAACATACAACGTGAAACGTTAAAGGCCACTATTAGGAAATTGAGAATCACATATAAACTGAACGGTAAGATCAGAATTTCATAAACAGAACCTCTGGTTCTCAATCTAATCAACAGCTGATTAGTCAATTGGGTCCATTGGGTCTCACGACTCTCAAATGAAACTCAAATGTAACTTTAAGTCACGTCGACTTGTGCAAAAATAACTAGTCAAGGCGACTAGTTTCCGCTAATCCCTTTTGTTTCAGGTGGACCATTGCTACACGAGACGTTGGTGCCTCATGGATCGACGCGACGGGCTCTTAGTTTTCAGTTTCAATTTACTACTACTCTGTGATTAATTGGACAAGATGCAAAAGATGGCTGTCGACTTCGACGGGTCGACCGGGTCGTCAGTCCATCTTCGGTTTTGATAAAATTTTTCTTTTTACTATTTTTAAATGTATTCATTGTAAATGTAATAGCCAGTAAGCGATAGCCGTTGGCCGAAATAAATAAATAAATACTTTAGCCTCAGTTAATGAGAGACAGAGAGAGTGAGGGGTGAAGTGAGAAAACACGAATGGCAGAATCAGTTAAATTATTTAACCTCGAAATATCCAAGTAACTGGTAGTCTTTCCCAAATAAACCACCATCGGCAGAGTTCGAACAAAATGTTCTACCGCGATACGTAAGTCCGTCAATTGTACTCGGTGACTTCAATAGCCATCACACGTTATGGGGATACGACGAAATTGATCAAGATGGCACGTATCTGGTGAATTGGATGGCGCGAGAGGACTATTCACTCCTACACAGTGCCAGCGATCCTGGAACATTTTTCTCAGGAAGATGGAACCGATCCTACTCACCGGACCTATGTTTTCTATCGAAAGACTCAAGCGGACAAGCAATACCAGCAACGCGTCGAATTCTGAAGGGATTTCCTAACAGTCAACATCGACCAATAATAATCAAAGTTGGAATGCAACTGCCATTGATCCGAGCCGACAAGAACAATAAATGGAATTTCAACAAAGCCAACTGGGAAAAATTCAGTCAACTCGTCGACCAAACAGTCCAACGAATACCAGCTCACCCTCACAACTATGATCGGTTTGCCAAACTGATAAAATCTGCAGCCAAAAAATCGATTCCCCGCGGACACAGAGACGCGTATGTACCCGGTTGGGAAGAAGGCAACAAAGAACTGTATGATCAATTCAAAGTATCAGGGAACGCCGACATCGGAAAACAATTACTGAGAAAACTGGACGAAAATCGAAGAAAGTGCTGGGAAACGAAGTTGGAGCTGTTAAGTTTCACCAAATCAACAAGGAAAGCCTGGAACACACTGAACCGATTAAATGGTAAATCATTCCATGCAAAAAAAAAATTATCCAGTCACTGCGGATGAAATTGCATCAAAGGTAATGCAAAACTCGAAGGGACACGTACCAGAAAACCAAAAGAAAATCGTCAATCGAAAATTCATCCGAAACCTCAGGACCAGCTGTCAACTGTCTGACTTAGCATCACCATTCACAACGAACGAAGTCGTAGAAGCATTGAGGCTGATGACCTGTGGCAAAGCACCCGGATACGACGAAATTTTTCCAGACTATCTCGTACACCTAGGTGATAAAGCAGTCAACTGGCTGGCTAGGCTTTTTACCTGCATAATAGATTATGGGTTAGTTCCGAAACCCTGGAAAAATGCTAAAGTCGTTGCAGTGCTAAAACCGAATAAATCGGCCGAGGATCCAACGAACTACAGACCGATATTGCTATTAAGCTGCAGCTTCAAGCTATTCGGAAGACTCAAGCCAATCATCGAAAGTGTAATCCGTAACCGGAACTGTTGTGACCAAGTGCTTGCCCTAACGAACTACATTGAACTTGGATTCGAAAGAAATAAGAAAACCGGTATAGTCTTCCTTGACCTATCAGCAGCATATGACACAGTGTGGAAACGAGGATTACTGATGAAGCTAAGTCAGATAATTCCATGTCACAAAACACTGTCACTCATAAAAAGTATTCTAAGTGATAGAAGTTTCCAGGTCATAATAAATGGAAAGAGCAGCAGGAAAAGGATTCTAAATAACGGACTCCCGCAAGGATCGGTTCTGTCTTGTCTCTTATATTGCCTCTACACAAATGATCTTCCACCGCTCCAATCAAGGCTGTTCATATATGCAGATGACATTACCGTAGCGCACCAAACAAAGTCATTCAATGAGCTAGAAGACGTGCTGAACAGAGACTTGGAGAAATTAGCGGTATACTTCCGTAAATGGAGACTGAAGCCAAACACAACGAAAACGGTGCACTGTATTTTCCATCTTAACAATCGTCAAGCGAGAAGAATACTGAACCTGAAGATGAATGGAAAAACGGTCGAATATGAGAAGACTCCGATTTATCTCGGCGTTGTATTGGACCGAAGTCTAACATTTAGATTCTACGCTGAAAAAACGAAAAGTAAATTGAAATCCAGAGTCAATTTAGTGCAGAAACTGGCCGGCACAACATGGGGATGTTCAGCGAAAACGTTACGGATCACAATACAAGCAATGATAATGTCTGTAGCCGACTACTGTGGGCCAGTGTGGATGAACAGCGCGCACGTGAAAATGATCGACACACAAATTAACGTGGCGATGAGAATTATAAGTGCAGCAGTAGACTCAACCCCGATCCCATGGTTGTACGTAATGAGCAACATTACTCCGTCAGATTTAAGGCGAGAAGAAGCCGTCTTAAAGGAATGCCGGAAAATCCAAAACAACAACGAACTTCCGATCTTTGTAGATATTGAAGACGCACCAAGCGATCTCCGACTGAAATCGAGGAAACCGTTCTGGGTATTCTACAGAAATGCGATCAATGTCCCGGATCTGAAAAGCAGACGGAAGCAATGGTGGGATGATACGACGGTCCAAAACAAAGAATTGGTTATGGATCCCACAATCGAACTTAACGGCTCAGAAATGCCCATGGCGCATTGCAAATCGGTTTAGGTCGGGTCACGGATGTTGTGCGTACCTACTACACAAGTGGAAATTTAAAGATTCAGCGATGTGTGAATGTGGTGCGGTACAAACAATGATACACATATACCAGGACTGTCCCATCCATAAGTTCAACAGCAATTTAGGGGACATTCATAAGTTAACCATCGAAGCTCGAGAATGGATTGAAAATCTAAAAATCGAAGTTTGAATACATTGAAAGCGACTGTGATATTTGTGATTTTTATGTAACCTGGAATCAAAGATTCATTTTCAAATAGTATACAAAATTTTTTCTAAAGTCATTGGTTAAATAAATAAATAAATTTCCCAAATTACCATTTTCACCGATATCTTCCCATAAAGAAGCTGGAACTGTTGATTTTTCTTGTTCTTTAACGCTAGTACCGTCTAAATCTACATTATAAACTCACTTTCTGGCTTTATCTAAATCCTAGTTTTAAATAAGAAGAAATGCGTACCTCAAACACCATGTCTTTTACTTAGGAAACGAGTAGTTCAAAAGATGTACTCGGGTTCAAGTGAGATGAAATGCAATAGATGATAAAGTCGGAAACACAGAAAGGACACGTATTGTCAATGCATCTTCAACGAAAGAGTGTGATGGGTTAAATGAAGAGAAATGAGGATAAACAATTGCACCATTTGCATATCACAGTTGCAAAATTTAGAAGTTGAAATCATTTCATTATTTTTGAACATAACGAGAAAGTGAAATGATAATTAAAGAACTTGCTTTATTTGGAATTGCAGGTTAATTGGAAATGGACAATGTTTAAACGAAAATCTAGCAAATAAGATTAAGTTTAACGTAAGAACCAGTCTTCGTATTCGTATGTTTAAAAAAACAGTTAACGATTACAGTTAACATCTTAACAGATAGCTTCGAATGTGCTGTGGTATGTACTTATGTAAATTATCGAAGAATAACAAAACACACCCACAACTTCTGGAATATTCTTCAAATTATGGAGAAAAAAATATAATTTTCGTGTAACCTTCCCAAAAGTTCAATGTCATTCGCACCAAATGTTTTTCAAAAAACGTAAAATCATAAATTGATTCTAAAACAAAAACAGCAACAATCTAAGCATCTCCAAAAATCGGAATCACTTGAAAAACATTTCAAATTCGTTAAATTACAGTGATTATGCATTTCCAACATAAAAAGCCAAATTTATTCAAAAAATTCCGTTGAGAATCGTCATTAAAAACTGAATTTTTCACTTGATCACTTAATCACTCTTTTGTTGTGTTTTTTTACACAACGATCTTTTTTATTCTTCTTCGATTTACCACTCTTTTATTGTTAATCGTTTCGCACGTACACACATAAATATTACTTACAACCATCAATTAGTAACACATCAGTTGCATCTTTATACGTTAATCAATTATTATCTTTTATGCCATCTCACATGAACCATATACTCTCATTTAATGTAAAACCAATGCACATCAATGATCTTTACATATCGAGGAAAATCAACGCATGTTCCGCTAAGAGCGAACCTAAAAACAAATCGCGGTAATGCATAAAAAATTGTTCAAATTTTTTTTTCAACTTAAGACTGTGCTTATGCTTCGTCGATAGAACTTCACCGAATGAGGTGCTCAGTGCTTTTGAAGAAAGTTATATAATTTCTTGTCTTTGCGGAAGGTAATGCGTTACTCTCGATATATGAGGTTCTTCTACAATTCTCTTCATTGAATTGATTCTCTGTGCGGAAAAGAAAATCTGGAGAAATGTGAGAAATGACAAATTTTGGACTTACGATGTTAGGCATACTTTTATCATGATAATGTAACCTCGATGTGAGTGCGTGTTTCAAGCTTATTAATTCATAGTTGAAATTATGAGGTTATTTGCAACATTTTGAATTTACTCTCACCTCATGAAAAAAAAAGTTACAATGAAACCCGTCAAATGTATCATTGATATTTTCATTCCGCAAATCAACTTTGTTCGCACGTGCACGTGATATTGTATGTACATGAGGGCTCTTTCAAATATTACGCACATGTAAAGGGGGTCTTCGAAAAGTGTACGAAAACCTGCAGGATCGTCGGAGGGAGGTTCACAGTTAAGTTAGTCCATCGACTTTCGAGGACGA
The DNA here is from genome assembly GCA_029228625.1 of Pseudolycoriella hygida. NCBI lineage: Eukaryota > Metazoa > Arthropoda > Insecta > Diptera > Sciaridae > Pseudolycoriella > Pseudolycoriella hygida. Next base: position 43,306,871 of record CM055403.1, on the reverse strand, counting down.
CGTGCACCACTTGAATTAGTCGGAAAAATCTCTCATAATATTAGCTGATGTCGGTGTTAAAATTGTTGATTTGGACATGGGAAGGGGAAGCGGAAGCTTGTGTGGTGGAGGTAGTATTTAAAGTTGGCCCTTTTTTGCAACGTAGTTTATGAATGGTCCGTTCTGGTGTTATACCCCACCTTTCCAACTATCATCTCGTGCCATTTGAACAGCTCACGAATCTGAATGTGTCTATAGAAATAGTTATATTAGTGTGGGGGAGAGCTCACTTTACAGACGTAATGTGTCATCTGGCTCAAGAAATAATTATTTTACTTTTTCGGCGCTACAGCCACTTGTGCGCTTTGGCCTGCTCAATAATTCTGATCCAAAGTAGCCTATCCCTTGCCGTGTTATGATAATTCCTTACTCCGAGCGTCCGAAGATCTTTTTCTACCAACCCCTCTCTGCCCTTCTGGATCGTTACGGACAAATTTTGCGTGCTAAATGCCCCGCCCACCTCAACCTTTGGACCTTCATCACCGCCACTATATCCGACTCACCAAAATCACGTTCCATTTCAAAGTTATATCGCCGTCTGTCGCCACTTCTCACCCTCGCGCATCGTTGATAATATTGTGCGAAGAACCTTGCGTTCGAGCGTTAGGAGCAACTGTTCATCTAATAATTGGGTTCAAAATAAACTCGGCCAAAAGTCAGGCAATCATCATCAGAGACGGCATACTAATGCAAGAGTCATTAAAATTATGTGACGGAAGTGAAATTGTTGGAGTCAAACCGAGCGAGAGAATTAAATACCTCGGATGCTCATACAATTCAGAAATGGTATTTGACAACTCATGCATCGGAGAGTTCAAAACGAAACTGAATATGCTATCGACCTTGCCACTCCTGAAACCCGACCAAAAGTTAAATATCATCAATCAATACATCTTCCCGACATTGATATACCCATTGCAAGCAGCTCCACTCAACAAAATTCCAACGTATGTCACAGACGGTCTGGATGATACGAAGAACAGTTAAAGAAATAATCGGACTGCCAATGCGAACGACCACATGTTTTACGCGCCAAGGAGGCTTCGCGGACTTGGATTATTTCGATCAGCATGGGAAGTTGTCCTTCAACACTTTGCAATTGCTAACAAACTAAGCCAGGTGAACAATGGACTTTTCCAAAACATGTCGGATTGCGCCCAACGTAACGGCTACCTCGTCGAAATTTAGTTTTTTTTTAGTTTATTTCCATCAAATCGGACCGATGTACATAAATCTATGTAGCTCAAATATGCCAATAAACAATTCAAGGGAGCTACCTCGTCGAAAGCTCTTCGGACATTACTTCGAGAAGAGGCATTTGAAAAATGGTGTTACCTATAGTACCAGGGTTCCGGAGTGAAGAATTTTAAAAATCACACCCCACGACTTCATTTATAATAAGAATACTCTATCGTCTTCGTAATTGGTATCTGCAATAAAGCTGCAGCACCTCCAGACTCTGTCGTAAATGCGGCAGAGAGAATGAAACAATCGCACACGTTACCGGAAGCTGCTCACACAACACATGCTCACACAACAACCTGCTCATCACAGCGAGACACCACAGCGTCAAACATGCCATTACCGACCTGTTAAAAGGAAAGGGTTTCACTTGTTTCGAAGAAGTTCACACTACAGATACCAACGGCCAATCACGATTCAGTGACATTGTTGCATTCCACCCGAAACTACCGAACGCGTACATAATTGATCCAACAATACGCTATGAAACAAGCAACCCGCATCAGGACGAGGAGATTAAAAAGAAGAAGGCAGAAATCTACGAAAAATGCATTCCATTTTACGAGGAAAAATATGCCAACGAATTCGGAATACGGAAATGGTCTGTTCATGGATTATGGTTCGGCAGTAGAGGATCATTTGGAGCCAGTGTAATGAAGTTCTTTCACGATATGAGACCAGAGAAGTCATGATTGAAAGACTTATCTGAAGACATTTTAATTAAAACGATTCATATAATAACGAATCACGTATACAATTGACGAAAATGTTTGAAGATTGTCTTGTAATGATAGATCGATATGCTGTGTGAAATTAGGCAACTTACTATAAGTAGGCAGCACAATTTATTCATTTAAATAAATTTATTCTTCTTCATCGTCCAAGATTCGTATCTGTAGATCAATACTGGACGAATAAGCGTTTAATAGTGCGAATAAGCCGCCATGATACGTCTGTGAATTTCAGGTGTGTTGTTATCATTTGACCATATCAGCGCCCCAAGATAAATGAACTCAACCACTATCTCGAGATTGAACTCTCCAATGCGTATTTTGTCTCCCTGTACTTGGTTTCAGATTCGTTTGTCATCAAACCCATTCTCTCAACTTGCATTTTCAGATCTGTGAAAGTGTCTACTGCTGCTGCAAGAAATAATGCATGAAAATTATGATAAAATGTGTATTGTTGTAAGTTGCTGTTACAATCCGTAGTCGGTAAGTAGTGAAGGTATGGATTAATAGGGATCTAGGGTAGAATTTTTAGAACCGTAGGAAGAACGAAGTTTACCACGACGTTTGTAACCAGTCGAATTTCTACCCGGGAGTAGGAGGGAGCACCGATCATGGTCCTTGGATGATGAATCAGCAATAAATCGAAAAATCTTTTTTGGCATTGAATCTGGGCACTGTCGGCCCAAGGACCAATGAGCTACGGCCGTTTAAGTGGTTTAAGCCTATTTTAATGGCTTGGAGAGATTTTTGGCGCCGTTGGTTGCTTCGGACGCGTTTTTTCAATATTGCCGTCTCGGCAATTTCCAATCAAATTCAAATCCAAAACTTTTTCGAAATATTTCAACTCTATCAAAGAAGAGTTGGATCGGAATTAGATACCAAAGAAACAATGTCGTCTTGAAAAATTATTTTATGCGGAGCTTTAGATGTCTCTGTATACAACTCGGTGCAAAGTATACTTTATGAGGTACACGATGTATATTATGACCCTCGGCCTGCGGTCTCGTTACACATCTAGTGACTAATTAAATACTTTGCACTCGGTAGCATAAATAACTATTGTGACGAATACTCATCTATTAGTCGTCTTTTATTGACATTTGAGGCTTGTCGAGATTTCTCCTCAGATGTCAATACGATGCTTTATTGCATAAGGGGGAGGGAATGACGAGTTCTACTGTGAGATTCAAATAATTTCTAAATTATACATCTAGAACATTATTTTCAAGGGGAAATCATGGCGCGAATGGGGCCATTCAAATTGTGCGCACGCTAAAAAAGACGGATTTTAGACCCTCTGTCTCCTTGCTGTAAGCCAAAATACATGAAAAAAAATGCAAAATGTATGGAGTGCACGCTTTTTTCTCCCTAAAAAAGCGTGCGCACTATTTGAATGGCCCTTATGCAATAATAGTTAGGGGAAAGTGATTTTTTTTGGCGAGTATGCAGTGTAACAACATGAGCCGAATACAAGGGTTGCATGCATGCTTTGGTTTGGTTTTATTGGGGAGTTTGAAAAAAAAAAAACAATAACACAATTATAATTCAAATACTTAAGAGCTAAATTGGTTGCAACCTAAGCTATATGCTTCTTCCAAAAACACCTAGGCCATTCTTTGTTGGGCCCATTGTGCTGTACTCCTTTTCGTTAGTTAGTACGGTCCGATCAGCCATTTGCTTCCTGTAACAAAAGATAACAAATTAGCTAAATTAAGCTCCCATTGCTCTTTGGGAGTTATATAGAAATCTCCCAAGTGCTTTGTTCTGAGACTCATCAGTGCTGGACATGTGCACGCAAAATGTCTCGCTGTCTCTGGCTATAAGCCACACCCTCTACAGATGGGTCGTTTACGATCCCAATCTTGTTAAGGTGATAGTTCAGGCACGTGTGCTCCGTGAGAATTCCAATCAACGTGCGGAGCTTGACTTGGCCCAGACTGAGAAGGAACTTGGTTTTCTTTTTATTATAGCCCACCAAAATTTCCTTCGATTGTCTGCAACTAGTCAAGGCCTCCCACCTATTCTGATGATTTTTTTCCGTTTCTTTTCTCACCAGAGTTCTAATCAAACCCGCGCATCGTCCGACGGCTGGTTCGGCTACAATTAATTTGGCACTACTTCCACTCCTGGCTAGTTCGTCGGCTTTTTCGTTCCCCATTATTCCAGAATGTCTCGGTGATTCTATCGATGATTCACTATCCATACAAATCGAAACTTTCTTGTATTTGATCCCAGCTCCGATCATTTCAAATTGGAAAACGGCAGTATGCTCCCCTAGAGGCAAAGACATACTGTAATTCAATTCCTCTGAGTATGCTCCTGCACTCGCACCTTCTTCAGTCTTAGATCCATCTGTATACGTAGTCATGTATACAGATGGATCTATTGGCGGCACTCTATTCTCCCATTCAGACCTGCTTGGTTGCATACTCGACAGAAAAACATTTTCCCCGCGTTACGTATAGAACTTTTTATGTCGAGGGTACCAAAGGAAAATTTGTATTCATTAGCACAGCGAAAGTAAGGATTTTCGCTATAAGGCATGAGAAAGTATTTTCTTGCCTCGGGGCCAAAATCGAGGGTAATTTTGTAAATTTCCTCTTGATTTTGCACCTCTGCATGAAGAATGTTTTGTGTGTCTGTTTTGGACGACTGATCTTAGGCTACTTAGACTGCAACTCGCGAAACTGCCTAAAAACAATCGTCCAAAACAGACACACAAATAACTATTATTACTCGGTTGCATAATATAATACTAGTAGATTATGCACCTCTTGCTAAAAATGTTATTTTGACGTAGGCGTGAGTCATAATACCACACGTCAATACAACAATTTTGGCAAGAGATGCATCCTATATCTATCGAGAACAGATATATCGAGATAAGTAAATTTGCCCTAGAGGGATAAGTTTGAAATGATCGTTCTAGATAGATAAAGAACTATAATATGCTGCCAATTAGTGGTTAGACTTTCGGGAATTTCAAGAGTTACGGCGGCGCTTTTTGAATCAAATCGATGAAAATTAGGTTTTTTCACACATTTGAATGACGGTAAATCAAAAATTAAATGTACAACATTAATTGAGACAACGAAGCTGCACTTAACTTACACATACACCATACACGTACAGAAAAGCGATACGGAAAATTAAAAATTAATCTTCAACGAACACAAATATACATTTTCCCAAAATTAAAAATCATCATTCAAGAACGTTCCCGTTATTTCGTAATTAATTTAGATGAACAAAGTGCCACAATTTGTATTTATATTTCTACATTGCCAGTTGCTGTACAATTCTTTTGGGTAAATTTTCGATGAACAAACGACACGCCCAAATTTATATAAATTACCGAAGAAAGAAAGAATTAAGGTAAAAGTTACAGTCATAATTTAGAACAACTTCATGGCATGGCGCATCCATTACGATTTGCTACAACTAACAATAAATATTTTCAAGTTTCCTTACCGGAATATGCAAATTGCAAGTGTTTTTGAGCAATTAATACAATGCTTGTGTTCGCAGGAACTAGAATCGTCTTACAAGTTAAACAATTTTACATCAACCGCTCAACCTAAGTGATGTTTTCATTGTCAGAATCATTAAACAATTCTTTTCTTTAGCAAGTGAAAGATAATTTCATGTGATCAGATATGTCACTTTTGAGACCACTGAGAAAATGTGATATGAAAACAAAGCCCAATTTGATGTCGTGTTCATGTTAGCTATATTTGCTGTCAATTACAGAGGTGTAAGCCACCAATCTGAAAACCTTTCACTATTCAAAACAAGCTAAAAAATGAAACTTAAATTAACCGATTAAGAGGAGCAACGTTTTTAGAAATTGGAAAGGAAATCTCTTACTATATCGTCACCTATCCATGGTAGTTACCCCTTTCCAAGGAATGAGCCTTCGAATTCTATATATGAAAATGGAATTTGAAACCCCACTCCTCCGAAATGTGTGGCCTCATATTCAAGGGCATACCTAGACTTATATTTCGAATGGGGTTGGGTTTCTGAATCCTAATTCCATTATACCTGAAAAATAAGACATTTTACAGCTTCTGTACGGAATAACAGTAATAGTATTTTGTGGTCCTAGGGCGGCAAAATAATATTTTGGAACGAGTTGGAGTAAACGGTCCAAGGCGCAGCCGAGGACCTTGTTGACTCCACCGAGATCCGAAATATGTTTTTGCTGTCCGTGGGTCACACATACTTTTGTGTACAGAGAGCTTTCCAACGGTACTACAAAGTAGGCAAACAGTACTACAAAGTTACTTGAGGTGCACAAAAGTATGTGTGACCCACGGACAGCAAAACCATGTTTCGGATCTCGGTGGAGTCAACAAGATCCTCGACTGCGCCTTGGACCGTTTACTCCGCCTCGTTCCGAAATATTATTTTGCCGTCCTAGGACCACAAAATACTATTTTCATAGTTATAGCGCTATGTTTCTATACCAATAAGTGATAAAAATTAGGTTTTTTGGTGACGCTTGTGACCGAAGCAACCTGTTTCCACACTCAAGATCAGAAAGAAGTTTCAATGCTCGAATCGATACAGATTTAAGGTATAACAGAGTGGGTAGGGTTACTCAGAAATCCATGTATACCTATGCCTCGTTGTCACAACGAATTTGTTCAGACAAACAAACTTTCAAAATTGGTTTGGTTTTGAGGAAGACTAAACATGTATTGACGTTCCTACGTGCCCATTCTACACACGTTCGTATCTACAATTTCTTTGAAAATCATGAAACAGATTAAAGTGGCGTTTGCTAATTCATCAATTATCTTCCCTTCTATTGTGTTTAACCTCAAATACGAAACGCGGAAATGATTCGAAAAGTATCTGCAATTCTTTTAAGTGGTAACTTCAAAGTTTTATTTATGTGAATGCATCATGACCGTATTATTTTCTACAATTAAAGTAGAGTTCTGTTCTTTACTTTCATGTACATCATTTCGTATAATTATTTTCAAAGAATAAAAAAACGACCAGAAGAAACAAGATAAAGTTAAAGAAACATAGAGATAGAGATTGCAATAATTTTAATTGATTGAGAAGGCATTCACTGCAACTGTTCTATTGTTTTCAGAAACACGATACATATTTTTGTTAGGTTTATATTCGAGTGTGCAAAGCGTTCGCTCATTTCACATGATGGACCAGCTTGAAAATAAGATCACACAACGAAAAATCTAAACATCTGGTTGATATAGAAGCATGAAAAAAATTTCAAACTAAATTGAACCCAGAGGAACGATCATATAAGTCACAATTCTTAAAAAGTTAGCTGTATACCTGGAAACGTTGTTAAAACACCACTGCTTCAAAGCGTTCATAACAATCAGGTAAAAATCTTCGATATCTAGGAAAACCTTTTCGAAGTGGTGATGGCATTAATTTGTCCTAAATTCTTGACACTTCCAAATTAGTATACTGGGATAGTGTAAAAGTGTGTTACTAGATTTTAAAGTGTTTTATACTAAAAAGTTTAGTACAATAAGAATTTGTCCTCAGTTTGTCCTTTCAGAATATACATTCGAAATTTTAAAAACATTTCCTCAAACGAGACTGTAATGGATTACAGTGAACTCTCTCTATAATGAATTCTGAAGGGAGTCGTGTTCATGAGAGATTTCATTATAGAGAGATAATAGATGTAAACATATGCAAAGACCCGTACGTAAAGCCTTCACGTGCGGAAAGCCTTCACGTGCGGAAAGCCTTCACGTGCGAAAAACCTCGATGTACCAAACTCTTACTATTATCATAAATAAAATGCGCATCAGAATGCATAGACAAGTTATTTTAGACTTATCAGAATTTAAACGACTCTCAGAAATTACCCAAAGTAATGTCGAAAGCCCTTCCGAAGTACATTTTCTGAACTCTGACACTAATCACGCGTTGTCTAATGTTCTTATCCCTCTGAGTTCTAGAAGTGGCTGAATCTCAGGATTGGGACATTTCTCGGGAAAACCCTGAAATACGTGTTCGATAACATTTAATTTATTTCTCTACAACTTTGCCTTTCGGAGCACCTTTCTATCTGTCATAGTTCTTGATACATGAATCATCCCTACCATTTCTAGAAGTGGCTAAATCTCGAGATTTGGACGTTTCTGAGGAAAACCATGAAGCTCGTGTTCGCTAAAATTTAATTCTCTACAACTTTGCCATTGGCAGCAACTTTCCAGCTGTCATAGTTCTTGAGATATGACTCATCCCTCCCAACTCTAGAAGTGGCTAGATCTCAGGATCGGGACGTTTCTTGGGAAAACCCCGAAGCACGTGTTCGCTAAAATTTGATTCTTTACAACTTTGCCTTTGAAAGCAACTTTCTATCTATCATAGTTCTTGATATATGAATCACCCCTTCCAATTCTAGAAGTGGCTAAATCTCTGGATTGGGACGTTTCTGGGGAAAACCCTGAAACACGTCTTCGCTTAAATTTAGTTCTGTTCAGCTTTATCCCAGAAAGTAGCTTTCTAACTGCCTTAATTCTAGAGATATCTGAGAAAAAGTCTCACCTACCCCCAATAGGGCTCGGAACAGATCAGATCAATCTGATTTTTTTTTCAGATTAATCTGAAATTTATCCAATCTGAATCTGATCTGAAAATTTTGATCTGAACTGATTCTGATCTGAAATCTGAAAAATTATATCAGATCTGATCTGATCTGATCTGAACTGATCTGAAATCTGTTTTAGTATTACTCATAAACAGTGTTCCTCTGTACTATGTTTTAACGTGTACCCACAAGGTAAGTTGAAATATACAAAACGTCTTATTTCATAAAAATCAATTCAAGTTTCAAATTTTGTTTTGTTCACTCTACGAACGAATCAAAGTTGCCGCGTGCCAATTCATTCATGCTTTTTAGAAATGACTTTAGTTGTCAGTTAAAATTTTGTTTAGTATCGAGATTTAATTCGAGTTTTTCATCTTTATTGAGAACTTATAGGCGACTTTAGGGAACACATGTTTTGCCGTGAATTAAGTAATTTCATAAACAGGACATTCGTTTCCGTAAAATACCACAAATTTAAGAAATTTGAGAATCACAAACTTTCACTATATCAAAACAAACACGTCGCATAAGATTTACCGACTACTCTGACTACACGTACGTTATGAACCATTTACCTATCGCATCGCACACCGGTTATATCAACTTACCGAGTGGGTACACGTTAAAAGATTGAAACGAAATCTCCGATGCTTTAGTGTAATAAATTTGATAAAGTGATGATGTCGAATGAAAACGAGATGTGTATGTACGCGCGGGCGAAGCCCTAGCGAAAAGTACACATCGAGTGTGTATTGGGGTATTTTGAAAGAAATTTTTCTGTAATAGTGAGAGTGTGTTGGCGCACATACCGCGAAAAGCAGCTCTTCGCCCCAAGTAATGGGAAAATATGTTCCGTCTCAACCAATACACTCTCACGTATGCAGAAAAAATGTTTTTATTATTCACAGTCGCAACAAAATATTTTTTTGAGCATACGGTGATAAATGGAGTGAATAGAATCAGATCAATCTGATCTGATCTGAAAAAAATTAGCAGATCAGATTCAGATCAGATTACGTTTAACCCCTATCTGATCTGATCTGAAAAGTTCAGATCGCGTTTTTTCAGATTCAGATCAGATCAGAACAAACTGTTCCGAGTCCTAACCCCCAAAAAACCATGTTTTTGGACACCTTTTCGACCATATTTCCGAAACTACCCGATCGAGTTTGCTCATCTTTGAACTTTAACAATGGGACATATGTACCTTTCAGCGAAAAAAAAGTTCAGGGTGATCGGTGCAGCCGATCCGACTTCGCATGGGTCAATTAATTTAAAAATGCGAAAAATCATAAAATTAATTCATTTCGAAAAATATTTTCGGAAAGTTCAATGCAAATTTCGTAACAACCAAATCTTTAACGTATAAAATTCATAATGCATTTCAAAACAATATAAATTATTCTGCCGAACATAATTGCATGATAAGGAATGAGTGAGTTGTTGTTGATTTTGTTGATAGGAGGCACTTTTTCAAAGGGGTAAAAAATATTTTTGAATTTTTTTTTTGTTCATTGTAGAGAGGTAGTTCATTATAGAGAGAGTTCACTGTATTTTATTGGATAGGTACTATAACCTCTATGTACCATTGGGAAATGATTCCACCTGGTGAATCAATGTTCAAAATGCAAAACAAGAAAAAAGTGACGCCGATCGTATTTGAAGCGGTGAGGCACCTTTAGCAAACTTTTTAGAAAATTTAATGAGCAGCAGAAATATGTCCTTATTTTGTCCTTTCCTAACCATCGAAAGAAACAACAAAAAAATTGTCGCCCATCGAATTTGAACCGGTGACGCTAGGCAGCCCATATAATCTCGTTGAAGGAGATTTTTAGTCCTTCTCTCCTCTGAAAATTTAGTGGGCAGAAATGTGTCCTCGTTTTGTCATTACCTAACCATCGAAGGAAACAACAAAAAAAACTGTCGCTGATCGGTTTCGAACCGGTGACGCTATGCAGCCCAAACGAACTTTCTCATATATCTCGCTGAAGGAGATTTTTAGTCCTTCTCTCCTCTGAATATGGGCCGCAAAATTATGTCCTTATTCTGTCCTTTCTTGACCATCGAGAAATACAATTAAAAAAATTTTCGGTGATCGTATTTTAACCGGCATCGCGTAAAGGAGCAATAATGTAAAGTTGTATCAGAATCGAGTTATGGTCGATTTCTTCGTCTTATCGAAAGGACAAGTTTGGGAGCTTTCGAAGAGATTTTATTATGTTTTTAGTACACTCTAAATCAATTTATATGTCAAGCGGTGAAAATACCATTGCGGTCCCCCGGAACGACTCGGGGGGCAGGAGTTTAAAAAGAAAAACTTTTTTTGAAACGCTCTACACCCGAATTTTTATTTTAATGAATTTTTCGCGTTTCTTAAGATTTACGTAATTAATCGTTGTAGCAATGCCATATCTAAACTGCTTTCCTAGGGGTGGCGCTTATCAGATTTGGGGAATGGGGGTTAGGTGGTTGTCAATGAAAAATTTCGTTACTGCGCCGGCAGCTTTTCTTTGAGTTTAGCCCTACAGGCGAATGTTTTGATTATTGATGTTCGACTGGTAAGTAAAGTTTTCTTGCAAGGTGCCGCATACTGAAAATTTTACTATACTTCGGCCATGTAAGTTAGCCACACGGTATGTATACTTTCCGGCTTATATGTTAGTGTACATAAGAGACGGAAGTTAACTAATTTCACCATACGTCCCGCATGTATTGTTATTGCTAACATATGGGACGTTTGAATACATGTGGCATGTATACTAACATCGGAAGTGTATAGTAACAACTCTTCAGAAATAGTTCATACAAAAGGTATATGACCGATAGCAGGATTGGTAACGTCGCAGAGTGTCATGCGTTAAAGTAAAGCATCAGAGGTCGCGGTTCGAACTTGGATGGGTGACCGCTTGAGTTAGAAAAAATCAAAATAAAAAAATGGGAATAAAATCGTTGTAATTTTTTTTCTTTTGAATTCTGAGTGTGCTATAGTCGCTATAGTACACAGAATTCAATTTTGCAATATTTACTGAGTACTCTTGAACGCAATGAAAGTAAAATATTTTTATCACACATCATGGTGATGGTATCGTTAACATACATGCCTGACGTTAGTATACATGCACTAAGTAAGTTCCGAAAAAACTTACCGTAGTCGATTTTGTACGATTTTGCACGTAAGTTAACGTCCAGCACGTACGTTTTTTTTATCAGTGCAGACAAAAATTTTAGTCTGCCTTTACTTCGAAGCATCGAAAAGGCAGACGCGAGTGGGAATAGTCCATTAAACACTATCAAGATTTTGGATTACTTATCTTTTCTTAGGTAAATCGAAGAACGGCTCAATTGCCGTAATAGACATTTTTTGATTGTAGGACATATTATAAGTAAGAATTTCAATAATTGATTGATTTCATACTCGCATAGCGCCGTAGGCGAAATTTTTTCTTTGAATAAATACAGGTGTTTTCGAGCGCCTCAGGCGAAAATTTTGAAAATCTGAATCCGTTTTTGTTTTTTTAAGCCAAAGGCTCAACAGTTTTCAAGAAAAAGTATGAAAAAGGCCTCCTCAGAGGCATATTTTCTTCGCCCCCTGAGATTTGTTCCATCACTTCTGAGAACATTGATATCAGCAGGAAAGGAACAAATCTCAGGAAGGCGCAGCCTCTACTTGCCTCCCCTCTCCCCTTCTGTAAACTCGCAAACTCACTCGTTTATTTTAAGCAACAACCTCGGCAAAACACTCATTTAACTTATCAGAAAATGCAACGAATTACTTTCGCAGAGTCCAGTGTAATGCGCTATTATGTTATAAGAAGAATAAAAGAACAAAGTGTAAGTACATTATACAGCCTGTGAATATATCATGCGGTACATAAGCATTTGATACTACCGAAACATGAAAGAGATGATTTGTTTGTTTTCTGGTAGAATGAAACACTCGGCGTCTCTTATTTTTGCATACACATTATTACACCACCTGGTTTTGACTATTGCACGTCAAGTGTTTGTGTTTATTTCTGTACATTACAGCATAATTAAAAACGACACAATCCAAACACTTTAAGTACCACCTCTCATCTTTTATAAAAATTATTTTTGGCAATCAATTTCCTTATTTCTTATATGAAAATTATTATTTCCGTGATTGTCTGTTGTGCACATTAGCAATTAAATTGGATTGAGAACGTTCAAGAAGCATTGAAATAGATTTGATGTTATCCTTATAAAATCGCAAAAAAATGTTTGTAGCAAATATTAAAAAAGTTTAAAAAATGTTTAACATCTAAAAATGATTAATTTCATTTTATGCGACTGTGTGTTAAACATTCATTTTGTTTATAAACATAAATATACTTCGGTGCACATCCTAATTTTTGTTAGTGTAGTGATAAGAGAGTCTTCTTAGCGTTTGCTAAATGCTGATATTACAAATTTGTTGAAAATGTCGGTGAGAAAGTGCAATGTTCCCGCAATGGAAATAGAGCCAAACACGATCTGTTATACTTATGTGATATAAAATATATTTGCTATCTTTTTTATTGAGCTTTGAAAGCTCTCTTTCTTTCTTTGTACTTTTTCGGTAATCTTTTCCATTTTCGACACGACGTATAGGGTAAATGTTCATTGTACATACCTGTTATCGGGCATGTAGTAGGCCGTAAACTACTACATGACCGATAACTGGTGCATTTACCCTAGTCGTAACACGGAAGTATATTGTATTTTTAATCTATTGACCCTCATTGATGTTTCAATAAACCATTGAAATGGTATAAGGAAGTAACGGTAGAGTAATTTTCTTCACAAAACAAATGTCAGAGTGACAGATGTCATAGTGATATATGCCAGAATGACAGGTGTCATAGTGACAGATGTCATAGTGACAGATGTCATAGTGACAGATGTCATAGTGACAGATGTCATAGTGACAGATGTCATAGTGACAGATGTCATAGTGACAAATGTCATAGTGACAAATGTCATAGTGACAAATGTCATAGTGACAAATGTCATAGTGACAAATGTCATAGTGACAAATGTCATAGTGTCAGATGTCAAAATGACAGAGGCCAAAGTGACAGATGACAATGTGACGTGGCGCCTGTCAAAGTGTCGACAGCTATGCTACTTAATAAGTGAAAAGATTTAGAATTGATGGAAGGAAAGAAAATGAGCTTTCAAAGCACATTTTTGCAATATGTTTTTATGGAGTAACACGGCAGTTTAGTTCTACGTTTATTCTGTCAAAATTTCATTTTAAACGTCTAATATTAATATAATACAGTCAGCGTCGACTTTGGGGCTTCGGCCGGTCTCTGGAACGGGATATTCCAATAAGTGACAGGGAATAGAATCCCAAGGATTCTCGCTATTGTTAACCAAAATGCTACGATGGAATGGCAAAGACCTTCGATTATCTGTGAATGCAACGGTTCCGATGCATCTCTACTGAGTATGAAGAAGCTTCAAGCAATGGACTGTGACGAACAGAAGAGTCAAGTTGATACACTTAATTTGACAATTAAATACTGATTGTACTATTCAATGAAAGTAGTAGTCCGTTTAAAGCTCGAGCGACAGCAAACGCTGTTAGTTGCCCCTTTAAACCGTAGTCACATGTAAATGTTAACGTGACAAAAATGATCGTTTTGATTTGTAGCTCATTTTGCTAAAATTTCCCAGCGCGTTAAGCTAGGTCTGAGTCTGATTCCCATGACGCTGGTGTCCAAAAATAAAATATTTAAAATATCGACAATTACTCGAAATTTTTCCCTGATAACATTTTTGGACTTCACTCATTCACCAATTCATAGAAACTGTATATCAGGGACCAATTCGAGTATTTTACGTGTAAACCCAACAACTTATCTTTAACTGAATTTGATGGACACCCCTAATGCACACATCGACTGTTGCTGCATTTTAGCTGTGTCTGCTTTAAAAGGTCAATATTTCACTCGTATACGTTGCGATAAGATGTGTTTACTTATTTACTATTGTATATACAAATCCACATACGTATGCCAAGGAATATTATGTGTACGCTACGCATTCATGTTATTTTATTGTAATCATTGATAACACAAAGAAAATAAAGTTGAGAGCAACTGTATGTAGACAAGCGTGGTTTTGATGCCAGTGTGCTGCCGGAGAGTAAACAAAACTTAGTGGAAAATTGTGTTTAACATGAAGTGGATAATTTTAGGGATAACTGGAGCTACATGCTCCGGTAAATCAACCCTAGCCAGATCAATTATCAATCAAATAAATGGGGGAAAACTTCAATTACCTCGGCATCGCTCAATCGGAAATGTTAGGCTGGTGAAGCAAGATGACTACTTTTATCCAAAAACTTCCGCTGAGCACATTTGGATACCGGAATTCAATTACATAAATCGTGAGGTTTTAAGTGCGTTAAATATGACCAAAATGCGTAGTGATGTGAATAACATTCTCGGTTCGACGTATCAGCCATACAACAAGAAAACAGAAGACGCTGTCGTAAACATCCTCGTCATTGAGGGATTTTTGATATTTAATTGTAAGGAAATTCGGGATCTGTGCCAGATAAAATTGTGTCTTACACTAAGTTACGAGGAATGTTTCAAAAGACGTAAATGTCGAACTTATAATCCTCCCAATCCCATCGGATATTTCGAAAAAATTGTTTGGCCGTCTTATTTCAAATACTTCAATGAGTGTAAGGACATCAAAGGTTTAAGCGTGTTGAATGGCGAATTGGCAGAAGAGATTATTTTAGCTGAAGCGATGAAGTGCATAGAAAATTATTTATGAAAGTTTTGTAAAATAAATGAAAGGAAATTAAAAAAATTTACGATGCAGTTTTTTAAATGGTAGTTCCTTACCTGATTTTTTCATGAGATATGTGAAGTGGATATAGCGATGTAAAGTTGGGTATAAAGGAGACATCAAAGGGGATGTAAAGGAGATATAAAAGGGGATGCAAAGGAGATTTAAAAGGGATGTAAAGGAGACATAAAAGGTGATGTAAAGGAGACATAAAAGGGGATGCAAAGGAGATTTAAAAGGGATGTAAAGGAGACATAAAAGGTGATGTAAAGGAGATGTAAAAGAGGATGTAAAGGAAGATGTAAAGGAGATATAAAAGGTATGTAAAGAAGATATAAAAGGGATGTAAAGGAGATATAAAAAGGGATGCAAAGGAGATGTAAAGGAGCCATAAATGGGGATGTGAAGGAGATGAAAAGAGGATGTAAAGGAGACATAAAAGGGAATGTAAAGGGGATATAAAAGGGGATGCAAAGGAGATTTAAAAAGGATGCAAAGGAGATATACAAGAAGATGTAAAAGGGATGTAAAGGAGATATAAAAGGGGATGCAAAGGAGATTTAAAGGAGATATAAAATGGGATGTAAAGGAGATATGAAAGGGGATGTAAGGATATGGACAAGTGGATTTATAAAAGAAACGTAGAAAGGACGTAAAGAGTATGTAAAGATGATTGAAAAGAGTAAATAAACGAGATGTAACCAATAAAAATCTAAACATTCCTCAATTCCACATAGTTCTCTAACTTAGGAGATGAGTGCCAACAACTTCCTGAGAACCAAGCTACCTCCACATGAAGAACCCCAAAAGTCCAGAAGGAAATGAACATCATCATCCCCAAATTGACAGAGATACATCCAAAACCCCAACTCTGCCTCAGAACATGAAGTTCTATCTATTTTTTTCGATAGCGAATAGAAAAGTCAAATTGACGTTAATAGTCAACCTTTGACATTAGGGAAAAAATCAAATCATTTCAAATTGTGATGCTCAAACACACATGTTAAAGATTCAATCAAATAAACAAGTTAGAAACTTACAATGAGAACTACCCACCGTTTTTAGCCGCATACCGCTGATGACTGTTACCTACCATTAATGAAACCGTTAGCCAGCTTAACAATCATAGCTACTGCTAGCTACCGTTAGTGACCACCAGCTACCGTTAATTACCCCCAATTACAGTCAATGACCTCCTGTTACCGATAATGACATCCTGTTACCGTTAATGACCTTTTCTTTCCGTTAATGACCTCATATTACCGTTAATGACCTACTGTTACCGTTAATGACCTCGTGTTACCGTTAATGACCTCCTGTTACCGTTAATGACCTTCTGTTACCCAATGTTCACCACTAGCTACCGCTAACGACCACTAGATGTCAATATCTATTAAAACAAAACCCCTTTTTAAAAAGGAAACGTGACGCAAGTCCTCCTCCCTTCTTCCAAAACAACTGATATCAATTTGGGTGACGCTTACAGCTTCGGAACGCAAAAAATTCTTTTGGAATATTTTCATTTTTGATTAAAAAAATGCGTCACAAATGACGAACCCCCCAATGTTATAGTTTTTTGTTCCGTGATGTGTGGAGTACGGGTAGTCAAATTTGGTGTGCGAAATCTGAAAACGCAGAAAAACTATTACGTTGGGAGGGTCGGCATTTGTGACGATTTTTTTAAATCAAAATTGAAAATATTTCAAAACTAGCATTGTTATCCGGGCTTCGCCCGGGATATTGTTTTAAAAACTTATAAAAATTGTTCGGTTACTTATACCATTATTGTTTTAAACTTCAAACAGTTATCTACATAATCAGTTTTTGAGCAAAGAAGAGTACCGTCTAGGACAATTTTAAAGAAAAAAAATCGACTGGGTGATCTTCAAAAGTACTTGTTCGAATTCAGGTGTTTTAGGTGCATAACTTGTCAACCAACATTAGAGCGAAGAATATTTTTGAAAATATCATATAAAAAGTCAATTTTCCTACAAGATGTTTCTGATATTAGCCCATGAGGCCATTTCTTTAAATTCCCAAAAATGAAGTTTCACAACTTAAACCACAAAATATTAAGTCGTGAATAAATGGCCCCTCGGGCTTCGCTTATCATGTACACTTCTCAAGAATTGATAAGAAACTTCAAACTTGCTGGAAATTTGTCAAAACTATGTCTTATACGGTCGTGTACTTATAAATTTACTTGTTATCAAGTTTCAGCTGTTTTCAAGGTTTTCGGTACAACACTTCGGTACACTGAAAAAAGAGATAATGTCGATAATGAAGCAAAACAGCATAACAAGTAGGTTGGACCCATCTATACTTGTAGTGGGCAAAAATGCTCCGCTGAGTTTTCTTAACATCAATTCAAAAACATATTTTTAGGGTCGACATTTGGGCCAGGCCATTTCCTAGGGACAGGCATTGGATCCAGGGGAACACAATTTTCCACTATTTTCTCTTCATTAAAGAAATATCCATGAAAAACCACCAAGTTACGTAGCCCGAGTTGGGCCCATACAATGGTCCCTACCAGTCAGAACTACTAAGCCGATTTTAACCAATTTTTTTTTGTTTTCCGTAAGTCCGTATATTTCATTCAAAACCTTGAGGAGAGATTTCTGCGATAATTTCGTGCAGATGTAAGCCAAAAAGTTTCATCAACTATCCGAAAACATCGTTTCCTGAAATCGTGGTGATTATTTTTGTAACAAATGTTGTGTACGTGCATTCCTTTATAATCTTTTTTTGAAGATATTTCTGTTCAAATATCTGTTCAAACATAATGAAAGGAATTTTTTTGTTAAAGTCGGACGACCCTAGAACAAGCCTTGGAGCTAAAGATGACACCCATAAGATGTTTCCCTCAATATTTTTATCAATACCACAAAAAGAACTTGTACAACAACTACATATATTATACCGTCTTGTAGCAATATTAAGGTGCAATATATGAAAGATGCATCCATCTGCACCTCACTACACCTTACTACACCTTGGTGCACTTCACTGCAACTTAGTGCACGTGACTACACTACCCCATTGCATTTTATTGCACCTCATTCACCTCATTCACTGCACCTTGATGCACTGAACTACACCTCACTGAAACTACACCTTACTGTGCCTTGGTGGACCTGACTCCACCTTGATGCATCTTACTGCACCAAAATAAGGTAAGAGGCAGTAAGGTGCATCAAAGTGCAGTAAGGTGCATCAAAGTGCAGTAAGATGCAGTAAGGTGCACCAAGGTGCAGTAAGGTGTAGTGAGGTGTAACAAGGTGCAATAAGGTGCAGTATGATGTATTGACGTGCAGTGAGGTGTAGTGAGGTGAAGTGAGGTGTAGCGAGGTGCAGTGAGGTGTAGTGTAGTGAGGTACACCAAGGTGCAGTGACATTTTAGATTTTATATTATAGAAGAATTTTTTGCGTTCCGACGCTGTAAGCGTCACAGTGGGGAAAACGGCTATTTTCGTGTTCATAAATCTAGTACTGCTGAAACAATTTTGACATAAGTTCTAAAATTTTGCTGTAATTACTCTATAATAATGACAGATTACTGGAAAAGTATGAAAAAAATTTGACATTTTAAAAATTCAAGAATCCCACTCCGGTTTTGACGAACTTCCTATATATTGGACGCCAAAAATGATAAATAAAATGACCATAAAATTGTACTAAATCACCTTTCCCACCTATTTCTATCGTCGTTATCACTTTGATTGTGTAGGTATGGTGTATCTTCATGAGTTAAAGAGCAGAAAAAGGTATTAAGAATTGAAGTTATGATTTTTTACATTTTTGAACTCTTACAGCTTGACGTTCAATATATAGAGAAATTCGTAATAACTGGAGTGGGATTCTTGAATTTTCGAAATGTCAATTTTTTTTTATACTTTTCCAGTAATCTGTCATTACTATGAGTAATTACAGCAAAATTTTAGAACTTATGTCAAAATTGCTTCGGCAGTACTAGATTTATGAACACGAAAATAGCCGTTTTACCCACTGACGCGTCACCCAAATTGATATCAGTTGTTTTGGAAGAAGGGACGAGGACTTGCGTCACGTTTCCCCTTTAAAAATGGTTTTTGTTGTGATATCAGTAGTTTTAGAAGAAAAGAGGAAACAATTTTTGAAGAAAAAATTTCCGTTGAAAAAAAATTTCCGGCGAAAGAAATTTATCCCCTTCCTCTACAACATATCAAAAGTTTTTTTTGAGCCGCCGCCGCCACCGAACCGAAGCGCGGCTGATACTACTTCGATGGGGCGCAAATGATCCCCTTAACTTCCTTTACAACATATCAAAAGTTTTTTTTTGAGCCGCCGTGCCGCCGCCGAACCGAAGCGCGGCGGCTACTACTTCCATGGGCGAAAATGATCTCCTCAACTTCCTCTACAACGCATCAAAAGTTTTTTTTGAGCCGCCACCGCCGCCGAACCGACCCGCGGCGGCTACTACTTCCATGGGTGAAAATGATCCCCTCAACCTCTTCTACAACATATCAAAAGTTTTTTTTTGAGTCCCCGCCTATTTTCCGCCATTTTTGCGGTCACCCTGATACACTACACATACACACCCAACCCAACAATTTTCCCTTTGACACCAAACCTCTATCTCGAACATCCAACCTTTTCTCATACACATTATACACACAAACACATACACATGGGCTTTATATGGCGCCTTCTAAGAGCCCTGGCGCCCAAACGAGGCCGGTATCGCCCTATTTTAAAATCTCATATGACGTAGAATACCCAGCCGAAGGTCCCTGCAAAATTTCAAGAAAAGTTATCGAGCCGTTATCGAGCACGAGCCAAAAAAGTCGGTTTTCATACAAATGGCCCTGGAACTAACTAATTAACAACTAACCCACTAACTAACGTAGGATGTTTCCATTATCTTTGGCTTCTATGCAAATGCACTTTTTGTATAGGAAATGATCATTTGCTAAAGGTCGTATCTTCGAATCCACCGAACCGATTTTAATGAGTGAAAAGACACTTCGCCTTAGAATTTTCCATAGAATATTTTCCGGGGGGTACGTCGCAAGGTGGGGGGGGAGTCAAAACTTCGCTGTATATATGGTTCCGCATCCGCAGTCTACGAAAAATAAATTTCTTAATTTTTTGTTCGTGTGTGGACTTGCGTCACGGGCGCATCGCTACCGCGCGCATATGATTTTAAATAACCACCAGCTACCGCTAATGAACGCTATCTACCCCTTTCGGTCGCTGACGTTAGCAGTTACAGTAACAGCATAGTTACACATAGAGTGTCATTGTAAAGAAAATGGAATGAGACACCGTTAAAAAAGGATTCAGACACGTGCGCTTCAAGTATCGAATTTGGTTAGGCTTTAAGTGCCAACTGGGATGAAAACTGCTGTTTCTTCATCTTTGGACCCACAAGATATTGTTTGAACTTCGAAAAAGGAAAAAAAAATTGTTTTTCGACGCAAAAAATACTTTTTATGAGATTTGAGGCCAAAAGTTACAAAAATGTACGAATTATTTATTAGTTTACAATTTCTGCTGGGGCGTTTTTCTTCTAAAATGTGAACAAAATGAAAATTTTGCACTCCAAGCTCAATTCTGAGCCCATTTTCGGATTCCTCGCGAAATTCTAGGATAAAATAAGCTTTTACTCAATATCATACCACTGTAAAAGTTTCCTTGTATGTAAGTTCAAAGTTGACTCATTCATAGCTGTGAACCACAAATCCAACTTTGATGACCTACAGTTGTTACATACTTGATTTTTTTCATTGACAATGTTCAGAGAAAATAAACTGGACTATCCCTGACATTTTCTCTGAAGGCACCTATAACGTATCTTTCGAAGCTTCCGCGCAGTGACTGCTTGGAAAAGCCTTTACACGACGAAAATTCTCTACTCGGAAATCGCTCGGTCAGGGTACGTCAATAAAAAAAAAAAAAACGGCTGATATATTGGTAGTCTGGGGGCCCTGGGGGATGTGGAAAACCATGTCAATTGTGAATTAAAAATCAAAAGTTCAAAACGGTTCACCCTATTACACAACAGACTCACCGACAGCTGCAAGAAAATTGTTCAATATCTGTGAATTAGAAACAAGAAATGTAATTTTTACGAGTTTTTTTATTCAAATTTATTTGAATTCCAAATAGGATTTACATATTCGTTAATTTTATTTGTAGAGGGTAAGTAAATTTTATAAAAACAAAATAAGTAATGATTTTCTATTTTTTTGTGTGCGATTAGGAACGCCAGAGAGCGAGCAATGTCATGCGATTCCCTAGCTTCTAAAACTAAAACAATATTATAAAACTTAGCACTAGCCACTAATCATTAGGTTTGTTTTTATTGCAATAAATTCATAAAGTAAAAAGAAATCATAAAAACAATTTTCGTCAACATTTTTTGTTTGGGATATGCTTTGAAGGTCTTGCTTAATAAATACATTTTTTTTTTTGCTTTGCAATAACGGTGTAACTTGAAAATAATAAAAATAATGCTTCGTGTTTCACTTGATTTGAACATTCCATTGGATTTATACCCTACACGTACGGTCACCGACTACACTAATTTTTATTACAAAAAGAAATTAAACAACTAGATCTAAAGGGATTGCTTCCATTTGCTCGTTTCGGTCAGAAAATCAATGGTCGGAGTGTTTTCGGAATGGCTCTTTTCCACATTTAAAATCCTTTACGTAAACACAACACAAAACCGTTGCAGTGACAAGAAAATTTTAACTTCAATCTCATTGCTATTTTTGGCTTTACAATTCTCTCATTTTTCATTAAATGCGAAAAAAGGGAAAATTGTGCCATTTGTTGAAACGTCTCACTGAAGCACCGAATGCTTGGGTAAAAGGTTTCATTAAATTTTGTTTTTCGCGCATTGCTTCATGCCAAATTGTGGAAATGCTTCAATAAATAATGTGGTGAATTCTCCATTTGGCAAAATTTTGTTCCATCGTTGGAAAACAAAAGATTTTCAAAACTGAAGACGTAAGTTATTGAGCACCTACCCGCGTTCGCTTATTTCCAACTGAACAGCGGCTCGTCATGTTTTCGGAGACAATCCACTTATCCGATTGGATGTTTCCAAAATACAGTTTTTCCAAGTGCATAGAAATCGTTGAAGTTGTTCTCATTGCGGAATCATTTCTTTATCACAGTAAACGGTATTGCAGCAGATCACGACTTCGAGATGTTGAAATTGAATTTCGTTAAATCTACTGTGACACACTGATTGACCTAGCTCCATGGACATCATTACCTAATCGCGATTTTCTTTACTAAATTTTTTTATTGTTTTTGTTTTTAGTTTTTACAATTTTTCTATTTTTTTTTTCTTCTTTATTTTAAAATATGTTTTTTTCTCATTTTTTATAACTTTTCAGTTTTAATTTCTAAACGCGCCAAATATTGATTAATTTATCAGTATTCACTTAATCTTAATATTAATGTCTGAAAGGAAATTGACAAAATTGACAAAATACAAAATGCAAACGTTGAACAGAAAAAACTATTATACATTTAAGACAAGAAAATTCATTCAAATTTAAAATTATTTGAATTAGAGCAAAGTTTCTACGGACCGCCAGTTACTTCATTTCAATAGCGCGCTCGGCAATACTTTTCATCTTAACGATTACAATAAAATAATCAACTAAAAAGCGCATGAACAAATTTAGCTACACAATTCATTTAGTCTATCCTGCTAAGAAAAAGTAAGGTGTCGTCCCGTAGAAACTTTGCACTAACGCAATGATAGGATAAAAAACGGCATATTTAATTTGACATCGACCGAAAGGTTACTTTGACTTACACACAAAATACTCGTTAGAGGGCGTATTTTGACTTTTTGGAAGTGGGCTCACCGTCGGCATCTAGTCATTCAAGAGCTAGAGTTTTAGCCTCTTCCCATGAGAAGCCTTCACGACCAAAATGACCATAACAACTAGTACGTTGATAAATTGGCTGCCTCAAGTTTAATTCTCTGAAAAGTTTGAAATACAAATTTTGTTAGAACTTTTTTTTTCACAATTTAGAAAACAGTCATCTTGTCAGGGTGCTCTTTATCACTTATGCGTTAGATTGTCAAACCGATTGCAGATATCATACTCGGAGCGGTAGCGGAGAATGTGACGCAGTCCCAAAACCCCCCCCAAAAAAAAACGTCCACAAACCCAAAAAACTCCATACAAAAACCTTTGGGACAAGACACGATGTATAGACGAACTTTGGAGTTCTTCCCTCTGCCCTCCTCCCTCTCCAAATTATTTAAAAATATTTAAAAATTTCCTATCCTGATTCCAACGCACTTTGCATCATCAAAATCGGTTGAAAACGAGCCGAGATATCGTCAATCAAAGATGACCAATTTCCATATAAAAATATCTTTGAAAATAATCAAAATTTTATTCCTGTGTTGTGTGTCCACGATCTATCTACTTTTTTTTCTCGAGAACCTCCCGGGCGATTTCCTTAAATTTTTTAGGTCCCAAATGAAAAATTCAGCCGATGGCTACCCACAAAAAATCTTGGAACTGAGTTATTGGCTTTCAAAGTTTCCATACAACTCCCATATATGAAAATCCACCGACGGGAGCACTTCTTCGGCTATATCTCGGCCGGTAGTGGTCACGTCGCGGTGAATAGGGTATCAAATGAAAGGCAAAAGCCAACGGAGCCGGTCTTGTGGAAATCGGTTGGGGGGTTCGTTGCCAGTGGTCCGAAATGAGCTACGCTGCCGTAGAGCGACTATGGGAATTTTTTTATTGAAGTGACCTAAAATGATGTGGAAAGTGCGTAGGATGATGTGGAAAGTGTGTGGAATGAAGTGGGAAGTGCGTGGAGTGAAGTGGGAAGTGTGTGGAATGAAGCGGAAAATGTGTAGAATGAAGTAGGAAGTGTGCCTGACTATGCGAGAAGTGTGTGGGATGATGTGGCAAGTGTGTGGGATGATGTGGGAAGTGTGTGGGATGGTGTGGGAAGTTTGTGGAATGATGTGGAAAGTGTTTGAAATGATGTGGAAAGTGTGTTGGATAATGTGGAAAGTGTGTGGGATGATGTGGGAAGTGTGTGGGACGATGTGGGAAGTGTGTCTGATTATGCGGGAGATAAATTTTTTTCGGAGAAATTTTTTTTAAGGAAAATTTTTTTAAAATATTTCGGGCGATTTTATCAGAAATAGATCAAAATTTAGCGTTAATAAATTCGTCGCTTTTATAGCAGACATGTTTCTATCCATTCTATATTTTAACAATCCACGACAAAAAGTTTGGCTGATTAGGACGTTTACGCTTCTTCACCTTTGTCGCAAGACCATGTGTATGTGTATATCAGCGTGGTCACATATTGAGTGAGTAATCATCTCGACTGTGCGGCCTTATATACACCTCGTTTGTTCGATTATTCCAAGAGGAACTCTTCGACTTAGTAGATCCGTTGTTATCTTAACATTTGGAAGTACTGGTTAGCATTTTGTTATGCTGTTTGTATCTGTAGCGGTGGTAATTTCAATTCGGTCAATGTTCAATAAAAATTTTTTTTGGAGAAAATTTTTTTTATGAGAAAATTTTTTTCGGAGAAAAATTTTTAAAGGAAAAATTTGTTTGGAGAAAAGTTTTTTTTGGAAAATTTTTTTTCAAGAAAAATTTTTAATGAAAAAAATAGTTTTTGTTGAGAAAATTTTTTTGGAAAAAATTTTTTTGGTGAAAATGTTTTTTGTGAAACTTTTTTTCGAGAAATTTTTTTCTGAGAAATTTTTTTTCGGAGACATGTTTTTTCGAAGACAACTTTTTTTTTCGGAGAAAATTTTTTTTCTAAGAAAACTTTCTTTTCAGAGAATTTTTTTTTCGGAGAAAAATTTTTTCAAAAAATAGAAAGTACAGAAAAATTATTTCGTCGTTGGGTCCGGCATTTGTGACGCAATTTTTTTAACGCAACGTAATTTTGTTTTAAAAAAAGCGCTCTAATTTTTTCAGGAAATCAAAACTTTGAACACAAGATTCCACTCAAACAAATTTCTGCGTATTATCAGCGATAGCGTCACCTTAAGCGATATCATTACTTTTGGAAGCAGACCTACGGACTGCGTCACACTCTACCTTTAAAGAGGTTTTTGTTATGATACGAAAATTCGCTAATGATATTACAATAGTTTTTTTGCTGATATTCAACTGTCAAAGTGACGTTTTAAACGTCAAACAAATTTTTTTTCCGATGTATCAGAAACCTGTTTATTGTGTAGCATTAGCTACTGTATGTTTTCACTATTCTTGTCCGTCCGTCTGTGCACCCCTCTTCGGTCGCTCCCTGGCGCGACTCTAAGGAGGTCTTCCCCGCGAGACCTCTGAAAGGTCTCCCCAGCAAAACCTCTGGGAGGTCTCTCCAGCGAAATATCTTAGTGATTATTGAGAGGTTTCCCCAGCGAGACCTCTGGAATGTGCCTCAAGCGAAACGTCTATATAGCTATGACTTGATGTTCTAACAATGACTTTCAATGGTTTATTTTTGCTAGCCCTAATAAAATTGAGGAAAATAAAAGGTTTTTCGATATTCCGAATTTTTTTTTTTTGTTGACGTTGAAAACGTCACTTTGACAGTTGGAATAGACAGGGTTCTGCTCCCAACAAACTCATACGAAAGACTGGGTATATAGCATTACTAGTCGGTCCCGTTAGCACCATTGGGCTACGCGAGGTCTGGAGGGGTGTGTGGCTTAAAGACGGTGGGTGCGAGGGCAATTGTAAAGCTTTGAGAAGATACGCGCGAAGGCACTTGTCAGCGTAAAAGCTGTGATGTCTTTTAAAAGAATTTTTATACCCGTGCCTGCGGCGCTTTACGTGCCTGCGGTGATTCACGTGCCTGCGGCGATTTATGTGCCTGCGGCGATTTACGTGTCTGCAACGTTTTATGTGCCTGCAACGTTTTATGTGCCTGCAGCGTTTTATGCGGCTGCAGCGTTTTATGTGCCTGTAGCGTTTTATGTGCCTGCAGCGTTTTATGAACCTGCGCCGCCAGTTCTCAGTCCAGTTACAAAACTCGTTCAAAATCCCATTCCACATACCGTTTCAAATCCCGTTCAAGTCTATACTCCGTCGCAGATGGTTAAAAGGTTAGGTTAAAGTGGGTTGACTGCACCTAAGCCTCCAGTAGGCCTGATGTGTCGCAGATATTTCTCGAAGCATAAAAATTGACCACATTTCCAACAGCCCGACATTTTCACAAATGCTACTATTTTCCCCCGAGCTGCCCAACATTTTCACCAATACTGATCACTTCTACTCACAAAACTCTGAGACTTTGACAAAAAAAACTTATGGTCTATCTCTCATACCTACCCAGATACTTTCAAAACCATAAAAATTGACTACTTGTCCAACTGCCAGACATTTTCACCAATACCGGTGACTTCTACTCACAAAACTCTGAGACTTTGGCAAAGAAACCGATGGTCTATCTCTCATACCTTCCCAGATAATTCTAAATTCATAACAACTGACCACTTTTAATATCTTGATCATTTGTCAGTTTAATTTGCTTTCTTGTTCATTTCCTTAAATGCTGCTAGATTTCAATTTCATTCTACTTGAACTGTGCATAAACTGCATGGGTTTGGATGGAAAATCTTAGAAAATCACGATTTCTATTAAAACTTTGCCCCACTCTATCGACAATATCTTTGGTTCTGGAACTCGCGGGACATGAGGCTATCACCCTGTCAAAATTCATCCAACTGGGCAAAAGGCTGCGTGCTTTAGAGTTTAAAGCAGCCACAAAGAACGCAGCCTAATGCTAAAAACCGTTAACTTCCTCTGACGGTAGTAACGAATACTAAACGATAAATTTCAACTCGGCACTAGAGGTGAGCGGGTTGCTCGAAACTCGACTAAAAACCCGACCCGAAACTGAATCAATTCGTCTGGTCGGGTTTTCAAATTTATTTTTTTGTTGGGTTTTCATCTTCGTTTTTTACGGGTCGGGTCTTCAACCAATTTAAACCTTCTCAAAATTGAGTTTCAAAAACATTTCAAATGAAATCTTTTTCAAAAAAGTTTGTGTTCGGTTTCGGGCTCGATTCGGGTCGGGTCGGGTCTGATTTCTTATTTTAATTCGGGCTCGGTTCGGGTCGGGTTTGAATTTTTATTTAAGTTCGGGTCCCATTTGGAAAAAAAAGGTGGGCCCACACATCTCTACTCGGCACCAGGTTGCATGCTAAAAATTTTATATTGTCAATACAGAGGGCAGTCATAAGCACCATTCTCGAAAAAATTGGTTGCTACCGGTAGCCGTTAAGGTAAACTGAAGAAGATTGGAGAGTCTAAATAAGAAGACTTATAGGCGTGTAACTGAAAATCTACTCTTTTAGCGCGGCGTCCTCCTCATGTCAAAATAATATGACCAAAATAAAGCTTACGCATTTTGTCATAAAATTTCGTATTGACATAAGCCTACGCGACAATGCAATAAACACGTAGATAATTGCGCTAAGTAGACGAAATAGAGACTCAGCCGTCGACTAAAGCGTACCCAGCCTTACACACAAATATCAAGCGGCGATTCAACGACCAGCTATATGTGTTCCGTTATTCGGTTGTTCTTTAGTCTGAGAAATGACCCCACACGAAATGCTGCTCTAATCGTAACAAAATTATTGCACTTGAAAATAGTCACTTACTTGACAATCATTCCTGGTCTCAAATCAAAGTTCTTTCGCACAATTGCAAGTAATTCCGTCTGTGATCGACTTGATGTTCCAAAATCAAAAACTGTAATTGATAGTGGTTCAGCAACACCAATGGCATACGATACTTGGACCAAGCAACGTTTACATAATCCAGCCTTTACCAGAGACTTTGCCACCCAACGAGCCGCATAGGCGGCAGATCGATCAACTTTGGTAAAATCTTTACCAGAGAATGCACCACCGCCATGAGCGCCCCATCCACCGTATGTGTCAACAATAATTTTACGGCCAGTTAAACCAGCATCTCCCTAAAAACACATCGAATTTCAATGAATTTCCACGATTTCTACAAAAGAATCTCTGAACTGACCATCGGTCCTCCAATGATGAACAATCCACATGGATTAATGTGTACAATTGTTTCGTCGTCGTAGTATTTGCTGGGAATAACAGTTTTGATGACATGTTCTTTCACGGCCGCTCTGAGTTCATCCAATTTAATTTTATCGGAATGCTGAAGAGAAACAACAATTGTGTGCACGCGTTTCGGTATGCAAGCTCCCCGGTCGAAAAGATATTCACAAGTAACCTGTTTTAGTGAAAGAAGGGAACTTTGTATTGCAGATATAACTTAAAGTTGAAGATTGGTATTTCTTTTTCATCGGATTTTCGATCAGAAAATTAGTTAACATCATCTTTTATCAAGAGTAGCAAATAATCAACTTAGAATAACATCATGAAACTTCTTCAAAAAAATATGAGAAAAGTCATTGCATTCAACGTTAATCTTACTTGTGTTTTCGAATCTGGACGAGCCCACCAAAATGTTCCATTGCGTCTAAGCTCAGCAATTTTTTCGTTTAGTCTATGTGCCAAAACAACAGTCAGTGGCATACATTCTTCTGTTTCGTCTGTAGCATAACCGAACATTAGACCCTACAACATAATTTTAAAAAATGAATTTACATTTAACGTATGAATGGAAATTCGTTTGTTGAAGCGTTTAGGTTAAAAGGTTTTTAGCATAAAAAAGCAGCACTAAACAAAATGAAACCATCACATTGAAGAACAAAAAAATCAAACCAATTGTAGGCGTGATTTAAGAAGAACATGTGTAGTAAGTTTGTTGTAATGTTGTTTGTATTAGTGAAGGTCTTGCGATTACAATATGAGTGTTAGATTTTTGGGGTTCTGGTCTTTTACATTCAGGAAATTGCAATGGAATTGAAGGCCTCTCCGACCTAAATTCCAACAAGTTGTTTTTTGAACATAAAATTGTAGCTTCAAGAATATAAAATGGAAATACTATTGTATGACGTTGTACGGGGTAAGTCAGATTACCTGGAAGTCAAAAATACCTGGCACAGGTAAAATTTTTTAAGGTCTTTTTCAACAGTGATCTTCGCAGAACATTTTAAATTGGACATTCTGAATATTGAGTTTAGATATGGAGCAGTGACGCCAATAGCTTAATACGCGTGTGGCTAAAGTGTACTTAATGAGAGTTAACCCCGAGCTGTAGATCTACATCTGAAACACTGTATATCATCTTCTCGGCGAACCTCAAACACTGACAAGGCGCGGAAGCAAAGAATACGGGGTAACCTCTTCTGTGCTGTAACGACGATAGACGTCAGAAATGCCTTTAATAGCGCAAGTTGGGTGGAGATAGCAAAGACGTTGCATGCCATAAGAGTTCCCGATTACCTCAATTCACTGTCGTCGGTTAAGATTTCACCGAAACTAGTTCTCCAATGCTTCGAGACTCTGAAAAACCTGTCAAGAAACAATGAAGTTATATTGACATGGGTACCAGGACACTCAGGAGTACGAGAGAACGAAAGGGCTGATGAATTAGTGAGAGAAGGTAGTAGCTCTAAATTCATCGAACCAGAACCTGTTGTTGGTAATAGCGCAGGACTGATCAGCTCTTTGGTGAAGAGTAGAACAAAAAGGCACCATCAAGAAAGATGGAACGATCTGGAGACATGCAGACAATCGAAGGAATTTTTGGCGGGATGTGACGCTAAAAAGACTGAATTTCTGCTGAGTCTCAGCAGAGCGGATTTACGTACGCTTGTGGGAATCTTAACAGATCATAACAGCTTGGGATATCATCTCAGCAAGATGGGTATCGTTTACGATCCGACTTGCAGAGGTTGCAGCTTAGAGCCGGAAACAGCAAGACATTTTATATGCGCTTGCTCTGCTTTAAAAGCTCTGAGAACGAGGCTTTTAGGTCACTTCTGAAGAGCAGTTAAATTTAGCTGATGTGATTTCCTTCATTACAGGTAGCAAATGGCTAGACGGACCCGAAAGGGGAATCTGAAACGAGGATTGGCCTCAGTGTTTTCGATCTGGCGCATCTCGGCTTTAAGAGAACTGCAATAATTTTGCTCAACAGTATTTAGTGTAGTTTAAGCTGAATTTTGTAAAAGATCTAATTTCCAAATAAAACCAAATCAAACCAACCCCGATTACCTCTGCAGGATGCTGAAAAGCTATTTCGAGCGACTAGTACTAACCTACGATACTACTGAAAGGACCAAGGACAGTAGACATAACATCTGGAGTACCACAGGGATCCATATTAAGACCAATGCTGTGGAATGTAATGTATGACACAGAGCTGCGGCTGAAACTGCCAAGATGCGCTTAGACGATTGCTTTTGCCGACGACTTGATCCTAACGGTGTCCGG
This sequence comes from Pseudolycoriella hygida, assembly GCA_029228625.1. Lineage (NCBI taxonomy): Eukaryota > Metazoa > Arthropoda > Insecta > Diptera > Sciaridae > Pseudolycoriella > Pseudolycoriella hygida. Next base: position 43,276,075 of record CM055403.1, on the reverse strand, counting down.
AACGTCGAAGATGGAGGTGGAGGTAGTTACGATGGAGACGCTAGAAACTGTCGAAAACTGGATGACAACGGCAAAATTGAAGCTGGCCCACCAGAAAACCGAGATCATGCTAGTGAGTAACCGCAAAAAAACTGAGCGGATCGTAATGAACATCGACGGGGAAGAAATCACATCCACTCGCCAATTAAAGTACCTTGGAGTTATGCTGGACGACAGCAGAAATTTTAATAGCCATGTGGACTACACGTGCGAAAAGGCAATGAGAGCCACCGTAGCATTGGCCAGAATAAAGACAAAGGGCTTTGGACCGCGCAGCAGCAAAAGGAGGCTCCTAGCAAGCTTCACCCTATCGATATTGCGGTACGGGGCACCAGCGTGGATACAGGAGCTAGATACGAAGAGGAACCGTAGGAGGCTTGATAGAACCCAAAGGATTGCAGGCATAAGAGAAGCAAGCGCATACCGAACGATATCCCTAGAAGCAATATGTGTCATAGCTGGGACGATACCCATATGCATAAAGCTGACGGAAGACAGCGAATGTCATAGAAGGAAGACAAGGGAGGGTCAAACTACCAAAACAATCAGAACGCAATAAAGAGCCGAATCAGTGAGACAGTGGCAGCAAAAGTGAGCCTCCACGAACAAGGGAAGGTGGACCCATAGACTTATACCAAACATAACGACATGGGTACAGAGGAAACATGGAGAGTTTAATTTCCAACTGACACAGTTTCTGTCGGGCCACGGGTGCTTCAGGAAATACCTGCTCGCATAGTCACTTTTGTGCACGACATGCGAGGGAAAAGAAGAGACTGCGGAGCACTTACTACTTGTCTGCCCTGTTTCGAACAAGAGCGAGGTGAGCTGAGTAGGTCAGATTAAACGCCGAAAACATAATGTCGGAGATGTGCCGCGATGAAGAGGTGTGGAAAGTAGCGGATAATGTTGTTGCGAAAATAATGGATAAGCTGCAAAGTGCATGGAGATACGATCAAAGAAGACTGTCAGTTGATCTGAGAGAGTAGGTGCGAAAGCACAGTCCCTCCCCGAAGTAATGCTGTGAGGCGGTTCCGGGGAGAACAGAGCATGGAGAGTAAGGAAGGAGGTTTTAGTTGGTAGGTCACTGAAAAATGGAATCCAACACTACCTTGGACCAGGAGGATAGGGTGTCCATGAAGATTTCTGTTGGATCTCAAACAGTAGTGTTTTAACTGCTCGAACCAACGTGAATCAAGTGACCGTTTGATTTGGAGATTAGATCGAATGAGCACTGATTCGTATAAGAAAAATAGTATTACTAACGTTGAAAGGGCAACACGCCCGAATTAAAGTGCTTATTTCTCAACTTCGTCCCAAAGTCCACAATTATCGGAAATTCTGGAGCCTAGCTTGTAGTTAGTCGTTCCAGTTTCAACAATTTCCTCACTCTTATAAAAAAAAACCTCACACACAGAACTGATAGGATTTATGAATGAAGGCTGCAGTAGCCCTTTTCATTTCAGATTGATTTGTTTTTTTCGGCTAGTGGAGTTGTTTTTCTGGTAATCGAGCCTAGATCAACGTTTACGGAGATCAGTTTTCGAAAAAATGGGACTCGGGTCTGTCACAGTAGTATCACAAGCACTCTGACGCAACTTAGTGCACATTTGTACATACTGGCGTACCTTCTATCACCATGAAACTTGTTCCATCTTGATGCGCCTTCATGCACCTAATTTTACCTTTATGCACTTTACTTGCTGTAGAATTAGAAGAAGTGAAAGAATAGTTTTGAACAATGAACTCACACTTCGAAATAAAAGTAAAAGAATCGGCGCCTTCGTCACTTTTCATCGGTCCAATCATTCGCCTCGAAATAATGGATATGAGAAAAACAGATTGACCTCTATGTAAAAAGAATTGACCGCTATAAAATATGAAAAGTCGTAGCGATCAATTCTTATTTCCCTTATACAAAATTTCACTTAAATCACATGCCCTTTATTATTCACCTTTCATTGAAACTCAAATAATTTTTTCGTTCTTCAAATTTGCTAGCTCTTCATGTGATGGTTACATCGAAGCATTACACAATCTACTAGATTACACATAAAGCCAACAAAGATAATAATTTAGTTGTAGTTTTCGTAGTTTTTTGGTGATCATGCAAAAAACCCATGTAATAATTTTGAATCCGTCTGATCTTCTGTCTAAATAAAGTAAATATTTCGCTACATTGACATTGGGCAAAAAAGTAAAGAAATCGATATATACAAACTACTGAGATATAGTGGAGTGTTAAAATACAAGTGTTGTATTGTGTGTTAACTACGAATAAATATAATTTTCCTGACCTGATCTCCAGCGCCGATATTTTCATCGTCACGATTGATGTGTACTCCAGCCGCAATATTAGGAGATTGCTGATCTAATGCAAGCAATACGTTGCATGTCTTATAGTCAAATCCTTAAATAACGCAAAAAGAAAATCCACAATCAATTAATCAAAGTACGTGATGAATTAACATTGCAAACGTTTTACTTTTTTTCTTGTTGATTTTAGCTGTTGACTTTTAGCTGTAGTTGACTTAATTTCTTATTTTAAAGTTGACATTTAAAACAACAAAATATCGAGTTTCGTCTGATTAGACAACCGACTGACTTATTTGGATAATTACTACTAGGTAAAAGTAAACGTAAGCAAATCATTGCAAAGTTTAAATGGGGCAGACTTTCAACTATTTCAGTTTTAGATTAGCTCGAAGGTATCATGTTTCATGTTTGTTGCTATGTACATTTTTCACTTCGTCACAGGGCCTAATATTTGAAAAATTTCAAAATAAAAAAAAAATTGACGGATAAAAAGGAAATTACCAACAATCAAAGAGGCAGAAATAACTTTGAGATAAGAGTCTCGTTTGGTTATGAACTAATCAAAAATTTTCTTATACGACAAAGAAGAACATTAGAAAATTTCCTAAAATTTACCGCAAAAAGTATATCCTTAAAGTTAGCCCAAGATTGGAATGTTTATTGGGACGCGAAGTTGGTTTTTGTCAAAGCAGAGGAAGCGAATTCCGTGGTTAGTACGAATATTATCAACGGGTTGAAAGTTTATGCATTTTATCATGAAATTCGGTATATTTTGACAGAAGTTGATTTCACTAAAAATGTCAATTCACGTCTACGACGCTACAACGGCTTATTCATGGCACGATGTATAAGCTGTCAAGCCATCGATTTTTACTTGCCTGACAGCTTGTGCCATGACGTGTAGTCGCTGAGGCTCGAAATAGAGATGAGCGAGTTGGCCGAAACTTCGAAAAACCTGACCCGAACCCGAACCCGAATTGTTTTTTTCGGGTTCATAGGTTTGGGGCTTCGAAAATTTTAATCGGGTCGGGTTCGGTCCGGGTCGGGTTTTGAAACAGTTCGGGTTCCGGGTCTCAAAAATTTTAATTGGGTCGGGCTCGGTCCGGGTCGGGTTAAGAAGCTATTCGGGTTTCGGGCTTCGAAAAGTTTTATCGGGTCGGGTTCGGTCCGGGTCGGGTTTCGAAAAATGGTCATCTCTAGCTCGAAATAAAGAAAGTGATTAAAGAGCTGAACGAGATTGAAGGGCTAGTATGCATCTATATTACTGGAGCTATGAAATCGACTGGTACGGGGCGGCTATTGAGATGCTGATTAATTTATCAGCGATACGTTGCATTGAAGGCGAAAACTTTTGTCACTGCAGATAGGTTGTCGCAGTACGATCTTAGGGCCGGAGACACGCTTTGAAGTCTTTGTATTCAGCAGATTGGAATGGCTGGCTAAGCTGCCAAGGTGAAGGAACCGTGAGCTTCACTGACGACGGTTTTAAAACTGCATAGGACGCGGGAGCCGGAGTATTCTCTACGGAACCGTGTCGGTGCACAGATGGTATCGCTCAGGGAGATTCGCCGATGTATTTCAGGCTTAGATCTTCGCTGCACTGATGGTAAAGGGGCAGGCAGTCTCGGTAGAGGCATGTGAGGAAAATGTTACAGTCTCCTTCGACTGTGACGTTAAGGTGCTTATGTCGCCAGTCATGACATCCAAACTAATAAAAGTTGAAGGAAACCCTGAACTGGTGGGACTGAAAAATCGTGTAACGCTGGTCTGGGTTTCCGGACACTCAGGCGTGGAGGGTAATGTGAGAGAGCGGATGAGCTAGCGGGGAAAGGCTCGTATCCATCAAGCTGCGGGCCAGAGCCTCTTATACTCAGCAAGTGTGACACCAAGCGTTTCTTTCCGGCGCCTGATGGGAAATGGGCTATAGTATTGCTAAACAGTAGTATTGAACAACTCGATAGCGTAGTGGTTAACACGTCTGCTTGCTACTATGAGATCGAGTTGCCAGTGCGTTAGTTCGAAACTCAGCCGCGGACAGATTTCTTCCGACTGTTAGATTTGTAAACAAAACAAAGCTAATTGAATCGGTTCAAGTCATGTGAAGTTGAGTGTAGCGCCATCGTACGGCTTACCGGTGAAAGGCATTGTTGGGAGGTGCCGGTATTCTACTCCTACTAGTTTCGTTCCTAGTACATCTCATGGATGGCACTGGATTTGTCGCACAGCTTACTACTGGCACAGTAAAAACTTTCCGGTAATGAAAGGACCTCAAATAGTAGAACCACAAAAAAAGTAGCGAAACTAGTAAATAATGATCTAGCCCCTAACCCTTCATGGGTTGCTAAGGCAGATTATTATTATTATTATTATTGCTAAACATGGACGAGAGGGGACGCATCAAGAAGATGGTGGGTGCGATTACTGGGGACTGTGGATTGAGCATACCACAGGGGTGGTCGCCAACGGACTTTGCTTGCATCGGGCCGTTGGTCTACTGGTGCGTAGCGACGTCATGGTTTCCTGAGATGGTCCAGAGGTACCAAGGGGGTTTTATGTCGCCCCATACCTAAGTTGGTCGGCTACGAGCCGTCCTAAGAAAGCCATCACCGAGGGTAAAATCGGTACCACGGTGCTTGGGAGTACCACGGGTGTAGTGTGTCATGAGATATGGCCGCATCCGGCCCCAGCACTTGGTTGAGGTGGGTGGCGCTGCAACGTGGGGCTGTGGTAGATAATGAACTGAGTCAAAGCAGTTGGGTGACTGTACCCTTAGTCCCTCCTGGGCAACCAGGTTGGCGAAAATACAGTAGAGAGATGATAGTATTTCGTTCCCGACTTAGGATCCGCGACAGTCGGCGTAAACTGTCGTTCGAGGTAAACCTAAAAGCTTCATGCTTAGTACGATCGCAATAATTGGGCGTATCCCAATTCCTGGCCCATGGGGGCCGCGCGTTTAAGACATTGCTATGTACCCGTATTAATCTGCAACATCTACGTTGCGGATTGAGCAAGCAGCTGGGTAAAATGGGACTCTAATCATCCCAATAGCACCTGCGGCCTCGGGCGTTTATGTTATATGTGAAAACCCGAAGTTCTCCTCACTGAGGCCTAGGAGTCTAGGAAGTCATGTGATCCAACCCACAATAGCGATCAACATGGGTATTCCACACGAATTAGGAAAACAAAAATTAGGAAAAAAAATTAAAAAACCGAAAATTAGGGGAAAAAAATAATTTGCCAAAAATAAGGAAAAACAAAAATCAGGAAAAGCTAAAATTAGGAAAAACAAAAATTAGGAATGAATTAAATTAGGAAAACCCAAAATTAGGAATCAGGCAAGCAGGAAAAACCAAAATCAGGAAAATAATTTTTGAGAGAAAGCGCCGCAGGCCGTGATAAATACTGGAAAATAAAAGAGCGGAGTCGATAGGCGGCAACCCCCGCGTAAGGGGGTCAAGGGGGGAATATCCCCCCTTGTGGGGTCTAAGGGGCAGAGCTCCTAGCGGGTTTGAGGCAGAGCCGCATGCAAGGAAGGCTGCCTGCAGGGCGTTAGTAGCTTGCCGCAGGCGCGGGAGCTTAGGGGCAGAGCCCCCTACATACCAAAAATAAGATTGCGACCTCCTTAGGGATTGAAAACTTTGATGTTTTTCCTGATTTTCGTTTTTCCTAATTTTGGTTTTTCCTCAATTTGGTATTTCCTGATTTTTGGTTCTCGATTTCTTGATTCCTGATTTTTGCTTTCCTAATTCAAGTGGACATTCATCAACATGGGACCTGGATATGTTCCTAACGGGGAGATCTACATGATAAACGGATAACGAAACAAAGGATCGCTAGATCTGTGTTTCATGGACTAATCAAGGTCCGACCCAAACTGATCAATCTAATCTTATCTGAGGTATACTAGAGGTTCTATTATTATCGTGAGGTCAACAGGTGTATGGCAACTCCCACCGCCTTGCGTATTTATCACTTTTTTGGGATTTTTCACCATTTATGCTAATTGATTTCACTATCGAAGTTTTGTCGAGCTTTCAGCTTATCTGTATGGCAACACTGCAAACATATTTAGGTAAAATACCATTTGATACGAAAAAGTCTGGTCTAAAGTGTGGTGAACCGATAAAATGCATCACTTTTTCAAATGTTTAAACATGAAAAGGTTTCAGTCCTTCAGAGTATCAAATATAGCATTCTGATAGTTCTACGAATATTTACAAACATCGGAGAAAAACATTCAATTGCGAATGTTAAGCAAACAACGCGTAATAATTAATTACGAATTTGTCTGTAAATTTTCAAACGGCAGAGCACGTTAGACAGCTGACAGGGCATTTTTCTCGCTCATTTTTTTCAGTTAGATTTCAAGAATGACTTGACACCAATAATGATATCATGAAGCTGAGCGTCTACCCTACGAGATCTCGCTACCAAGTCATAAAACATTTTCAATATTTTCAACCAATTTATAAATGAGTTGTTAATGTATGGGTTGGTATGGTAACATTCCAATGATGTATTCGTGAAATTCTTATCATCCCATTTGCATAGAATATAATCTTATCACATTCCGAACATGCTATGAAGTACCACTTAGTAGTGTTGGATGTATTGAGAAATGGATTGATTGTGAACTTTGATTTAATTTGTCGATGACATTGAAATAAATTTAAATAGAAAAAAATGCTATGATCCCTTGGTTAGACCTTCGAAATGGATTCGGAATGACAAATCATTTTCTGCTTATAATTTCAAACCCTAAGTTTTTCAATGGTTTTCGTCGTATTTCTTTTCATTATCCAGTTGTCTGACGTCAACGCTCCAATGTGATTAATTGCAGAAAAATTTGAAAAACCTTTCAGCTAAATAGACAGACAGTGTAAACAAAAATCTACAAATTCATATTGCGCGTTGTGTTCACATTAATATCATTTCGGAAAAGAGAAACACGAGCAAGCATTTTTTTTGCAATTTTTACCACGCAAAAAAGTTCTACGTATTTCTTAAGCATGTAATTTGATCTTTGATAACCTCAAAGGTTATTATTTCCTCAATTTCAGAAAATCATCGACAGACAAAAAAAGCATTTACGTTCTTTTGTTTTGTTGACTGGTTGACAAAATGAAACAGAAAACCATTGTAAGTAAAATTAAGCCAAATTTTTCAAATATCAATGAAAACGGACGATCCACAAACAGACACCGCCTAAATCGTTGCAAAATACCAATTTATTGCGCCCAGTTAATTCAATTAATTGCTTTTTTGCCAATAAGATCGCCAATATTCCAAGAGAAATCAAATACCTGGTCACCAGCACCAATATCGTGCTCTTCACGCCCGATATGCACCCCTTCGGCAATATTTGGTGATTGCTGTTCGATGGCAACCAATAAATTTAGTGTTGTCCAATCAAATCCTAATTTTTTAAACGATTAGACCATTGCGATCTTTTTCTTGGTTTTTCTTATTTTTTAACAAAGAATTCAAACACATAAACTGACTCATCGAAACGAACTCAACATCAAATTATATTGTTCTACAATTTGCTATACTAATTACCTTTTGAAGAGTCATCGTAACCGATGTGATTTACAGTATCTCGAACAATTTTCTGGTAATCTACAACAGCTTTTGATGTGATTTCCCCACATAATAAAATCATTCCAGTTTTTGCAACAGTTTCTGTAAAAACAAAACAAAAGTGTTATCGAAAATCTTAAGCTATAGCTTGGTGTAGTTGGGTTTTTTTTCACCAGACGTGATGAATACAGCCAATTTCGCAATATGCGTCTTGACCTTTCTTTGAACGCGTAAGTCATTTCATATTAGTTCACGCTACTAGTAACCTGGTGTAGTTGGTTTTTTTTCACCAGACGTGATGAATACAGCCAATTTCGCAATATGCGTCTTGACCGCTCTTTGAACGCGTAAGTCATTTCATATTAAATCACGCTACTAGTGACACACTACTTTGAGTCACTAACGACAAGTCACACAAACGACAAGTATGACACAAAAGGCACATACCGTAAAAGTCTCTAACTTTGACCAATTTTAGACTTTGATATCAAATAACTTTCTATAGTCTGACAGCATAAACTAGCAGGTCTGTTTTTCATTAGTGCTGGTGTTAGACATATAAAAATTTGATTTACTCAAGAAGTAGTTTTTACTCGAACTACTCCATTGAATGTTGTGGGTATAGTTAGAACCCAAAAGTTTCTAAATTCGACCGGCTATACCACATTCGGTTATGCCAGCACAGAACTAATTCAATACTTTAACAGAAGCTCAGTTAAGAGCACGTCGCAAAAATGTGAACTGTCAAATTTGCGATGTTTTTTCAGAAGAGAATCCTGCGTTAATAAAAAACTATGCAAAATTATAGCTCATGTATTGAGAGTGGATGACACTTACACAAAAAATAGCTGAATCAGAATTTAAAAAGTTTCAGCATGAAGGTACAAATTTGCTCTGAAATAACATCGCATTCGAACTTGGAATACGATGATTTTTCAGAGCAACTTTCGACCTTCATACTTAAACTTTTTTAATTCTGATGCATCTATTATTGGTGGAAGAGTCATCCTCTCACAGCACATTAGCTATAATTTTATATAATTTTTTATTTACGCAGGATTTTGTTTTGAAAAAACATCGCAAATTTGACAGTTCATATTTTTTCGATGTGCTCTTAATTGATTTAAGAGCACGTCGCAAAAATGTGAACTGTCAAATTTGCGATGTTTTTTTAGAAGAGAATCCTGCGTAAGTAACAAATTCTTCAAAATTATAGTATGACGCAGTTACTCTTACACGAATAATAAATGAGTCAGAATTCAATAAGTTTAAGTATAAAGGTACAAATCTGCAGTGAAATAACATCGCAACCTAACTTGGAATGCGATGATTTTTCAAAGCAACTTTCGACCTTCACACTCAAACTTTTCGAATCCTGATTCATCTATTATTTGTGTAACAGTCATCCTCATACATGAGCTATAATTTTGATTAATCAGTTATTTACGCAGGATTCTGTTTCAAAAAAACCATCGCAAATTTGACAATTCATATTTTTGCAATGTGCAATGCGATGCGGAAGCATATCATCAAACCACTAGGTGAAGCACGAGACTATTTAACATTCGATAGTGAGGTTATGTTCTTGTCTGACGCATCAAACGTCAATAGAAACGAAGTGTTTGAATTTTGCTCCCACTACGATGTAACGCAGTTCGCTCCACCAACAGGACAAACGTCAAACCATATCAAATTTATTAGAGAACTTCGCTAACATTAACTTGTATGGGACAAGTATCGAATAGCATCAGAGTACCTTGCAAATTTAGTGTTTGAGTTTATGTTGCCACCTTTGTTGGCAAATGTGAAGTTCTCTAATATATTTGATATGGTTTGACGTTTGTCGTATTAGTGGAGTGAGCGGCGTTACATCGTAGTGGGAGCAATGCAAAATTCAAACACTACACTTTTTCCACGAAGACAATACAATGCCGAACTGTCGAAGTGACCAATCAGTGTGGTTCTGGTATTCATATGACGATATGCAGGAGACCCGTACGCATCAGAATAGATGTTACAAAAAGATTCGAACGAATCTAATCTAAGTAAATTTTGCCCTTATTGCATGAAACTACGTCGACATTAAATTGGATTGGAAATTGCTGAAAGGACAACATTGAAAAATTCCTCAGAAGAAACGGCGCAAAAACCTCTCTAAATCCTTAAAAAAATCTCGAAATTTTAAAAAAATCCATACTTCCATGAACAAAAATGTTCGAATCTTTTTTCTAAACAACACTGCGCAGAAAACCTCATAGCCAAAAGAAATATTCACGAAAAATCACCAAATATCGTGTGTGGTCGCGTAGCGTGAATTGGGCCAACACTGAGGACTCTACAGCCCGAATTACCCAACAGATTTTCAATATTTTCATTTTCGTGATTTTCTCATGTTCATATCTTTTATTCAAAAGACGATCACGCTCCAGTGTACCTAGGAGTGAAACTCGACCGATCACTCACTTACGCCAAACACGCCGACAAACTTCGAGCCAAACTCAGAACGAGAAACAATCTGCTCAGAAAATTAGCCGGTACAACATGGGGAGCAACAGCTTCATGCTTAAGAGTATCCGCATTAGGACTAGTATACTCGTGCGCAGAATATTGCTGTTCAACCTGGCTAAACAGCGTTCACACTCCAAAGATTGATGTCGAACTGAGCAAAGCGATGCGCTTGATCACCGGAACAGTCAGTTCAACTCCAATCAACTGGTTACCGGCACTAAGTAATATTGCACCACCATCGATTCGGAGACGAAAAGCATTGCGAACCATATTCGTCAAAGCCTTGGACAACGACGAAATTCCTTTACATCACGACATCCAGACAGCCATTGGTCAACGTTTGAAATCTAGAAAACCATCGACAAACACAGCGAGAGACTTGCACACCAAAGGCTTCGATGCAACGATGGAATGGAAAAGAATGTGGCTAGATTCGAACTTAGCGAGTATAATATTCGACTTTGATCGACACAAAAACAATACGACCGAAATGCTGCTGCCTAGAAGAACGTGGGTCAACCACAACAGATTGAGAACTGGCCATGGTAACTGCTCTTCAAATGGAAATTTGCTAGCGATGCGAAGTGCCCATGTGGTGAAGCTCACCAGACGACGCAACATTTACTCATGAATTGTCCTATATACTCTTACAAAGGGAATATAGACGACATCAACAACTTAACCAAGGGAGCTCCCTCAACAAGGGAGTGGTGGAATCTCGCACAAATAGAAATGCATTTAGTGTTCGAATTATTGAAATTGTGTGCGAAGCATAAACTTTTGTGCTAAGTATGGAAATCGTGTGCGAACTATGTGTGAACTATGGAAATCGTGTGCGAACTATGGAATTCGTGTAGGAACTATTGGAAATTGCCAACTATGGAATTTGTCTGTGAACTTTGTGGGAAGTATGTAAATTGTGTGACAACTATGGAATTCGTGTGCTAACTATGTGGGAAGTATGGAAAGTGTGTGCGAACTACGGAAATCGTGTGCGAACCATTGGAAATCGTGTGCCAACACACTGTTTCAAATAACTCGCACTCAATTTTCATATTTCGCTTATAGTTATCATACGATTTCCTTAGCTTTCACACGATTTTCATACTTCCCACATGGTTCGCACACGATTTCTATAGTTCGCCCCAGACTTCCATAGTTCGCAAACAATTTCCATACTTTCCACATAGTTCGCACGCGAATTCCATAGTTGGCACACGATTTCGAATATTTCGCACACGATTTCGAATATTTCGCACACGATTTCGAATATTTCGCACACGATTTCGAATATTTCGCACACGATTTGCTTACTTCCCACATTGTTCGCACCCGATTTCCATACTTCACACAGTTTGCACACTAATTCCATAGTTGGCACACGATTTCCAATAGTTCGCACACGATTTCCATTGTTCGCACACTATTTCCACAATTCCATATAGTTCGCACACTAATTCCATAGTTGGCACACGATTTCCAATAGTTCGCACACGATTTCCATACTTCCCACATTGTTCGCACACGAATTCCATAGTTCTCACACTATTTCAATAGTTAGCACAAAACTTTATAGTTCGCACAAAATGTTTTTATTGCACAGGGTGAAGTTCCCCCCGGGACGGGTTGGCACAGTGGTTAGCGTACTGGCCTTCCACCAAAACAATCCGGGTTCAAATCCCGTGTCGGAAAAATTCTACATGGAATTTCTTTAGCAAGTGTAGCGCATTAATAACGTCCTAAAGTTCACTCAAGCTTCAAAAAAAGTTGGGTAGTTGTGGTGTGTTTGGCGCCCATAACAACGTACACACTGAATAAATCGTATGACGTAACCCATATACGACGAATTTGTGCACGAAATATCTAAGCCTACATTTAGCGCCTAACAATTCTTGGAGTAATTGCATAATAACAAAGACGCTACATTCGCATTACTCTGAGACGTGGTTCGGAAGTCACGTTAAGCCGGTGGTCCAGACAACACTTGTTACTGGCTGTAAAAAGCTGTTAGTGGAGTCTCTAAAAAAATACAAAAATACAGAGGCGTACAAGAGAATCAAGTGCTCAAAACAAAAAAGTTTTTTCCATAAGTAAGTAAGGCATATTCAGAATTTTCAAACAAAAAAAAATTATGAAAATCAGAGAAGATTTATTCGAGCTATGTACAACCACTTAAACGACCCTAGCTCATTGGCCCTTAGGCCGACAGTGCCCAGATTCAAGTCCAAAAAAGTTTCTTCCATAATGTGTCGGGCATGCCTAGACCTTCCGAACAAAACAAAAAATTATGAAAATCGGAAAAGATTGAAAGAAAGAAATGTACAAAAGACCAAAGACCACTGAAACGGCTAACAGACTCAATCCCATAAAAGATTTTTTAATCACCTTTCAGGGAAAAAAAGTTTTTGCAAATCGGTTGAGTTTTACTATTATCGCAGTGACTGACGGACGAACATTTTTTTTATTGTTGATTCGTCATCTAAGGACCATGATCGATGATCCCCCCTACGTTTCTGAGTTGGGGTGGCTACAAACGTCGTGGTAAACGCATAAGACTCCTTTCGAAGAACTTCGTTCTTTGTACGGGTCCTTAAAATTCGAGAAAAGACCTCCATGTCTCACCTAATCTACAGGTTGCTTTTATAGAAAGCAACTCAAGAATTTATCTTCATTCATTGCAACATTATCATATCAGGTCATTAATTATCGCTTCTGACCGAACCTCAGCACTCTGTACAGTTTTATCTATTTTTGACATTCTGCTATTTTGACATTCTGATCTGAATGAGTTGTGCTTCAATCAAATTGAGAATTGAAACCGCAGGCAGTGACCCGAATTCTTATAATAGTTACGTTAAAAATATATGAAAAGTCTTTCAGAATAAAACGTACTCATGCGATATGCGTACAAAACGATGCTACGAATAATTTTTTCAACAATTTATATTGAGCATAATTGAAAAATATTTTGACATTCAGTCGTTTATGAAAATGTGGTCAAAGTTACACTTTCGGTCAAAGTTAGAAACTTCCACTAGCATACCGTTAAATGCATGAAGTGGAGTTAGATAAACGACTTTTTGTAATTTGGTGTCAGGTGTCATTCTTAGTTAGATATTGTAGCAATAAAATGTTAAAGAATTAATTTTCACAACCAAATTAAAGAAAAAGTTGTTCCATGAAGCGAAAAACAACTTCTTTCTATTCAAACGGTAAAACTCTTCAGCTATATTTATAACTGAATGCTTCAGTTATGAATAAGTTACTGGCACCAAAATGTTGCGACTTATAATCGCTTTCGAGACCTCATGCGATAAAGTTTCTTTTTGTGAACTATTCGAAAAATGTAGGAAAAATCTACAGCTCTTGACTCTACATACGCTTCATAGACTTCCTTGAAAAGAAATTATAACGTGGGAGGTAAATCCACTTCGTTCAATATTCACAAAATTTGAATTTATAAAAATTATTAGCATTTGTACGATATTTAAAATCAATTTCTGATTAATTAGTCAAGGCTCGCTTCATAATGCAAGTCTGTAAATTATTGACCAAGACAATTTGCAGGAGAAGCATTTTATTTGTGTCACAATTTAGCAGATATTTTACGTTTGTTTGGTAGTTTAATCAAATAAAAATATTGCGAAACACATGGTATTTTCTTATCATATTATCATTAGTCACAACGATTAACTAAACAAAGTCAGTGCCACATCATGGCTGTAGTGAACTAGTTTTTCCTGTGGTAGGTAATGTTAATGTTAATTATTGTCTGCCAGTTTTTTTCCTTTTTTTTTCTCTTCATTTTTTGTTTAGTTTTAAGTTATATATAATTGTATTAATTCTAAATTTGTAGCCGTGTGAACATTCATTAAGGATTCGGTTCCTTGTTGTTCTAGAAACTGAATAAATTGATTGATTGATTGACTTGTGATTTTTGTATAAAAAACTAGTAATTGGTGTTAGCTGTTCTGAAGAAGGGGAAATCCAAAGAGTAAAAAAAATAATTTACCAGCAAATTTGTGTGGCATTTGACATATCAATTATAAAGCGAGAGGTAAAACCGGCATTCTTCAATATTTTTTGCTTTTGCCAGTTAAATTTGTATCCGTCTGATCTATTTTAAAATCATTTTGAGGAGTGAAATCTCTATAGAGTGATGAAAAGCAATGCTAAACACTTCCTCCACGTCAGCGGTTTTGTTGGGGATGTAAAAGCGAATTGTTTTGCATATTTTGCAAACTTGGATGATTGTATCCGCAACGCAAATATTTAGTCAGCTTAGATACTTCGATCGATGTTTTTTCAGATGTTGTCGCTATAAAGATATATCGCCCTTGTAATTGTCAGCGAATGTTTCTTAAATTTAAATTTAAAACAAAAACAATGCTGAACCAACACACGTGGATCTAGAAAAAATTTTTAGACTATCGTCATCGTGAAAGTCTGGTTTTTAAAACACATTTCCTTAACATTGAAATAGAATAAGCGCCAGGAAAGGATTAGTCATGAGACGAACGCACTGAGAGCTGACAAAATATTTGTTCTGGAATGATATGCAAAAAGACAAAGAATAACAGCTTTTCTTGTTCAAGTTTCTCAATTTGCTAATATTCACAAAATCAAAAAATATTTCAGAAAATATTGGAGGATTTTGCCTGCATCCGTGTGGCCTTCTCAAAATTTGTATGATTTTTAGACCCGTACGAAGAACGAAGTTCTTCGAAAAGAAGAATATTGCGCTTGCCACGCACGTCGTTTGTAACTGAGTCTCTACTAGGGCCCAACGTGTTTTTAGACCCGTACGAAGAACGAAGTTCTACGAAAAGGGGTCTTATGTGTTTACCACGACGTTTGTAACCAGTCGAATTTCGACCCGGGAGTGGGGGTGAAGCACCGATCATGGTCCTTAGATGACGAATAGGCAATAAAAAAAATGTCCGTCCGTCCGTCCGTCCCATAACTCGAGTAAGATTCGACGGATTTTCAAAAACTTTTTTTCCCTAAAAGGTAATCGAAAAATCTTTTTTGGGATTCAATCTGGGCACAGTCGGCCAAAAGGGCAATGAACTAGGGCCGTTTAAGTGGTTTTTGGTCTTTTGTACATAGCTCGAGTAAATCTTTTCTGATTTTCCTTGGGCCTGGGTATGGTAAGCCCTAGGACTTAGCTACAGTTCTAAAAAAGAGTCTCTGCTAGGGCCAGACATATTTTTTGTACATAACTCGAGTAAATCTTTTCCGATTTTCAAAAATGTTTTTCAATCGAAAGGTCTGGGAATGGTCAACCATTTATGGAAACAATTTTTTTTTACTTTGGGTCGCTGGACCTAGCTAGAGCCCTAAAGAAGCGGACCTACTAGTGCCCTACTTGTTTTTTATACATAAATCGAGCAAATTTCATCCGATTTTCGTGATTCTGTTTCTATTCGATAGGTAATGAAAGACTTAAGAGCATCCAAGAAAAAATGTGGGCCCGGGCCGAACCTAAGACGGCCGCTAATGTTAGGGTGGATCGATCTAGGCAATTTATTTTGGAAAAATTCAAATATTTTGAAAACTATTAGAGATAAAAGAAACCGTCAAAGGAAAAATTTTTTTTTGGTTTCGGGGCGACATGACTTATCCTCCAGGGATTTATCCCACAGACTGAAAAAAATGGGAATTATCACCCAGGGAATTATCGCCCAGGAATTATCACCCAGGGAATTATCGCCCAGGGCATTATCCCCCAGACATGGGAACAAATGGGAAGCGGGTAATTTGTACAAGGAAAATAGCTCTTGGATTGCATCTAAAACACAAGAGTTTTATAAGGAAAATGCCCTCCCGGGTTATAATTCCCTGGGTGATAATTCCCATTTGTCTGGGCGATAGTTCCCTGGATGACAATTCCCATTTGTCTGGGGGATAATTCCTGGGCGATAATTCCCATTTTTTTCAATCTGGGGGATAATTCCCTGGGAGATAATACCCATCACCACTATAAGTGATAGAAGATCGGTGTCAGTGGCAAACTTTTTTGTCTATGGAAGTATGGGTCAGAGGCCTTTCCTAAGTGCTCTAGGTCGGTTCTAATATCAGCGGTAGTACAAAAAACATTTTTTCAAAATACGTCTGAAAAAAAAGTTTTAACTTTAAGTTCATATATTTAACAGTTAAGGCAACATTTACCCTGATACGTTCGAATCTTTTTGCAACATCTATTCTGTTTGCCACATCTATTTTGATACGTATGCGTCCCCTGCATATGTTTTTTACATAAATCGGGTAAATCGTATCCGATTTTGAAAATCTTTTTCTTTTTCGTAAAATATATTTGAAAATATGATCACGGGGTTGAATTTGGACAAAATCGGTTAAAAATTTTGAAGTTACGGTCGAACAAGTGGTCAAAAACGTGGTTTTTGGAAGGTTAGTGAGACTTTTTGACTTAAATCTCTGCGAAATTAGTATGGAAATCGGTGCCGCTACAAAATCCGGAGGAACAAAATCCAGAGGCGTCCAAATCCGGACGAAAAATCCGGAGGCGACAAAATCCAGACGCAACAACATCATTAGGATTTTGATGCCTCTGGATTTTGACGCCACCGAATTTTGACGCCTCCTGATTTTGGCGCCTCCGGATTTTGTAGCCTCCGGATTATTTGTCCGGATTTAACGAAAAAAAGTTAGGATATTTTGTGGTTTTCATGAATATTCCTCTAATGATGAGGTTTTCAGGGCATTGCTATAGATGAAAAAGAGTCAAATTTTTTTGTCCATGAAAGTATGGGTCCGAGGCTTCTCCTTAGGGCCTTGTTCTGCTATGTTGTGGGTGTATTGAATTAATGGAAACTTATTTGACCATTGAAGTATGGTTCTGAGGTTCTGAGGTTCAGTGCTTTTTTCTGAGGTTAGTTTACTCCTAAAAATTGTTTTGTTTTTTTATGATTTTTTTTTTCACGATTGGTTCATAAGGCAATGTTTATTTAGATTTAGTTCGAGTCTTTTTGTAACATCTGTTCTCTTTGTCACATCTATTCTGATACCCAGTAAAAGTTTAGGGGCCATTTACAAAGTGCGCACGCTAAAAACGCAGTTTTTTGACAACCCCCTCGCACGCCTATTGTCATACATTAGGCGACATGAATTATCGACCAGGGAATTATCCCTCAAACTGAAAAAATCGGAATTATCAGCCCAGACAAATGGGAATTATCAGCAAGGGAATTATCGCCCACACAAATGGGAATTATCACCCAGCAAGTTTAAAACGGTGAATTTGTACAAGGAAAATACCACTTGGATGGGTCACAAAGTGTCCATTTTGTATAAGGAAAATGCCATTTTGTATGAGAAAAATGCCATCCCAGGTGATAATTCCTGCGCGATAATTCCCCGGGTGATAATTCCCATTTCTCTGAGCGATAATTCCTATTTTTTCGATCTCGGTGATAATTCCCTGGTGGAAAATTCTTATCACCCATACATTAGGATGTATGGCACCACGCTTTTGTCAAACGTTATATTACCCAAAGCTTAGTAAATTGAAGCTTTCGTAATAGAACGTAACTTACGTACATTTGAAGGCCAAACTCTATCACAACGCAAGATATATATGACAAAATACGCTCTCTACCTTTTAATTCTCCAAACATAATTTTTAGGTAAAAAATTCGATAAAAAAAAAACTTGTTTGCCCGATAACAAGACGTAACCAACGAATTAACATAATGAAAGTGTTATAAAACTTACCACATGCGACTTTAGCATTAGGATCTTGTTTCAAGTGGGCATCCAATATAGCGTCGGATATCTGGTCGCACATCTTATCTGTAAAAAAATATCGCATTCAAACATCGTGCTTATGGAAACCTGGCACTTGTTATTATCGCACTGTTCGCACGAAATTTGATGACAGTGAGACAAACAAAAAGTAGACTAAACTTGATAGTATACAAATCATTTCAAAAATTGCGAATCAAGCGAAGAACTTGAGTAACATTTCTGAACTTAGACGAGACGAGTTTAGGCACGCGTTGTCCGACTGTAAATTTGTTGATTGTTTTAGGAACAGATATTTGATTACGTCAACAATATTGAATTATGAAATGAATATGAGTACATCTGCCCTACACCGCATAAAAAACCTTGCGCAGAACAAGACATTTATAGACGATGGAATCAGTTACTTGTTGAACCAAAGCTAACAACGAAATTAATTGATGGCGCCACTGTCAGTCGGTGACACTATTTATACCGAACCGTAATCAGCTATGGAAAATGAAGAGATGGGGACACCGTTCGTCTGTGACTATTGCCCGATGCAAAACGATTCGAGCCATCATCTATTATGTTTGTAGGAAATGAATAATTACTACAGAAAGTTTTTAGAAGCCATTGTTGATTCCCTCAAACATTGCGTTCCCAACCTGAAATATCCATCTCTAATTTCTACCTGCAATTGTTTTCTTAAAACTTAACCTGCCCTGTTGGATTGGACTGTCAACACTGATCAAGTTAACAAGTGCTTTGTTATTGTGTTGGAGTTTTCATCACATCGCTAATTGATCCAACGATTTCGCAACATTTGTGGGTGACCTTTCACCATAACCTAACAATGAATGCATGCACTTAACACAAATAGTGATTGACAGATTGAACTGCCAGACCAACGCATTTTGGCTGGTACATAGTTTTTGGGACAAAGCGAGACATTGTATAGTATGGATTCGTGAATACAGTGTTTCCTCAGTAGTAAGGCTATGGAAGATTTGTGCGGGACTGCCATCTTGCTCAGTAGGTAGTTTCAATCTCTTGAAATTGTCTCTTGTTTCGCATCAAATTTTTTTTTTTTTGAATTTTCTGGGAAAAGTTTCCTTCTGGGAAAAATCAAGAAAGTCGTTTTTCAGCCATTTTGGGGGATTTCTCCTTCCATAATACACCCGATTAGGGGCAGTTCTCCGAAACAATTTTTCTATTATAGGCCAACTCATTATCTTTCAAATGATGCCAGTTGTTTTACGACAGAAATTAGTTTTTTAGCGGCTTTTAGAGTGAGTATGTGTTGAGGCACAAAAGAGGTGAAAAGTTTGTTAAAATTGAAAAACTAAGTAAGCTTTGATCAAAATATAGCCAAACGTCACCTCACTGTGAAATTCACCAAAATAGTAATTTCTGTCGTAAAACATTGAGTTTGGCCTATAATATAAAAATAGTTTCGGAGACCTGCCCCTGATCGGGTGTCTTATGGAAGGAGAAACCCCCCAAAATGACTGAAAAACGACTTTCTCGCGATTTTTCCCAGGAGGAAGCTTTTCTCAAAAAATAAAAAAAAAATTTTTGAGGGTTTTCCATCAATACAATAGTTTGTGCGAAAGAAAAGACAATTTCAAGAGATTTTTTGAAAAATTAAACTCAGTGATGTGCACCAGTTACGACGCGACGCTCATACACTTTGCCTTCCTGCCTGATAATACTCCCTACTCAGGTCGTAGAACTGAGGCTCGCTCACGGACACGGTTGGCTCGTCACTAGTATGGGCAGGCTAGTCTGCAAGCGAGATCACTCAGGGCTGCAGGGAAGGCGTCGTTGCGGTGTGGCGTGATAGTTGCGCACCTCTGAACGAGAGGCGGCCTGGCTCAACCTTCACACGGCTCGCTGTAGCGGCTACTTCCATTTCAGGATCTGGCTTCATGGTTTAACAGTTCTGCTAGTTGAAGTGGTTGAGGCCGTGAAACTGATAGAGTCGATTTTTTATTAATTTCAGAATTCGGGAAGACGGCTGCACGACTGAAGCATTGTTGTACCTGCAGGTTTACACACCAACCCGGTTTGTGGACCAGAAGATTTTGCCTTGGATGTGGCTCGATAGTTACAGTGGGGCTATTCCAAAGAGCAAACGCTTTTGGCGCTACAGGGTGGCCGAGGTCGACGGTGGAGCAGTGATGGCAGGCCGCAGAGCAGGGATGACACGTGGCTCGACTTTGCCTTGGTCGATACCAAAACAGGAAAGTCTAACGGTTTTATAAACGTATGGCGCTACACCTGGCTTGGATTCAACCGATTGCCGGCTCTTGACCGGGTTTGCAATGTGGATATTTTGTTTGTAAGTGGAGGAGGTCCGAAAGGGGCTTCAAGATTTTAATGATGACTGGGTAGTACAAAGGGCCCGTAAGATGCCTGTGTGCATCGATCAGAAATGGTCGGCGCTAAGCTGATAAAATCTAAAAAAAAACCTGCCCTGAAACCGATTCGAAAGCTATGAATCCGGTTCGTGAAAACCTGAACAATTTGTCCTGATAAAATTTCTTTCAGGAACTTTCGCGAAATTCGAAATCTTTTTCAAATATCACAATTTTTCAAATTACAATCAGATTATTTCGGATTGAATGGAATCGGTTGTGATCAGATTTTGGCCAGAAATTATTGATTGATTGATTATTGATCTGTGTGGAGTAGAAAATGCATACGAAATAAGTTGAAGAAACATTGAAACATTGAAACCAAACGATTCTCGACATTCCTATCCATCACTGTCTGCGTTCTGTCATTAAATTATTATTGATGTAAAGGTGTGACTGTTGTTATTTAAAATCGGCGATATCACAGGCGCGTGTAAAAACGAAAACATCGGGAAAGCACACATAACCGCGAAAAATAAACACACAAAACCCGCTCGAAAAATGTGTCTTGCGCACATGTAACATACATGACACAAGACATACACATTCGCATGTCAGAAAACACTTAAAAAATTGCTGAGAGTGTGGTGTGATATGATAAAAAAATGAGGAAATTTCGGATGGAAATCCCACGTGTGTATCAATAGTCTATAAAAATAAGAAAAAGCTACCAATTAGACGAACATAATATTCTGTACGCATCGTCTGCTAGTGATGGCCTCATGTCAGAAAAATTACATGCTACAAATCTTTGACTGATGGTTTTTCTAATTTTAAACAAATCTTATCCAGACACGCGCGGGCGCCATGTTGATTAGGCACATTAAAACCGAGCAAATTTCCATTTTCGAATGATTATTGAGTCAACATTTTAAAGAGTTGTCAATGGAAATTTCCGATTCGATTCTAAATCATTTTAAGTTTGAAATGATTAACAAATGAAAACTGAAAAGTTTTTGGAAAGATGGATAGACGCAATAAATTTAGGTCAAATTCTGAAGGATGGACATCACTTTGTCACATTCCAAGGAAAATTTGTTTAAATATTTATTCTAAACGTACACGCTCTTGTCTAAAATTAGAATAAAAATGCACAGAAAAAAGAATCATCTCAACTGTATGTATACGTAGAAATCGATGTATTGATAGCAAAAATTACTGGTGGTGGAAAAAGCACATTTTTTCATATTACGTCTATTTTCGATTTATTTTGACTAATAAAATTGAACACTTACCAGGATGGCCTTCTCCAACCGATTCGGATGTAAATAGGAAATTTTGTCCATCTTCCATGTCGTATTTTCCATGCCCGTTTGTATAGCCATTAGTATGAGACGATGATTGCGGCATTTTTATTTATTTTTGTTTCAAGTGTAAATGGCTCAAAAAAATAGTTCGTTTTCCACAAATTACGTTTTCTACAACACACAGAGTCAAAATGCCTTGATTTAGCTACGATTTAATAATTTTCTTTTCTTTTTTCAACGATATTTTTATTACTATACAAAATAAAATCAAAACTGCACAATAAATTTCGCTTATTCGTCCTACCCCGTCAATAGTTTGTGGAAAAGAGACTTCGTAAAAAGGCAGACATCGAATTTATAACCTTCGGTCACGTGGGGTTAACCGGTATCGTTGCGTACTTTCCTATTAGTTTGTAACGTTTTCAACAAATTTCACGGTTTATGCGCCAACTTTAAAATAATGTTCAAGAAAAGATAAAAACGTATCATGTTTCGTTTGTAACAAAACGTTCAAAGATAAAGTTAATCTTACGGATGCTCAACTCAATCACAATGATATATAGGAACATGTTGTGAGTGTATTTCCTAAGGATAAAAGCTGTTTTGAACCGTAGAGTGCATTTGTAAAATTTAACAAAAGTAGAGGATGTAAGACAATGGAACCAATGCAAATATTTAAATACTCAGATAACACAGATCACACTTTTTAATGTGGTTGCCCACTGAATTCTACATTAAATGTGCGAAATTCAATGTTGTTGAGAACATGTACATAAAATGTGCCTGTAAAGTGGTACATATTTTGATGTATATAAAAAGCACACTTTTTCTGCTATTGAAACTCGAAATTATTGCACTAGATCACAAGTACATACCTTTTTCGCACATTTGATGTGCGTGATAAGGCGTACACTATTCCTATCACATTGAATGTACCAAAAATGGGCTTGTGATGTAGTACATTTTTCGATGTAAATAAAAGGCACATTTTTGTGTTATTAAAACTCGAAATTATTGCACTAGATCACAAGTACATTTTTCGCACATTTTATTTTTTTTTCCTGTGCACCAATGCACTCGCACGAGACGAACGAATGAAGCTGATAAATTCGCGTGATAAGGTTTACACTATTCCTATCACATTGAATGTACCAAAAATGTGCTTGTGATGTAGTACATTTTCGATATAAATAAAAGACACTTTTTTTGTGCCATTAAAGCTCGAAATTATTGCACTAGACTACAAGTACATTTTTAGATTATGTGCTTCGAAAAAAGCTCATCTTATTTTTTCAAAAGTGTATATTTTTAGTCCGTGAATGGATATCACGGCTGCTTTTGATTGGGTAATATTAAAAAAAAGTATCGAACTTTAAAAGAAAAAAAGAAAAATGTGTTCAAAGAAAAAAGCTAACGAGGAATAGATTTTTTATTGTTTCGCATACTCGTAAAATCAATTTCAAATAACAATTAAACAATGAAGATGATACAATAATTTGAATGCAGCATCAACGTGTGCTACAGTGTGTTCAATCAAATAAATTTACATTTTCATTTACTGGCATATCTTCCAAAACGTTTTCTCTCAGTACACCAACACATAAGTATCCGGTGGCACAATTGGTAAAGCAGTCGACTCATAATCCCGAGCGTCTTGGGTTCAAGCCCCGCAAATGGCAGAAATTTTTCTAATAAAAAAAATGAGAGCTTGGCATAAAATATGTAGATGGAGGACGTAGCGATCATCAGAATAAGAAAAACCGAAATAGAAAAGTCGGAAAACTTATATAACATTATATGTATATGAAATGCGCTAGTAATTCACACTAAAAAGTACATTAAAGGTACATTAGTTGTGTATTCAAAGTGTCATAAATGTACATTAGATGTGTATTAAATGCACTTCGCGTTCCAAAGAAAAGATGTAACGGTAAGGGCGCTTTTCAATATACGGGCCATTCCATTGAAAAGTTGGAAAATGTGTAACGAGGGAACCGTCTTCTGGCTAAAAATGCAAAGGCTGGACTTCTTTCGCATGAAGAAGTTGTACATTGAACCTATAGAGGAATTTTCTTCATACAACACAAATCTCTTATGTGCACGGTTTAGCAAGTACACATGGTTCCCTCGCAACCTACCAATGGAATCGCCCATACATTAAATGTCGTGGAACTGGAGCTTATATTCCGATGGGGTCAATTGATATCTGGGATAGAGATCAAAGGTATTTTAGATGAAGTTCGAAATACACATTTTGCGTTATGAATTGTGACGAATTGAACATTGTTGCAACATTATCTCTCCCTCTCTTACACCATATTTAAATATTCTACCTCTGCTATGCCATACGTTGAACGGTAGATAATGTCATTTGAATGCTAATTTGGAAATATTCGAGTGTCCATAAGTATGAGAGTAAGAGAATGGATATTAGCATTAATATGACGTGTTGGAGCTATTAAAAATGCGGTTGTGTGTTTGCGAAAGTGTCAAGTGCGACGTTATTATTTACGCATAAAGTGCAAAGTGAATCGCCGCAACAATATTAATGGGGAAACAATATACCTATCACTCTTCCATTACATAGGGTTCTCAGACCTCTTTTTTAAAGAGACCAAAGTTTCTTTTCTGTTTTCCATTTTAAGGTGAATGAGCTAGAGCATCTTCACCATCTTTCTTCCTCCTTTTTATAAAATTTTTATAAAATACTCAATTTTGCAGCAATAAAACACATGCAAGGGACCCGTACGTAGCAGAATAGATGTGGCAAACAGAGTTGATGTTACGAAAAGACTCGAACGTATTTAAGCAAATGTTTCCTTAAGTTGTATTGGAAATTGCCGATAGGGCAATATTGAAAAATACGTCCGAAGCAACGGTGTAAAAAAAACCTCCCGAAATTGACTCCCAAAGAGACAAAACTGTTCACCTCAATTTTCTCTGCAACATAGAAAAAAAAATTTTTTTTGGGGTAGGGCCGTCCTCAGTCCGACCTAGGACTCTCAAGAAAGGCCTCGGACAAATACTTCTATTGACAAAAAAGTTTTCCACAATTTTCTCAACAACATAGCAAAAAACAATTTTTTTGTCTAGGGTGGACCTTAGGACCGACCTAGGGCTAAAAGGAAATGCCTTGGACACAAACCTCCATAGACAAAAATGTTTCCCTTTTTCTTGGTTAGGGCCGACCTGAGCCTTAAGCAAAGGCTCCGGGCCCAAATTTGTTTTCGAATATAATTCAAATAATAATAATATGAACAAAATCGGTTAGGATCTAAACGATTAATGTAAACAAACACGTTGCGCCCTAGTAGAAACTCAGTTTTACTGACCTGGCTGAGTCCAAGGGCCTCTAATAAAAAAAATCCATAAAACGTGGGACATTCCTAAACCTTTCGATTAAAAAAAATGAACATCGGAAGAGATTTACTCGAGTTATGCACAAAAAACACGTAGGGTGTCATACACAAATTACGTACGCACTTTGGGGGGGGGGCAGGGGGTTTCAAAATTCGTACGGAAGCGAACGGTGGGGGGGGGGGTGTCGAGCACGATTGTACGTACGCAGAAAAAAAAATTAATTTTGATTAGTTTTATTGAATTCGAATTCACAAATCGTTCCGAAAGTGCGACCGAAACGTATCGTCGCTCTTCGAGCCAACGAACTGTTGGCAATCATAGCTCGAGACGACGCAGAGGAAGCCGACTGGTTGAATATAGATGACGTGGAACATTCCAAGGAGCCGATTTCAGAAATTAAAAAGAAACAAAATGAAATGAAAAAAGTGCCTGTCATTTCTATAGAGAAACATATGACACAGGCATGGACGAACGAATAAAGGGATTTTTCAAAATATATTCTTTTAATGACGGGGGGAGTATGGAAAATCGTACGTACACGACAGGGGGGGTCTCAAAATTAGTACGGAAGCGTACGATGGGGGGGGAGGGGGTCAAAAACATCAAAAAAACTGCGTACGTAATTTGTGCATGACCCCTAGGGCGCTAGCAGAGACTCGTTTTTAGTGCCATAGCTAAGTCCAAAGACTCAAATCCAAAAACGTTTCTTGCATAAATTGTCGGCCATGGCCAGATCTTTCAAACAAAAAAAAATTTGAAAACCGAAGAATATTTACTGGACTTTAGTACGGAAGACCAAAAATCACTTAGGCTCGGCGGCCTTTAGGTCGACAGTGCCCAGATTCAATCCCATAAAAGATTTTTTGGTTACCTTTCAGGGGAAAAAAGTTTTTGAAAATCGGTTGAGCTTTACTCGAGCTATCGTGTTGAAGGACGGACGGACGGATGGACATTTTTTGTATTGTTGATTCGTCATCTAAGGACCATGATCGAAGCTCCCCCTACTCCCGGGTTGAAATTCGACTGGTTACAACCACGGTGGTAAACTCAACTTCGTTCTTCGTACAGGTCTAAAAATCTTACACAAAAAAATTTTTACAACGTGGGAGAACTGCAGGCTTTTCCCTTCTGTGTAACGTCTTCAGCTTTTGCCTAAACAATTGTATCCTTAAAATCGACAAGAAGACAAGAAGAAGTAGAGAACCATTTTCAACTGACAAAGAACTAATTTTCTCATGATGAAAGAAGAAAAATTTGTTCTGTATAAAGTCAGAACCAAAGTAAAAGATTCTTATGAAATACAATACTTTTTTAAGAGTCTCATAACCTACAATGTTCAGTTCATTTTTATTCTTTTACACACGCCGCCGACGTATTATAAACGCGATGAATGTATTATCAACTTTATTTCAGTATTGTGTAATATGTCATACGTAACGAACGTGTTACGAGCTCACATAATACGTGCACGGCGTTCGTAATATGTGCACGGTGAACAAAATACGTCGGCGGCGTATATTATAAACATAATTTCTACGTCGCTTGTAGATATTTTCCTCAGTGCATCGTGAGTTCATGGTAAAAATTGATTTTATTTCTTGGATAAACAATTCACCCCAATTCAATGAAAAAGGGGAATGACGAATGAACCAAAAATCACATTTCAACGCTTTAAGATATGAGAATAACGCAAAAATGGACAGGTCAACGCTGCGTCAACTTGTACATTTTCGCGTTTTTTTTTTTAAATTCAGAGCGAACTTAAGGCGTCAATATGTTACTAAGTTGCAAAAGCAATTTTTATAGTAGTTTTTCAATTGAAATCACAACAAAAATTGAGCTCTCTCCCGTAGAACGCTTCTGCACGCTTTTAAAAACTTTTAGCTTTTAAAAAAAGTACGCACTAAATTCTGAATTTTGAAACGAACAATTACATTAAAAAAATTCAATCCGTTTTGTGTCCCGTAGGGCGGCCGAGCGGAAGTGTAAGGTAAAGTCGAAGAAAAACTTTATTTTGAATATTATCAAAACCTAAACCTTCTTTCAAAATTGTGCATGCATACTCTTTGCACGATTTTGAAAAATTCACGTTTTCCACTGGTTTTACTACTTGTTGACTATTTTGATATTAAGCACCACCAGACACTTTAGCAAGCGGACCTCAAAATTCACTTTTGGGGCATAAAATGCAATACGTGACATGGAGAAAAGTGTTTTTTGAGAGCGCTCAAAACATTTTTCTCCTTGTGACGTAAATAACTATTGTTCCTTCCCCATTACTCTTCTATCATTCCACCTAGTCATGTACTCAGTCTTAGTTACATTACCACATTAAATGTTCCCATTTTCAGAACGCATAGTTGTAGCCGGTACTCGTCGTCTGAGCACACGCACTACGATACATCGCGATACGATACCGGCACAAGCGGTACACGCCAAATGAATCTCGCTGTTTGGGCCCGGACATTACAATACATCTTCTAGCCTCCGTCGAAACTATGCTTATTCAAAACGAGCCCGTAGCTGCAGTGTATCACACACAACTGAAATACCTTTTTCTAGGGCATTTGTGAGAGCAACCATTAATCTGTTTGTTGGACCACAGGCTTAACATGAATTCCGAACCACACCTAAGTATATATTGTAGCTGCATCTTTCATCTGGTGCTCATTATATCTCCGCCTTAAAATAGACTCAGATATTTGTACACAGAATTCATCGTGTATGGGTGACGTCATACATGTCGTTCTTCTGTGTACAGTTCGTTGTGGATCAGTATTGATCAGATTTCAGAACTGATCAGTTTTAAAACTGATCCGGATAATACTGATCAGTTTCGAAACTGATCCGGATAATACTGATTAGTTTCGAAACTGATCCGGATAATACTGATTATTTTCGAAACTGATCCGTATAATACTGATCAGTTTCAAAACTGATATGGATCAGTATTGATCAGTTTTAAAACTGATTTGGATCAGTACTGATCAGTTTCAAACTAATAATTCAAATTAGTTTTGAAGTTGATCAGTTCTGATGCGGATCAGTTTTGGAACTGATCAGTACTGGTCTGTATCAGTTACAATACTGATCCGGGATATAAACTTACAATGTTAGCTAATAACGTAACTTGTAACTTATAACGTAAACATATAACTCAAAACAAATAGCTATATGTATGTGTTATAAACTTGGCTTTAAGTGGCTTTGCCCAAACTCTCTAATATCTTTACGTAAAGGGTAATATGATTTCATGAAGAAAATAAAGATATTGATTGGTAATAAAAGTTATGCTGCTGGCTAACCAAGTTCCAAAAATCTTTTTTTTTAGATGTAGGTGAGGCCAAAAAGAACATATGGCAGCGCGGCATTCGTATTTAGGGCGGCTCTCTTGTTTCTTTCCTTTTGTTACTTCTGTAGGATAGGAAAAGAAAAACAGTTGTGGGATTTTCCGTCACATTGAACAAAAACAAAACCTAACTAAATTCACAGATCGGATTACAGAAAGTTTTACATCATCTTAATGTATCACGCGATTCATGTACTAAAACAATTACAAAGACGGAACAACACAATATTTATATAAAATTCAAATGATAGATAATTGTGGAGTTTTAGTTCAAATTGATAAATCTTATTTTCATTCTGTTGAGAGATAATATACTGTTTTCGCCAAAAAAAAGCGTGTCAAAAGTATTTTTAAAAGGTCAACCGAATCCCATTTGATTATTATATTTTTTGTCTCATTAGCGGCAGGAAATTGCTTCAAATATCGATGTATTTGTTAGGGAAACAGATACTACAAACCTTGGGAGGAAATTTACTATTTCCCTCCCTCTTTTCAGTGAAAGTGTTACTTTCCACTTAAACTTTGGCGATTAAAGATAATTACGGAACTTGGAAAAACGATAACAATTTTCATCACTTATCTTCCACAGTTAAAATACAAGAATTAAGTAAAAAATTTAAAATTTCAGATAATTGAAGTTAATTAAAATCAAAACCTTTTTTTTTTTGTAAAACAAATCAGTAGAACACACAAGTCACGACTTCAAGTAGAAAATTATAGTACCGATTTCCACAATATTTTTACTTTTACGAACAGTAATCGATCGTTTTCGCTGTTTACACATCAACTTCTAAATACTGAATGATTTCAATTTGCAATTTTGCTAAGCTCCTATTCAATAATTCTTTTCAGAATTGTGTCCTACGAGAAAAGTAACACGCATACACACATACTCATGTTCGAGTCGCAATCAGTATAAACATTGCGGGCCTTCTCCCAGTATTATGTCAACATGTGATACGATTTCTAATCATCGTGTCTATTTGAAAGCTATCTTGTGTAAAATATTAAGGGCAATGCCGTAAACTCGTTAATTTCAAGGATGTATGAGCTTCCTTCAATTGATGATTTTCGAGGAAATACTCCCAAAAAATTGACCAAAACGCGTAATCAACGAAAAGGCGTCAAAATAAGACAAATAAAAAAATGTGAAGAAATATAAAACATCGCGTAACTAGAACATTTAAAATAATATCCTTTCTGCAGACATTTAGGGAGCTTTAATAAATGACGTCTGCGTTAGGGGGGAGAGGAGGGTCTGAGAAAACAGACACTTCATACAAAAAAATCTTAATTTGTATGGTACATTTCATACAAAAGGGAGGAGGGGTCCAAAAACCCGAGGAAAATGCAGACGGCATATATGAACGCTCCCTTATGCTCGTAAGCTCGCTTAAAAGTGTGGGATTGAGAGGGCGGAGCCCCACAACACGAGGCATTATATCGTTTTTCCTGATTTTTTGGTATTTCCCTCATATTTTGTCGTTTCTTTGTCTTTTCTTTAGGTTTTCTTTACTTTTCGCTGCTTTTATCGATACGAAAAAACAACAAAAATATGAAGGGAATGCGAACAAATCGGTGATATGTGAAGAAAAGACAAAGAAATATGAGTGGATTCTTGTACATTTGGTACAACTCTTTAACGATATAAATAGAAGAGACAACCAAACAATTTGTTCTTTTGACAATCAGCTCTAGATCGACAAACACCTCTTTTAACATTATTTCGTCAGTTTTCAAATATTAGACTCAACTAAAGAGAATTTAAGAAAACAAATTACAGCTTTCATAAGAAATAGCTTACATTAAATGAAACTTGGAAATGATTACGAAAGTCAAACATTGTAAAAGGAAAATATGTACTGTGCCGGTCAAGTTTCACCAACGAGCTCACAAAAATTCAAGGTATCGCCAACGATACACGCCTACGTCTCTGTAGTACCCTTTCTTAAGCTATCACCCTTACCAACTTCACTGTCACTTTTCTACTTTGTCGGCATAAACTAAAATAAATTGAACAAATCAATTGCGCTATTATCAAGTGAATTCTTGAAGTTGTTGTGGTTTACTTTTCTAACGTTTCGCATTCTACCAGTTTGCTTGGTCATCTGTATGACCTGAATTATTATACATTCACACTTATGAAATACAAATAATAGTATATTATAATACAAGGGGTATAATCAAGTAATTATAGTCGAGGTTGGTAAAAGTTCGAGGGGCGTCAGCCCCGTGAATATTTACCCACCGAGACTATAATTATGCGATTGTTCCCCTTGTATTATACGATACTTTATCACATTTGAGCTTATAATTGCCAATTATGCACAAAAAAAAACTACAAAATTAACATAAATCAAAAATTTCGTATAAAAACAGTCATCGAATTTGCAGCAAAAAATTTCGTCTGGATTGTATTTTCGATTTAGTATGCGGTTGTCATATTAACACACGTTTTATTCTCATTTTTTAAAGAACCGGGTTATAATAGCGTCATTACAACCCTATTTTTAACAAGAAAGTCGACTATAATAGGCCGATTATAGCCCTATTATTAGGGTAATAATTGGCTTATTATAGGCTCGAATGTGATAAATTTGCATTATTACGCACTAGCGTAAAATAATTTCTGTAGATTTGTGAAAAATTCAGTTAAAATTAATTAAATCCAGAAAACCGGCCCGTACGATTCGGAGCAAAATCCTAAATTGCCTAAATTTGGTTATGCCGTGCTTTAGTCAACAATTTTAAAATTTTTACGAAATGTAAAATGATATTTCGGTTCTCCCCGATTCCATTCTGACTTCCATTCCTCGATTAGATTCAGATCACTGTCGCTTTCAAAAATGATTGTTTCCAGATAGGCTCGACACCAGCCTGCAATTTCCATGTCGTTAAGATCTTGATGGATTGGAAGTTGTGGATTGCTGTCGATTTTGTTGAATTCTTGCTGTAGCGCTGCTTCGGATGTGCGTCGGAACGATATTTGACAGAACCGGTAATCATTTCAGTGACGTGGACTTAATAGCACCTGACACTACCCGCATTGCTTCGTGGCATGTGCGCTATTTAGCCACGACTGACAACAACACTCCGCAGTTGAGTACACGAGTGCAAGGGCTGCTGTGCGAATGGTGTTTCCGTCACAGCCCCAGGACTTGCCAGCTAATTTGTGCAGGATATTGTTGCGAGACATCAATTTTTGTGATACTTTTTCCAAATGTTTCCTGTCTGTGAATGTTCTGTCCACCGTTTTTCCAAGGTACGTCGGGAAGTCGTTTTGTTCCAATATTTTGTTTCTGAATGTTACCGTGAGCTTGCGCTTGGCTTCTCGATGATTCAAATGGAAGAAGCTTATCTCAGTTTTCTGTTCGTTTGGACATCGCCTCCAATCGGTGTAATATTGGTCTAGGATTTGGAGGTCGGCTGTCAGCGTGTCCTCGATGATCCTTGGGTTGTTGTGTTATGCTCCGATTGCATTATCGTCAGCATAACCGAATTTTCGGGAAACTGTCGACGGCATGTCACTAATGTACAGATTGAACAACAGAACAGAACCTTGGGAAAGCCCGCGTTTTTAATGTTCTAATCCGGCTGCCTTTTTCGTTGATAAACACTCTAATGCGTCGATTCGTTAACATTGAACCGATCAGGCTGATGAGTTTCTTGCATGGAATCACATCTAACAGCTTCAGGAGTAAGCCGTCTTTCCATACCGTGTCGTATGCCGACGACAGATCGACAAATACTACGCCCGTCTTTTCTTTCCGTTCAAATCCAGCCTCGATAAACGTCGTAAGCGCCAGAACCTGATCACAGCCAGTTCTCGATTCTCTAAAGCTGGCCTGTTCTGGTGGAAGAATCGCATTTATGGTCGGATAGATCCGATTATAAATTAAACGCTCCAGAAGTTTGTATGTCGTGCTGAGCAGCGCGATCGGGCGGTAATTTTCGAGTTTGTCTCCAGACTCGCCTGGCTTCAGAATTGACAATACTTTCGAGTACCTGAACTCCGTCGGGATCTCACTTTTATCAGCAGATCGTTCATGAATGCAGTTATCCACTTCTTAGCCCTTATGCCTAGGTGCTTCAAGAACTCCGGGAAAATTTTGTCTTCGCCAAATGCTTTACCTGACTTCATGTCGTTGATGGCGATTTCAACTTCGTGGTCTTGAAACGGGCGGGAGAAAATATCGGACACTGGCGTATGTCCCTTTTTCCGCTTCATACTGTTCCTCACAAACTTTCGGCGTTGTTTACGTACTGGAACTCCATTCGAAATTTTGACGATTCTCGTTGCGATGACGTCAGGGTCCATATTGGATTTTTTCGGTGCCGGGTTCGTTGCAGCTCCAAGTTTTCTCAGGATTTTCCAGCTCTTTCTGCTGGAGTGCGTGAAATTGATGTTGCTCGTTTTCTCCTCCCATTTTCCTTTTCTAGCAGCAGTTAGCGCATTGAGAAGATTATCAGTAATTTCTGGATCTCCCGAATTTTCAAAGTCTTTGAAAAGCTGCACGATATCATTTGACCACCCGGGAATGTATTCCGACCGGTATCCGCGTGGAATGCTCTTCTTTGCAGTAAATAGAATCACTTTTACGAATCTACTATAGTTTTCCTTCTTCGGTTCAATCGACCTGATGTTGGCATCCATGCCTTCGCATATTTTCACCAATTTGCTTTACCGAAATTCCATCGTGGTTTTTCAATGGATTCTATTAGTGGGATCTGGACTCCGACTTTGAGCAGAATCGGTCGATGTAGACTGTGCGGCAATGTTTTCAGTACTCTTCTGGTGGTTGGGAGCGGTTCATTGTTGTGATTAATCGACACAAATGATAAGTCTGGTGTGTAATCACGTTGCCATCTCGCTGAACGAAACGTTCCCACGTCCCTCGCATCATACATTAGATACATACGATTTAAATCTGCCCATTCGGTGATGCGATCGCCATTTTGGTCACTCGCTGAATAACCCCATGAGGTATGGTGGCTGTTCAGGTCTCCAGCAACTATCGACGGATGAGATAGCGGCGTAAACGGTGGATCTGGCGACATTTCATTAGGCGGCTTGTGAACAGCTCCTTTTCGTATATCCAGCTGCAGATCATGTTTCAGGGCAGTTATACAGATTTCTTCAGCTGAAAATAGTTAAGAAAAAGTGTCAAAAATTGACCTTTCCCACAAAAGTTGTTCCAGACCGGTGCAACAGCCTCAAACCGGGGAAGTCTTTGTATGGTCTTATAGTAGGCGTAGTATACTAGAACACTCCATACTCAGTTTTTCGGTTCCTCGCTGCTTCAAGCAGTAAAGCGTTCCCACAGTTTTCACCTAAAATGACTAATAACTCAGGAGTGGGGAAAGATTCCAAGGAATCCAATGATGAAAAACCTTTGTATCATTGGGGCTTACCATCCCATAAAAGTTCATTTCATTTCATTTCGTTTTACACGAGTTATAGCCAAAAAAAAAACATTTTTATCACCCCCTGACATGCACTTACTTAGCACACCATAACTCCCCCAAAATATCAAATTTTCCAAAAATGAGAAATTTCTTTTCTTACAATAGAACAAGGAATCGAATGGCACATTCGTCGGGAAAAAGTAGGACAAGTGTCCGAAATCGTTCGCAAAATCACTCTTAAATCTTGGAACTTTTATGGTTTTTTGGAGACAAAAATGTAATGATTTAGGTAGCTCCTAAGAACCGTTAATTTGCGTATCGGAGCGGTATGACGATTTCTCTTTAAACTTTTTGCTCGTCCATTTTGGTTTTATTGGACTAACTTTTTTTATATAAATGGTATGTAAGAGAAATTGTAATTTTCTCATGGTTTCTCCCTTTTTTCCTGTTTTACATACCTAAAAGCAAAAGTATAAGCCGCTTCAAGTGCTATTTCAAGTACAGGGCTAAAATCTTTCTTTTCCATTCATTATGCAACTCCACACTGAGTCAAGGTTATTATCAATGAAACCAGTTGCAGAGTTTATCTAGTAATGCAACAAGACGAATGATCAATCTCTGCTGAACTATGCTAAACGTATTCTCCTGCATAAACAGCGTATATGCCAAATTCTTTGCTTACCAGTTAACGTTTCGAAATAAAGAAATGCACAGAAATGAAAACTGGCAACCATACAGTCTATGCGAATCGATAAGACGCTTGTTTATCTGCGAATCAAAGATATAGGGAGAACCTAAGGACACCAATGCCACGCTTTAGGATCTAGAAGCGAATTAAAGACGCACTTAAGGGAGTGGGACACAAAATTCGTTCAATAGCGTATGATGCGGCGATGCAGGGGTCGATTTTATATCATTTCTCTGCAATGTGAAATCTGAATTATTGTTGAAATCATTAATTAAATTTTGTCATTTATAAATTCGGGCGCACACTGCAGGGGTTGGCGGGGGTCATCAAAATTTTACGACTATGTACCGAAGTGGAGGGGCGGTCAAAAATATCGAAAATTTCGAACGTTTGAACGCTGTAGTATTTTTCGTATTATCAAAATGTGGAACAATTTAGAATCTGCAAAGGATCCAAAACACTTACGAAACAAAAAGTTGTTTTCATCACTCCAACAACGAAAATCATAATTTTCACTTCCCAAGAGAACCGAAAACATTTTTGTGCTCAAAAGAAGCTGTAAGTAATTGATGAAAAGAAGTATTTAGGTGTCTCCGTTGTGTCATGATGAAAAATTACGTGAATCACAAAGGATGTCGCTTTAGCAGCTTTCCACAATTGCAGGAACTCTTTTGGGGGGAACTGAGGCCTACCGTCTAAGGCTGTTCTGTGGATGTATGAAGCAGTCATAGTGAGTCACGGATTCGTCGTTTGGTGGCCGAAGCTCGACGTGGGAAGTGCTAGGAAATAGCTGCCACCATCCCACGTGGAACTGAAGTAGGAGGATCTGTCAACACTGATCAAGTCAACAAGTGTTTTGTTATTGTGTTTGAAATTAATTTATACGTTTTCGTAGTGAAAATTGACGAATGAAGTATTTTGTTGACTAAATATCCTTTATGAAGTGTTAAGGTCGCGAACGGAGTTGGAGTTCTCATCACATCGCTAATTGATCCAACGATTTCGCAATATTTGTGGGTGACCTTTCACCATAACCTAACAATGAATGCATTCAATTAACACAAATAGT
Organism: Pseudolycoriella hygida; assembly: GCA_029228625.1. Lineage (NCBI taxonomy): Eukaryota > Metazoa > Arthropoda > Insecta > Diptera > Sciaridae > Pseudolycoriella > Pseudolycoriella hygida. The sequence goes on along the minus strand of CM055403.1, from coordinate 43,240,350 downwards.
GATTGACACATTGAACTGCCAGACCAAAGCATATAAAATGTTTTAGAGAACGCATTTTTGGCTGGTACACCACCAAACATAGTTTTTGGGACAACGCGAGATATTGCATAGTATGGATAGTATGGATTCGTGAGTGCAGTGTTTCCTCAGTAGTAAGGCTATGGAAGATTTGTGCCGGACTGCCACCTTGCTCAGTGATGTGCCCCAGTTACGACGCTCATACAATTTGCCTTCCTGCCTGATAATACTCCCTACTCAGGTCGAAGAACTGCAGCTTGCTCGCGGACACGGTTGGCTCGACAATAGTATGGGCAGGCTAGTCTGCTAGGAGATCGCTCAGGGCTGCAGGGAAGGCGTCTTTGCGATGTGGCGTGACAGTTGCGCACCTCTGAAAGAGGGGCGGCCTGGCTCAACCTTCACACGGCTCGCTGTAGCGGCTACTTCCATTTCAGGATCTGGCTTCATGGTTTAACGGTTCTGCTAGTTGAAGTGGTTGAGGCCGTGAAACTGAATTGGGTGGTGACAGATTCGAATTTTTAATGATTTCAGAATTCTGGAAGAGTAGACGGCTGCACGACTGAAGCATTGTTGTGCCTAGCTGTCGTCCCACTCAGCGACTATGTCACAGCTATGATACTAGGTAGCCTCGTGTTACCCGCCGGTTTACACACCAACCCAGTTTGTGGACCTGAAGATTTTGCCTTGGATGTGGTTCGATAGTTACATTGGGAATATTCCAAGCTTCGAAAGCTTTTGGCGCTACAGGGTGGCCGAGGTCGACGGTGGAGCTGTGATGGCAGGCCGCAGAGCAGGGATGACACGTGGTTCGACTCTGTATTGGTCGATACCCAAACAAGACGAAAGCTATGAGTTTTCCCAAGGTGGGAGGTTTGTTATTGACCGTTTTCCACGGCGGACAGGCTATCGCAGAACTGTCTTTGGACTACGAATTCTTATGGGGCCATGGGAACATCAAGAAGATTATCACCAATGAGGTCTTTGAGATGCCTAGGGACCGAATGAAACCGGGGACAAAATTCGAAATGTGTTTTGATTCAGAGAAGGAATGGCTAGAAGGCTGGGTAAAGGAGTACTGAACTTCACTGACAGTTTAAAAACTTCAAAGGGCACGGGGGCTGGAGTATATTCTTTGGAACCGCGGGCGGAAAGATGGTATCACCTAGGAATGGATCGCAAGAGGCAATCTCAGCAGAAGCATGTGGAGAGAATGCCATAGTTTGTTCTGTCAGTGAGGCAATGATCAAGGCGCTCACGTCGCGTCGCCTGTCGTAACATCCAAGCTAGTGAAGGAACTGAAGGAGACCCTGAACCGGATGCGACTGAGAAATCAGGTAGCACTGGTCTGGGTTGCCGGACACTCTGGCGTGGAGGGAAACAAGAAGTCGGATGAGCTGGCGAAGGAAAGCTTGGCAACATTGAGTTGTGGGCCAGAGCCCATTATATCCATCCCACACTCAGCATGCGTGAAAGTGATGAAGGAATATGTGTGGTCGGAATTCGCAAACATTGAAGCACATATGAGGGAGGAAAGCATGCGAAGAATTTCTTTCCGATACCCAATGGAAACTGGGCTGGAGAATTGCTAGGCATGAGTAGGTGTCGCATCAAAGGGCTGGTGGGTACAATCACCGGACACTGTGGACTGAGCAAGCATCTGGCTAAAATGGGACTTTCGAACGATCCCAAATGCACCTGTGGCTTCGGTGAGGAGACGGTTGTTCATTATGTGAGTTGAGTGTCCGAAGTTTTCCTTGCTGAGGTTCAGGACTCTGCCGCGCTGGATAGGTTCTTGGTTGGGATTGGGAGGTTTGAAAGATTTACATGATGAACGGGTGACGAAACTAACGATCACTAGATCTGTGTTTCATGGTCCAGCAATGGACCAGCCTAAACTGAAAAATCTAAAAAAAAAGACCTCCTCTACTTAGCTTTCATGACAATGTAGCCGCCAATCAAGAAAAACTCACTTCCGTGAAGTTACCAAGTAAAATTAGTTTTAAAATAGAAAACATATGACAGCAGTATAGTTTCACCTGCTTGCATGTTGTGTGACTTATTGAATATTGTGAATTATTTACTAAAGAATCGACAACACCTGTTAGAAAAAGTACATAGTCCAAACAGTATAGTTTCTCTACAGTAAAGGTTGACTGGTTGACTTTGAACTCAAAAGATATGTCCACAACAAGAAGCGAAAAGGTAGGTTTTGTGTGAAAAATGTATTTTAACAAATAAGAAGGAAATTTAAACCCATCAGATTCATAGTGTTCGTCATGTTTCATTCAATTTACAAGAGAAAGTGAGAGATTACCATTTCCAGCGATTCGATTGATTAAGTTTTACTACACCAAATTCTCAAACTGGGAGGGGAGAAATCGTCATATTATGTTCGACTATATTACAACTAAAGAATTTCCCAATTTATACAGTTTTTGTTCAAGTTCAATAATTCTTGTCTAGAAAACGTAACTCGCGTAAAGTTGTCTTGACTTTGTTTACTATCAACGAGTCAAATTTTTATGGACAGAATGGTAAAATTTGGGTTGAGGAAAAAGTGCTCAAAAGTGGATATTCGATTCACTGTAGTAAGGGCTGTAAATATAGTAGATTACAGTGGGGGTGCGGATGTAAGTCATTACGTGACTTGCGAAATTAGTAAAAAGGTTTGAAAACTGGTTTTTGACTAGTGTAGAGTTTTTATCTCGAGCCGAAGACGAGGTCTACAACTGCACGAGTAAAAAAAAAAACAGTTTTTAAGGCGAGTTGCTTAAAAATACACGAATGAGTTTGCGAGTGTCATGAAATGATTCAGAATGGACGAGTTACTAAGCAGCCACCAATGTATACTGTTTTACTCAGTGCCTATCCGAAAACGCGTCATTACATGTATGTAATTATATGTAATTATACACTTTGCACTCAGTTGCTTGTTATCTTTCTCAAGAAGGTGAGTTTGCATTCCGAGCATGGTTTCATCTATTTTTTGACGATTATGGTTGCCAATTTGAGGTGAAAAATTTAAGAATTCCTTCCGGTAAGATGATTTTCTTCGAAAGCAAATGAAATTGAAAAACATCTTTACGGCGTATTTAAAATATTCGTTCATTTCCGCACCCATTTCAAAAACCACAAAAAAATATACATAAAACAACTGTCCATGTTGTCATTAAGCAAATAAGATAGAGTGCAAATACGTCATTACTCATTTTGTTGTAATGTCGAACGAAAAATATTTAAATAAATTAAAGCGTAATATTTTCTCCATTATGAAAAAAAAAACGGTCGATTAAATTTGTTCAATTCAATTCGGAATTGATCTCTACATTAACAACTTTCGAATGTTTTCAACTTAAACGTGTATGGAGTGTTCTCTCCAATCAATGGGTCAGAAGGTTGGGTTAGCGCCTCTAATCACGGGAGATGTTAGAGTTTCACTTACACCGACAAAATAAGAAATATCTGCTTGTATCTTGTAATATCTGCTACGCTTTTTTGTAATTGACGTGGATTTTTACACATTAGACGACATTGTTGTTGCTTGACGCTAGTTTCATGCGTAAACACAGTCTCCAATTTCAAAATATGTTACAAAAGATGAAATATAAATGCCAAAATTGCAGCTAACTTTACTGTATATAGCAAGTATCTCTAAATAGCGACAATATCTACGCATTTTGTGATCGTGTCACTTTCAGCAAATAATAATAACAATTAAAATGTAACGACATCGGCTTCTGTCAAAGTATAGGGACGTTCATGATAATATGCTTAAACTTTCAAGGGGTCGTACGAATATGACGTCACGCTAAATACAGAATTTTTCGATATCCCCCCTGATTGTTGTTGTTGTCAGTAGTGGTTGTTTGTTTTATGAAATACAACATTTTTGACTCATCGATGATATGCCGATAAAATCAAAAAAAATGTGGCAGTTGTTTCTAATAAATTTTTAAAGTGACAATTTTTGAAATTTCGGTAAAAATTTTCTTTTATATCGGACCAAAAACGTGTCGTCACGTTTGATTGATACATCCGTCGTTCACGTTACGTTTACGAGGACACCCCCCTCCCCCTTGAGTGTGACGTCATATGTAAACGATACCCAGGTGGTAATTTCACTATCATCGACTAGGCTATCATGAAATTCGTTATACTTTGACAGAAGCAAATGCCACACTAAGCGTGCCAATGTGTGTTGTTCTGTTATGTAGGATATTGTAGTTGATATTGTTTGATGACATTATAACAATGTCCTATAGTAAAATAGAGTCAGTTTGTTTGTTTTGTCGATAGTTTGTTTTAATGATGCCTTTTCCTTTACACCAAGAAAATTAGAGAAATAATTAACTAATCAATGGCGTTTGAACTCTTCAGTTGTGACCTCAAACGGTTGAAAAATTCAATTGATTGAGGATGAATGTAATGACAATAGAGTGAATCCACATGTGAGTACGGCGACGGCTTATGTCAAAGTATTTCGTGTCACAACAAAAACTCTTTTTAATAGGGAAACGTGACGCAAGTCCTCCTCGTCTCTTCTTCCAAAACAACTGATATCAATTTGGGTGACGCTTACAGCTTCGGAACGCAAAAAATTCTATTGAAATGTTTTTGTTTTTGATTAAAGAAATGCGTCACAAATACCGGACCCCCCAATATTATAGTTTTTCTGTTCTTTCAGATTTGACACGAAAAAAAATAAGTTTTGTGTGATGTGTGGAGTACGTGTAGCCAAATTTTCGGCGTGCAAAATCTGAAAGCGCAGAAAAATTTGTACGTTGGGAGGGTCCGGCATTTGTGAAGCATTTCTGTAATCGAAAATGAAAATATTTCAAAAGAATTTTTTGCGTTCCGAAGCTGTAAGCGTCACCCAAATTGATATCAGTTGTTTTGGAAGAAGAGACGAGGACCTGCGTTCCCTTTTAAAAAGGGTTTTTGTTTTGATATCAGTAGTTTTGGAGGAAAAGAGAAAACAAATTTTGGAGAAAAAATTTCCGGCTAAAAAATTTCCGTCGTAAAAAATTTCCGGCGAAAAAAGGTCGTCGAAAAAATTTCCGGCGAAAAAAATCGGGGTCGAAAACAAAATTGGTAGCGAAAAAAAAAGTTCGGCGAAAAAAAAATTTTCAAGCGAAAAAAACGCGGCGAAAACATTTTTAGCGAAAAAAAATTTTAGCGACAAAAAAAAGTTCACCGAAAAAAAATTTCACCGAAAAAATTGCAGCGAAAAAAAATTTCGACGAAAAAAATTTTCAGGCGAAAATTTGCGACAAAAAAAATTTCCGGCGAAAAAATTTTCGTTTGACACGGAACATCTATCTTCAACAAATAAAAATTTAAAAAAACCAATTTTGCCCCTAAATCCGTCCCATACCACCGTCGGCTATTTTGTTGGTCACTCTGACACACTACACACCCAACCCAACAACATTTCCTTTGACACCAAACATCTATCTCCAACTCAAAGAAATTTAATTTTCCCCCTATGTCCGTCCCATACCACCGTCGGCCATTTTGTTGGTCACCCTGACACACTACAGACTCAACCCAATAACTTTTCCTTTGACACCAAACCTCTATCTCCATCCTAACACACTCCAAAAATTTTGCTCATATTTGACCCATACTTTCAATAAACTCACACACTTACAAAACATTCTTCTATATGGGCTTTATTTGGCGCCTTCTAAGAGCCCTGGCGCCCAAACGAGGGCGGTACAGCCCCCACCCTTTTTTAAATCTCGTATGGCGTAGAATGCCCACCCGAAGGTCCCTGCAAAATTTCAAGAAAAGTTATCGAGCCGTTTTCGAGCACAAGCCAAAAAAGTGGTTTTTCACGGGTTTTCACGGTTTTTCATACAAATGACCCTGGAACTAACCCACTAACTAGCTTACTAACTAACTAACTAACTAACTAACCCACTAACCCACTAACGAACGTAGGATGTTTTCATTAACTTTGGCTTCTATGAAGTAGCATATTTAGTATGGAAAATGACGATTTTCTAAAGGTCATATCTTCGGATCCACTGGACCGATTTTAATGAGTAAAATGTCGACTTCAATCAAAATTTTACGTAGGAAAAACTAGGTCTCAGGGGGGTACGACGCAAGGGAGCTGTATAAATGGTTCCGAAGTCTACGAAAAAAAAAATTGAATTTTTTGTTCGTATGGGGACTTGCGTCACGGGCGCATCGCTACCGCACGCCCATGATAAAGTATTGGACGTATCTCAAATTAACTTTTCAGCTTTTTTCAGCGGATGTATGAAAAAAAAAACTTCAATAAAAAAGACTTTAATATCGTTCTATGCTAATCTAGCGTCGCCGTCGTCGCGTAGTGTACAAAAACCTCTGGTTAAACTTCTTCTAACTTTTAGAAAATCTATCGACATGATTATTTGATATTGTCGGTAAATAACATCCACTTTTCCGATCGTCAATTTCATTACGTTCGGGTTTTACACACGAAAATGTTTTGACTATTTTATAACATAAACAGAAAAAGATTTAATTCATCTAAAAGTGTCTTTGCAAAAGATAAGTTATTTTTGGTATGTTAAAGGTCAAGAGCGTTAAGTAATCTCTAATTTAATTTATATTTATTCATTTAAAACTAACAGCCAGTTACTATATTATGTAAAATTTTAAAAGAAAAAGGTTGACAATATTTTCATAATTTCTATTATGAACTCTGATGCTTAGCTAAACAATAACAATGTAGTAGGGGTCTTTCTCAGGGTAAACAACGTGAAAATAGAGGAAGTGAATCATAAAATTAAACAATGTTTTGTTTTAACTCTTCAAACATACCATTTGAGAAGTGTTCAGCGGCGGCGGCTGAAAACTTTTTAGCTTATTGACGAACCACTTTCTCTGGGCGAACAAACCATGTCCTTGGCAGGCGATAGGAGGGCATGGAGGGGGTTGTATCCAAGGGTTGTGTCATAGAGACCTCACACCGCATTGTAGATAATGGTCTATAAAGTTTAATAATAATGAACGAACCACCGTGTGTGCTTTCATCATCATTTTATATGGTTATCGTCCTCGCACACGTGCGCGTGTCGGGCGTACAGCCGAATATATACGGATCAGAGCACACGCGGCGGTTCGTTTATTCACTTTAAGGTATCGAAAAGAAACTTTACAACATAACGGGGTGCAACTTGAAATTTGGACTGACTTTGAACGTCGATACTTCGGCCAAAATTCATCGAAAAACGCAACAATAAAATTTTTAGTTTTGTTTAAAATGTCAAGCAAACAAGAAGAGTTACGTGAACGCATTGCAAATTTCTACGAGAAATTTCATGATGCTGGAAAAAAGTTTACTGTGGACCATTTCGTCCTGGAAGATGTTCCTAAAAGTACTGTTTATAACATTTTAAAATCTCAGCAAGTGATTCGGAAGTCGGGGTCTGGCAAAAAAGCAGCAATAATGACCAAAAAAGGCCTTAAACGCTTGGAGCGCCTTTTCCACAACAAAGATGGTATCAGCCAGAACCAAGCTGCTGAAATGTTCGATTGTACTCGTCAGCACATCTCAAAATCGCTGCACACCATTGGCATTTATGCCAGAAAGAAGCAAAGATCTCCAGCCTATACGGAAGCCGAAATTCTTAAGGTGAAAACCAATGCACGTTGGATGGTTAGAAATTACGCTGGAAAAAATTTCATTTTGGACGATGAAAGTTATTTCCCACTCAGCAAGCCCCAGGTGCCTGGAAATGATGTCTACTATACCAAGGACCTAAAGACAGCTCCTGCAAATATCAAATTTAAGTTTAAAAAGAAATTTGAGCCGAAAGTGATGCTGTGCATAGCAGTTTCCAACCAAGGAGTTTCCGAACCGTATTTCAAGCCAAGTGGCCTCGCGATAAACCAGGAAGTCTATCAGAATGAGTGTTTGGCAAAGATTTTGGTTCCGTTCATCCAATAACACCACACCGATGACGATTATGTGTTCTGGCCGGATAAGGCATCGTCCCATTACCCTAAAAAGACCGTCGAGTTCTTGAAGCACAAAAATATAAATTTCGTCCCGAAAGAACACAACCCAACAAATCTGCCACAATGCCGCCCGATCGAAGATTTTTTCGGTGAATTAAGTTCCCTGGTATATAAAAAATATGGAAAGCCGAATCCGTCAAGCAATTTAAGACAAGGATCAAGAAATGCCTCAAAGAAATGGACACCAGTCCAACGGGCATTTTCGCAGATACGAACGAAACTACGAGCTGTGGCTGACCATGGTCCATATGTCGAAAACCATTAAATAAGATTTAATCTTAATGTAATGACAAAGTCAAAATAAAAAAAAAAAATTGAAAAATCGTAAACAGTTCCTGTGTGGTGGCTTCTCTTTCCAGTCCAAATTTCAAGTTGCACCCCGTTTGTAGGCCAAAAAATATTTCACTTTATGTTCAAGCGGACCAAAAACGCCACATTACCTCACCAGATAGAGAACCTAAAAGTCGTTTTTTTGCCCACTTATTTTGTCTCCCTTTTTTCTTCCCACTTTTGTCCCTACACTGTCATTTATTGTGTGAATTTGAATGCGATTACATGTTGTTAGAGATAGTAATATAATGTAACAATATTGTCATCATGGATAACAATGTTGTTATCACCAATAGCAATATTGTTATCTTCTTAAGTAGATGCCTTGGGCTTATACTTCAATGGATGAAATGATCCCTTTAATTTTCTCTACAACATAAAATGTTTTTTGGCTGGGGTCCTACATTTATTTTTAAATACTGTTAGGTCTTCCATTACCTCTCAAATAAAAGAAGAATGAAGAAAATCTGATATAAGTTACCCGATTTACATAGAAAAAACATATACAGCCCTAACATATATAAATTTTCAAGGCCCTGTCACATCAACGGCAAATACCGCAGCTTCATTCGGAATCTATTACTTCAAAAGCAAACATTATAGCTACCGTTTCACTGCTTATTTTGGCATGTTTGCCAAATACACATCATCAAATTAAAAAATTTTGCTTACCCCCCATGGGCGGTAAACAAGTCGGCGCCGCTGATTTTCCTTGAATAAATTTACCCGCTTTAATGACGAAAGGAAATTTTTCCCTATACAAATTGTGTATTTTCTTTTACGACTTTACGACAAATCTATCGGTCTCAACAAGAAAATAACTAGGTCTTACCACAATGTTAGCTGAGAAACGTAAGCACTAAAATGCACAGATTTTGATTTGTTAGGATCGTTTGGACAATGCCCAGCATGTTATTTGCCTCTAGCTACGGCACAGTTACTCTTTCCACAGAAAAAACGGAGTTTTTCATAATCCAAGTACAAGTAAATACGTGAAAAATAGATAAAAGAGGAAAATAAACTTATGATTCTGTTTGAGTAGCATAATATTTCTATTCATGAACCTGTTGGGATCAAAAGCCAGACTATTCAACCAATCTGTCAATATGGCGTTTTAAACGTCAAAGCTCTAAAACTAACTGCAATTATAGGGATAAGATCCAGAAAGATTGCGTCTTCAGTGTTAATAACGTTAATATATTTTACCAAAAAAGAAAAAAGAATCAACATACTCAATTCTAACATTAATTATGAATTATTCGCTTTGGGCTCTGCGTCGATATGGCGCTGTAGTAATTTTACATGTTTCTGCTCGGTAAATGCGGCATTACCTCGTCGCAAGCAACTCGGAAAACGCATTTACCGAGCATCAACATGTAAAATATTCTACGAAAGTGCTTCCAAATTGTTGTTTTGACTCGTATGATTACAGCATCCGCCTTCGGCTCATACAGCAACCTTCCTACGTGTCAAAACAATGATTTGGAAGCACATACGTAATGTACTATTATACTCCGGGTATGTGTAAACAAGTTTGACAGCCATAATTTAAATCTTACTTTTTTTGTGTAAATAGCCGCAAAGACTGTGTTTCCTTGATTATTTTATTGTCGAAAATCGAAAGCGTAGATCTAAAAAATTTTACGTTTAAAACGTCACATTTACTGTGGGAATTGACCGACTTTTTTCATATTTAGTTGAAATCTCAACATTTAACTGCGAAATTAACTTCTCTAAGTTGATCTATTGGACCCTACTAACATAAAAGTTTTGAGATTTGTTGGTTATTTCATTGATGAAATTCAGTCTCGAAAATGGAAACTTACAGTAATAATTTGCTATACTAGTGACGAAACCGACAGAGAGCTTTTCACAATCGAAGGTTTGAAAATTTTTAGTTAATTCTGATACGTCTGATGTCAGGTAGTTTACAAAATTCAAATATCGAACAGAAATGATTGTAGACGCATTACCATTATGGGTAAGTTTTTTTGCATGTAACTAAAAGTCAAAAGGTTTTTTAGTACTTTTGCACTTGTCTTGAACAACTGCGGTTTGGTGAGCCCGCTGGAGCCAAAAGTTTAACGTAAATACTATCTTAGATAGTCGTTAAATTGAGTGATCTGCGTAGCAGAAATATTTCCAAATGCAAAATAACCAAACGAATTCATAATTCCTGTACTTCAAAGCGTAAAAAACACTACTTCACCTAGTCGTTCGTTTTGATTTAGGTGGTATATAAGAAAGTGCACTGTTCATAGAAGCCATCATTATGTGACTGAGTGTGCTGATGTACACATGGTCTAGTAGGCAAGGTGTACTGATGAGTCATAAACGACGAAATCAGCACTTTAGTTTGTTGAATCTTCTCAAACGACAAACGAAGGGTTGTCATAAAAGAATTATGAAGGGTGCAGTAATGCATGTAACTACTGTGACTGTACCAGCATCAGTCGGTGTACCTGCATCAGTCATTGCGTGTAAAGTGAAAGCATCGGGTACACCGACTGATACTGGTACACTCACTGTAAGTACTCAATTTCTGGTGAAAAAAAATTTTAAGGATAGATGGTGAAATTAGTGAGGCTTTCGAAGTTAATGAGGGAGTTCGTCAGGGTTGTTGTCTCTCCCCTCTTCTGTTCATAATTTTTATGGACAAGATTATCAGGCAAGCGAATTTGCAAGGGAATGTGAAGGTGGGGGAAGGAATCATGAAAATCCTGGCCTATGCGGATGACTTAACTCTATTAGCAGATAATGCCAAGGATTTGCAGGAGAATTTAGACTGCCTGAATGCTGCATGTGAGGAATACGGCATGAAAATAAGGGTCAGTAAAACTAAAGGTATGCATATTGGCAAATCCCAGGAAGGTGTAGTTGGCATTTAAATGGGGAGCAGTTTTGGGGGGAACAGTCTCTGAGTTAAATATTTAGGAGCCATTTTTTTCGGAGAATGGCAAGTTAGTTAGGGAATTTGAAGAAAGGAGAAGAATGGGGAATGCAGTGGCCAGTCAGTTGAGGTCGTATGTGTTCAACAAAAAGGAGTTAAGTAGTGGCACAAAGCTAGCTATTCACAGGTCAATCTTCAGACCAACGATTTTATACGGTAGTGAAAGTTGGGTGGACTGCGGATACCTTGTGCATGACCTGGAGGTTTCTGATATGAGGGTTCTTAGGAGCATAGCAAAAGTAAATCGGAGGGAACAGTGGGACAATCATATTAGGAACGGCGACATCAGGGAAAACTTAGGGGTTACATCAGTGGAAGAGGCGGCAAGGATGAGTCGTCTGCGGTGGTACGGGCACGTTCAGAGGATGGGTAATAGCAGGCTACCAAAGAGGATATTGGATGCTCAAGTCCCGGGTGTGCGTCCCAGGGGTAGGCCAAGGAGAAGGTTTATAGACTCAATTAAATCCGATTTAGAAGTTAGGGGACTTTCTATAGGCGAACAAACCATCTCCTTGGCACAGGATAGGGGGGTATGGAGAAGGGTGGTCCATGGTCAGTAGTAAAGACCTCACACCGAAAGGTACAAACGGTCTATAAAGTGTGATGATGATGATGATGAAAAAATTTTCAGCAAAAAAAATTTTCCCTCCCCAATCTCTATAACTTTCCCGAAGAAACCGACCGTGTAAATATTCTAATTCAGAAGATAGCAAAAAATCCAAGATGGCGTCACTTTGACAGCTAGCAGTGATTTTCTTAGGATCCCAAAAAAGTCTCCTCACCAATCAACTTTCGAGAAAAAACCAACTCTCTAAGTAGTGTCATTTCGGAGCTAAAATTCGAAAATCAAAAAAACAATTTTTCGCTTACGAAAATCCAAGAGCTGGCAGCCTTTTTCGTAAGATCCCAAAAAATTTTACTCACCAATCTCTATAGCTTCACCGAAGAAACCAACTATCTAGGGGTCATTCACAAAGTACGCACGCACCAAGGGGGAGGGGGGGTTGGGCAAACGCGTACGGTAGCGTTCAAGGGGGGAGGGGGGAGTTTGCCAAAAGCGTACGTACTCATGTGCTGAAAATGTAAGATTATTTTAGATCAGTTTCTTTACTATAAATTAAAAAGTCTGTTCGCTGCTATTTAGAAAATGATGTTTAGACCCATACTATGGTGCCATTTATAAATTACGTAACGCAAAAATAAGGACTTTCAGACCCCCCTCCCCCTGTCACGCAAAAAAGAAAACATTTGATCCAATTTTGTTTAGGCTGTCACACTTGCTTCATACACATTTATGAACGACCCCTATGTACGAGGGCTCATGCTTTGACGCACACGTTTGTAAAAGAATCGCTGAGTAAGGGGAACCTTTGGTGGCATATAGAAAGTTTGGGTGAAGTGTCTTTGTACTTCGGACGGGACTATCAACATTGCTTTTAGCAATTTTTGTAGTCTTTTATAGTACGTGGTATATCAGATCAAATTGCAGTCCAACACAAATTTATACTTTCTATAAAGTTATTGATGCGATTATCGACTTGAATATTCAAAATCATTGCACTAAAGCGACAAGAACAAAAAAATAGGGTTTCATACAATGTTTTTGTTTCTGTTCAAAGTATACCCGTCGGAGGTGCACACAACACAAACAGCGGTACCATAAAATTTAGCAATATTTCTTCGATACTATGAAATGAGAATTGCGTGCGTACTTTAGGGGGGAGGGGGGGGGTCAAAAATCCGACTTTTTGTGCGTGCGTACTATGTGAATGGCCCCCTAAGTGTTATCATTCCGAAGCTTAAATTCGAAAACAAAAAAAAACCTAATTTTACTGCTGGCAGACATTTTCTTAAGATCGCAAAAAATTCTCCTGACCAAACTCTATTACTTTCCCGAAGAAACCAACTCTCTAGCTATTGTCACTTCGGAGCTAAAATTCGAAAACCTAGAAAGTCCTCAAAATTGACCACTTTTCGGCCTATGAAATTTTTCATTTGGGGCAGAGACTGTCGTTCAGTGAAAATTTCAGGAAGATCGGCTGACTGGTTCTCGAGATCGTGATCCTGGAATAGATGATTATAATCACATACAGAGTGAGTTGAAGGATTTTTAAAGTTTGGAAAAACTTGTTCTGGTGCAATTTGTATGTAAATTCGTGCCATATCTCAGCCAATTTCCAACCGATTTTGATGAGTTTGTTCGAAAGCTGCTGCGACGAAGGGGGAGAAGAAGCAGGGGAAAATTTTAAAAGTTCCTCTATATAGGTTTTTGTATGGCGTTTTTTGAGTTTGTGGACTTGGGGTGTGGGGACTGCGTCACGCCCTCTGCTACCGCTGCGGGCATGATCGTATGATTTATTTGACACCACATTTCTTCATTACACATACTATAACGAAAATCACAAAAAAATTGATTACTGAAAGCCTTTCAAACATTGTCAAGCACTAGACACGCATTACTCCAATGGATCTTGGTTGATGGTGATTATGTATTGTTGATGTTGAAAAGTTGACCAATGATACTGCGTGATATGTTTGTGTTCAAAAAAGTATTCGCTGTGAGGTTTACGGGGACGTCCTAATTAAATTTCCCGTTCAAATCCGAACCCTTGGCTCATATCGTATGGGGAAAATCTTACATAAGTCTAAAGGCCAAAATCAATTTTCTTCCATAAATTGGGCTATCAAAATCTTCATGAGGAAAAATTCAGGGGGAAAAATTTGAAAGTCTGTTGAGATTTTCTCGGTACAAACATTTGTTTTGCAGATTTCTCAAAACGAAAAAATCTACCGACTCCGGGATCAAAATTTTACTAGCTGCAAACGACACGCGACAAACGCACAATCCCTGCTTTTTTTGTACAGGTCTAAATATCGACGACGATCGATTGTAGATTTTTTATTTTTGTGAGGGGAAATGAGGCAGTAAGACAATAGGTAGAAACTAGAAATATTGTGAGCTTGTTTTGTTATTTGTAGCGATTTCGAGCAAACTTAAGACAGATCTCTGTTTATGAAGCACATTTTTCATATGTAGGTCAACGAGTTCGGCAAACAATGATTATGACGCACACTTGTTCAAATCATCACTGTTTGCTATGTCATTAATTCACTTTTTATTATTGGACTCGTACGAAATACAAAAGTCCTATACGTTTAATACAAACAACTTTATTGTAACACAGGATAGATCGAGGTGGCAGGTGGGGGAATAGATTAATTGTGGTCTAGTGATGACGAATCAGCAATAGAAACAATGTCCGTCCGTCCATCTCCACTTTTTTCTAAAAAATCGACCGATCACCCAAGCTATTTTTTCCTGAAAGATACATGCCTCCCGTCATTCAAGTTTGAAGATGAGCAAAATCGGACGAATAGTTCCGAAGATATGGTCGAAGAAGTAGAGGTCGAACATGAAATTTTCGAGGGTCGGTGAAACTTTTTCGCAAATATCTCAGCAAGTTGAGCAGGTAGAGCACGGAAATCGTTCATTTTGGTTTCAAATTAAAGCATTTGATCTCATAAAACTAGGAAAAATTTTTTGTGGAAATCGGGTCAGCGTTCTGGGCACTGGGAACGAAATTGATTTTCTTGGCCATATACGAAAGTAGATGGTTTTCGTATATATTTCCTCAACTATGCAATATGGAGACTTACTGTCAAAGGCAAAGTTGTAGAAAATAAAATCTTCTAGAATTGGGATGGAAGACCAATATATCTAAAACTAGGAGAGTTAGAAAGTTGCTTCTAAAGGCAAAGTTGTAGAGAATAAAATTCTAGAGAGCATGTGTCTCAGGGTTTTAAGGAAAAATTGCCCAATCCCGTGATTTAGTCACTTCTAGAATTGGGAGAGATGACTTTTATCTCTGGATCTATGGCAGTTAGAAAGTTGCTTCGAAAAACAAAGTTTTAGGGAAAAATTACCAAATCCCGGGATATAGCAACTACTAGAATTGTGAGGTATGGCGCATATTTCGAGAACTGTAGCAGTTAGAAATTTGGTTCTTAGGGAAAAGCTGGTGAGAATTACCTTTTAGAGAAAACAGTTTCACGATTTCTTGGAGAAACTACACGCTGGTCCTTTTTTTGATATGGTGCAAGGGAGAAAGTTGAGTCAGTTGTTAGGCTACGCTGACGACCTAGACTTAATTGGACGGAACGTTGATATTGTTAAAGAGAATGTCACGAAGATTGAGGAGAAGAGTGCTGAGTCTAAAAGTCAGTGAGAAAAAGACTAAGTACATGACGACAGACAAACGAACCATACGCTAGAGGTGATCGGAAAACACCGCGAAACTGTCGACAGCTTTATTTACCTTGGGTGGCAGGTCAATATTGCTAATGGCGTCGCTGAGGAAATATGTAGAAGGGTGACGCTTGGTAACCGAACTCTTCCGATCTGAAGCACTCAACCGCAACATTAAGTGTGAACTGTATAGATCGCTGGTACGGCCAGTTGTAGCATGTGGGTCGGAAGCTTGGTGCATGACACAGCGAGATGAAAAAACACTTTTGGTGTTTGAAAGAAGGATTCTTCGCTCAATATTTGGAGGGGTGATCGAGGAAGGATATTGGCGAAGAAGAATGAACCACGAGCTGTATCAGCTTTACAACGAGCCCGATATAGTCAAATACAACAAATCAATCAGCTGCGGTGGCTCAGTCATGTACAAAGAATGGAGAAAGAACGTATACCCTTGAAGCTGCTAAACACTAACCCCGATGGTAACCGCAAACAAGGAAGACCAAAAAGTCGAATCTGAAAGCACTAGGAGTAAGCGATTGGAGGACGTTGGCGCGGAATAGGTCCGGTTGGAGGAGGCCAAAACCAATAACAGGTTGTAGGGCCCAACTAAGTAAGTAAGTAAGAATGGGAGATTATTTCGGCAATCACAATTAATGGTCTCACACATACTTCAGTAGGGGCTTTGGCATTACCTTGGATGATTTCTATGGATCTTTGCAATTTTTATAGTTATAAAATAGCACAAAACATTGGATTCTTCACTCATTTCTATATTTAGATACTTACGTTCGAATCTTTTTGCCTCATCTATTCTGTTTGCCACATCTATTCTGGTACGTGCGGGTCTTTGGTTATGTTTTACTATTATAATAATAGCGGCAAAACAAAATGCAATGTTTCATGTTTAGTGAAGTTTGTTTATATTTTTGTAAGGTGTGATGAACTTTACTGAGATTTTTGTTTTACTGTTAACAACGCGTGCATAAGTGGGAGAAACGAATGTGTCGAATACGCATAATTCCACTTAAAACTTTTAAAATTATTTTTGGAATCAAATAAAGAAAGAAATTTATTTGCGATTACTTCACTAAATTTTAATAAATTTTGTCCGATGAACACGATTTTATATGCTAATCGAAATTATTTTAATTTAGATGCGAAATAGTTTACATTTGATTTACATATGGATTATAACCAAGGCAATCAAGTTTAGCAACAGATGAAATGAAACACGCCTGCTTTCTACGGTGTTCAACACAAACTTTGATTGACTGTTTTGGTCGTTATATTTTCGTTGAAATGTGGGTAATTTGAAGATTTACCCGGTGTAAAGAAGACATAAAATTATGAAACAAATTAGCGTGCACACATTTAAAAATTCTTCACACAATAAAAAAGACCAACATTTTGAGTGTGTGAACGAAGAACAAGCCGAAAATATTAAAAATATCAATTTCTATAATTATTATTTTATTGAAGAACCTTTACATAGTTTTTTTTTCTAAAAATCTTTTCGCAAAAAAGCTCTTTGCTCATGTTTGCGATGTTCAGCATGCTTTTTTTTGCTCTCTGTTTGTCAAGATAAAATTACAATTTCGTTAGTTTGTAAAATTCTTATGTCAATCCTAGTTTCTTAAATTAACCTGGCGAATTAACAATAATTTGCGCTAAAAATTTATTTTGAGTCTTCAAAAATATTTAATACAAAAATTTAAATTTGTTGCTAAAGTATTATTTTCCCGTAACTTTGTCAGTTTGTCGTAATTTGGTTGGTATACCACTGGTACTGCTTTAACGGTCTGTTTATAAATGAATCTGTTGGGAGCAAAGCCCGGTCTATTTCAACTGTCAAAATGACGTTTTAAACGTCAAAGCTATAAAACAGTCAAGAATTTAGAAAGATGCTCCAACATGTTTGTGTCGATAATCTAAATATATTTGACCAAAAAAGAATCTTAGACGAAAGAAAGTAATGTTTATTTATCTAAATATTTGACGTTTAACCCGTCATTTTGACAGCTGGAATTTCGATCTGCTGTACTAAAGTGTTGGTACAACCAAAGTTGTCAAAATATTTAGCTGTCAAATCTGTTCCTAAATGGCACAAAAATTGAGCTGAAGAAAATGATACAAATAAATGGAAATTGAAGGCCCAATGAATAATGAAAAGTCGCTATTTATGAACGTACTAACTTGAGGAATTTCAAGAAATATTCACAAGATCTTCAGATCATATTTGAGCAAATTTCTTATGTAACGAATCTAACCAACGTATCATTTCAGTAAGTATTTTTTTTTGTTTGATTGTAATGTAAGGAAAGAGTTGATATCTAGAAAGTTAAACACTGAATTGTTTATGAATAATCTTCTTTTATTATACTGGATTTTCTGTTCCGCGCGCGCTCGAATAACTTTCGTTGATATGTTTTACAAAAGATTGGAAGCTCCTAATGTATTTTAGTCACAAATATTTTTTCTCAAAATGCGTTTCTACCAATTAAAAATTAAGTAATTGACCCTCCTAATGGAATTTGCCTTTTATTAAATTCAACAAACTGTTTCAAATCGAAATCAAAATTACTACAAATTACTTAAATCTTGCAATTGTGACTTCAAAATTTCTAAAGCTCTGCATCTCGTTACGTTGAACTTTTTACAATACACTGATAAGGTCCACTCTGGAAGAATAGCATCGAATAAGATTTCGCTTGACTGTAGAAATGTGAAAAATATTTATGAATGCAAGTTGAATGTCTGGAAGCTCCAGGCCTCTACCTACCATATTCTCTTTTTCCAGATTTCGGCATAACATAGCTTCTGCGAAGGTTGCCATTTTTTGTAACTGTTGTTCTGTTACTAAGTCTAGAGCTATCATGTCCGGCAAATCTTTCGGTTTGTAACTTCGTTTCTTAAATAATTAAACAAATAAATCAAGCCACATTCGATAACATTTCAGTCACCATATTCTACCAGCTCAAATTGCTGAAGTGATAGTTTTGAAATTGTATTTTTTTCGGTATCTCTTAAACAAATATTTCAGATAAACGACTTCTTATGTTTACTTAATTCAAAAAATAATAAGAAGACAGTGTACTCAACCTACAGCGTATTGGGAATGTTCCTCATATATCTGCCTTAAACGGGATTCATGTTCAGAAAATGTGTTAAGTAGTTCGTCAATGGAGTCCATCATCAAGTTCCTATCAGTAACTCTTTAGTAGCATATCTGGTTGTGTTTAAAACAAACAGTTCAAACCTTAATCCTATTAGTCGAACTTTTTCAACATATGAATCATAATTCCCGGGACTATCAATATTTTGCTTCGATCTGTACTGCGTTTTTGGTGAAGTGTTGTGTTTTGTTGTAAATTTCATATGTAGGTTTGATAGAGATTCGTCTTCGATTTCATTATTTTTAAAACTTGATCGACTTGATCCCACAGAACCTGTTAAGGGATTTAAAATGCAGACTTTATCATAAAATATCGCTTGATGGGGATCAACGTAGCAACACACTGCAGCTACTGAATCGGAGCTAAAATTTCGTCAAGCAAAGACATACTTTAACACAGAAAACGCAAAATAATGCCGAATGTCCCAATACAAGTTAGTGGGATTTAAAAAAAATGATAAAAATTATGTACTTGGCTCTTCATCATCGGAACATAGAATGTCAATTTCAAGTGCAATGAGTTGGAGTTTTTCTTCTTTTTTTGTCTCAGAGTCTGCAGAAAATGTTATTAAACAATAAAATATCATTCTAACCAATACTTTTAGTGAAAAATTTTCCTAACAATTCCGGCATCATAACTTGTTCGTGGAAAATTGATGCTTTTTTCAACGCTTCATTCCAAAAATCGACATCAGGAGAAACCGTTATTAACAGGAATTCATTTGGTGACCAGATCACTACATCGCAATAATCTAAACTGATCAAATTGATTTGCAATTGTACTTGATAAAATATTTCGTGAGTTTTCTCAAGTACGTATAAATTTCCTTCTTTCTTCAACACGTTGTTAGGCTTATTCGTTAGTACTTCAAACGGTTGAGATGCCAATAACTTGAAACATTTGATTTCAATGAGCCCATTTCCATGGCATGTACAGGATATAATGCCGTCATTCGTCCCTGCAAAGTACGGAATTCTAGGATTTATTATAATTCCACATTCACTGTACTCGAAATCAACATGTTCGCTTATAGCCATATAGCTTATATAGTATATATACTGATCAAGTGCTTTTTTTTTTTTTGTTTTTAACTTGATATTTAATACTGGGAATATTGCAAAAATTTGAAGGACTCATCAACTGGCGAATAGTAGATATTGGCGGATTGTCAATACTTGCAACACAACAATCTTTAAACTGAGAACCAGTAATTCGGCCTCTTCTTAATCCAACACCACATCCTGATTTAAGATGGGGTAAAGTGCGATGCGAGATTTTTTTCACTTCATCATTTGTTATATTTAGAGAAATTGCTTTTCCTAATTCGACCAATTCGCTATGAGCTTTTTTGACATTGTTTTCATTGAAGAGACTTGCAAGGAAAACCTGGTCTCGGATGTTAGTTTTTCTTATTACCTTCTCTGGGAATAGTATGGTCCCCAGAGCGGTTGTATCTCCAGCAGAGTTACATTTTTCAATGAATTGATAAATCGTTTCATCAGACAAATTTGTGAGTGACTCACAATATAAATGAAAATTAGATTCGCCCATTGCTTTCTCGTTATCGTTTGATTTCCAATTGATTTTGACAGCTTCGCTCATGGACACATCCTTGAAAGATGGTACATTCCACTTACAGAGTTTTTCAGTTACTGATTTCTATAGCAAAAATTTGTTTAGAAATAATAAAGGAACACAAACTTTTGGAATAATACAATGGGATTAGACTCGCTCATATCCACAACCGCGAAACAAATTGCTCCAACATGACTGCATGTTTCGGAAAGTCCTGCCGTACAAGTGCAGTGAGCGCAAATTATTTTTCCTTTAGTGTGTACTAAGACCCAAGTGTCCGTGGGTATTTCATTCATTTTTTGAGAGTGTTGAACCTTTCAGTGCAAATAGAAAAAATATTAATTTATAAGGAATGAAGAATATTTCTTACCCTCCCTCTTAGTATTGTCAATTCATTTTTCTTTTTTGACCCAATGCTCAAAACAAAACCAGATTCGAAAAATTTATATGCTTCGGTACTTTTATAGGCATTGAACGAAAACTTCGTAAATGGACTGGTCGAACTTATCATATAATTCTCGATATCTGCCACTGTAATTAAAGGAAGGTCTCCAGAGTTTGACAGATCTTTCTCTTTAATCGAATAGGGATCGATTCCTTCACACAAGCGCATTTTTTCTTCGTATCGATCTCTTACGTCACCCGACAGGTTCTTGTAGTCTCTTCTGTAGCTAAGGCTTTTGTTTCGTTTTATTTCCATATTTCGACTATGAAAAGTGACGGGATTAATAATAATATTTATTTTAGATAATGCCGCCAAAATGCTACATTTGTAATTATTACGATTCAAAAAGAATGAGTTTGTTTTGCATTCCTAGCCGAAATGACGAATACTGTGAGCGGGCAAGTCTTTGGCTAAAATTTTTGGATGAGAAGGTCGAAAATGTTCACTCAATAAGAATTTGTTCGCTTCATTTTTCAAAAAGTAATCCATTTTTTACTATTATGCAAACAAATTACATCTACAGGCTACATATTCCAGTAACAATACATCTATTAAGTACAGTACACAATAGTAATTCAAATAGATAAAAATTACTCTAAAAACTTAGCTATAAATCCAGTCAGTAGTTACCAGGCTCTAATATTTGAGAATTAATTCCCTAAACTTTTTGGGAATTTTGGAGAATTTATAAGAATTCATGCCCAAATATTATGCACTGGTAGTTACAGAGTTCACACGCTACATTCTCAGAATTAAATTGTGCATAACCATTTGAAATTGAGATACTAATCTCTAACAACGTACACTTTCTTTATCAACAGAAAAGCCAGCGAAAACTGCCGACTTTTTAAATGTCGATTGGGTACCCAATCAGAATTTGGGCCGTTTTTCAAAGAATAAGAAAGCGATTGACCATCATCTAAGAAAATACAAGAAAACCGAAACGGTAATATTAGCATATCTGTGTTTATGAGAATTTAGGTTTCTTGTCAAATAAAGTCTAAAATATTGGGTAACGAAATGCTAAAAAGTCGAAGTTAGTTTCACAAATCCACATTACATTTAGTTTCATCCAAAGCTTGCATTACTTCAAGAAAATACTTTTATTGGAATAGTGTAACACTCTGAATAAAACTTTTCCTCAGAATGAAACGAGTAACAGGTCAACTTAAATTTGACATGAAATAAAATTCCCATAAAACAGGTTAGACTAGCATCGCAATAACAATTGCTATTTTATCCTAAGGGTCTTGGTACATTCAAAGACTGTAATTACCAAGGAGGCGATCATGCGGCTGCGACGAATGTAAATTTTTCCGGTAACAGTTTTGCTGGTGTTGCCTAGGAAAATACTTTTAAATTCGGTGTTGTTCACAAAGAACCAAGTGCAACTAACGAATCGTCCAAACTAGAGTCTCTAGCTGCAGCTCCAAAAACAAGTAATCCAACCAATGATGCCACTGACCCATTGCCGCAAACGCCAATAGATAAAAACACGATTGATGAATCAAGCCAAACTACATCCAACGCCGTATTGCGGTTTTCAGAAAACGATTTGTTTCCGCTGAAAAAAAGGAAAACTCAAGTCATAGAGCAAGTACAAACGTTTCCTAAAGACATTCAGAGATTTGACGGGAAGTGATATTGAGCATCTTTTTCAACATTTCAAAGAATCGATTGAGGAAAGGGATCGAATGTTGACTAAAATTTCTTCTCTGATTATCGATTTTAAGTATTTCGAGGGCAACGATAAAAAAACACGATTTTACACTGGGTTAACGACTTGGACATTGTTTAAGAACTCCTTTGAGTTGGTTGCGAAGTTTTTACCGACTAATCATTTCAACTGCAAGCTGTCATCATTTCAAATGTTCGCATTGACACTGATGAAGTTAAGATTGAATTTAAAATTCACAGACCTCAGCTATAGATTTCAAGTTGATGAGACAACGGTCTCCAGATACTTCCATGGATGTTTGTACATTTTAGATGTGGCCCGATAGGTGCAACTTGCTCCCAAATGTTGCGAGCTATTTTCAATCGACTTTCAAAAACAAAATCTCCGTTATTGTTGATTATAAACATCATACAACTATAAAGTTTTTGATTGGAATTTCAATTACGGGTGTGATCTTATTCGTGTCTAATGGCTTTGGAGGTCGTGCCAGTGACAAGTTTGTCGTGGTTAATAGTGGATTTTTAGATAATTTGCAAGAAGGTGATTTGATTTTAGCGGATAAAGGGTTTTTAGTCGAGGAGGAAGTGAAGGAAAGGGATGCTTCGTTGATACTTCCATCTTTTATAAAAAACGGCAAACAGTTACATCCTACTGATGTAGAAACGTCTCGTTTTGTCGCAAGCATTCGGATCCACGTAGAAAGAGTAATTTCAGTGGTGAGACAAAAATGTAATATTCGTTCAGATACTGCCCAAATGTCTGCTATTTGTAAACAAAATGATTTGTTTCATAACGATCTGTATGACAAAATTATATACGTTTGTTGTTGTCTCGTCAATATTTGTCCGTCAGTAGTGAAAAATGAATTTGAAATGTAAAATTATAAATAGAAATGCAAATAAACTCTATAATAAGAATTAGTAAACTTTTGGAATCTTAGCATACAATTTAGAATCTTTTTCGGATTGGTTATGGCAGCCATTAAAATCTGTGCATTCTTGTAAAGCATAAAAAAACAACGAAAATGCATCGCTCGCGTTGCTCTGTATGGACATCGTTTTAATTGCTACTTACATCTTTAAAATAATACAAAACTTTGTCGTTGAAAGTTAATTTCAACTTATTCAAAAAAAATTATTTTCGGCAACTTTTTTGCCGTTGCATGGAACACATTTGACATTTTAAACGTGACTGACGATTGAAATTGTACTAAGTTTTTAGTACAACAGAGCGGCATAGACCGGGTTTCGCTCCCAACAGATTCAAATGAGGTCACGCTCTATAGGGCTGTTCTAGCAAAACGTGACAGCCTATATATGGCTCAGAGTTATCCCAAAATGCGTCGAGAGGGAGGTAATTGTAGGTAGTCAAAAATCTCCAAAAAAGCGTGACGTCACTATGAACATCCCCTAAGTTGATGTAGCCGTGAAATATCGCCAAAGTCAAATCGCAAAAAAAAAAAAAATTAATCGCCAAAAAAAAAAAAAAAAAAATCGCCACAGTCTGGAGTTTCGCCAAAAAAAATCGCCAAAGTGTGAAATATTGCCATGAATTGTCGTGTTTTTTCTTGGCGATACTTCACAGTTTGGCGATTTTATTCGGCGATACTTCACACTTTGTCTATTTTTTTTGGGTTTCATCGTTTTTTACTGGAGTGTTAAAACGCAAATATTTTGAAAGTAGAATTTTAAATCGATTTGAAAAAAAATATTTTGCTATGTTGTAATAAAAATAAAATATTTTGCTTTGAGTTCCTCCTAAAAGGGCCTAATTTATCAAATTAAATATTGAGCGCTTCACTAAAAATGCAACTAACACCTAAGTTACATTAGCTGTCAAAATACAGAGGCGCTCATTTAAACACATGAGAAGAAAATAAATGTTTAATCAAACAGACACAACTAGTCGCCTCTTCCCTCTTACGATTTCAAACGGGTGTGTCTGAATGTTGACAGCTAATGTAACTTATATATTAGTTGCATTTTTAGTGAAACGCGCCAAAACAAAAAGAAATGCATTAACCAGACTAATTGTCGACATTCTTAATAAAAACTAAGGCAAAAATTGAAAATGAAAATAGTAGAGGGCATAGAGGTATCACAACAAAAACCTCTTTAAAGGTAGAGTATGACGCAGTCCGTAAGTCTGCTTCCAAAATTAATGATATCGCTTGAGGTGACGCTATCGCTGATAATACGCAAAGTTTGTTTGAATGGAACCTTGTGTTCAAAGTGTTGATTTCCTGTTTGTTGATTTTGAAACAAAATTACGTTGTGTTAAAAAAATTGCGTCACAAATGCCGGACGCAACGACGAAATAATTTTTCTGTACTTTCAGTTTTTGCGCTGCAAAAATTTGACTTTTGTTTCTTATTGTGTAGATTGTTTAAGGTAAATTTAAATTTTTACGTGTAAAAACGGTAAAAACTGAAAATGTTGAAAAATTATTCCGCTGGTGGGCCGGCATTTGTGACGCAATTTTTTTAACACAACGTAATTTCGTTTAAAAAAAGCGCTGTAATTTTTTCAGGAAATCAAAACTTTGAACACAAGGTTCCATTCAAACAAACTTCTGCGTATTATCAGCGATAGCGTCACCTCAAGCGATATCATTAATTTTGGAAGCGGATTTACGGAATGCGTCACACTCTACCTTTAAAGAGGTTTAAAAAAAAAATTCTCCGGAAAAAAATTGCCTTCGAAAAAAATTTTCTTTGAAAAAAATTTTCTCCAAGGAAATGTTTCTCCAAAAAAAT
>CM055403.1:43192667-43214667 GCA_029228625.1 Pseudolycoriella hygida | reverse complement strand
GCCATCACGCTTCGCAGAAATGAAGATTAAAAATAAAAGTTTTGCTGAGCAGACAATCCAAAATTTCGAATTTTCAACTTGTCTGGAAAGAGATGGGAAATTTTGGGAATTTGTTCCCAAATAATAGGCTCTGCCTTCACCCCATTAAGTGTACATTTCTTATATATTCTTATACATAATATTCACAAGAGAAAAGATGTAACGCTTTATGTGCTTTTTGACACACATTTAATGTGGTGCAACACACTTTTCGATGGCATCAAACGTACATTTCGAGGGGTAAATTGTTATCTGGGCCCTGCACCTGCGGCGAATTAACTCGCATCTTGCAGGTGACGTTATATTTTTTGCTCTATAAGACAGGAAAGGAAAATTAAATTCCACCACATGCGCACCAACACACTCTATGTGTACTTTCGCTCGAACTTAGTTTCGTGCGAGTCATATGGGTATACTTCTTGTGTGTTATGATAAAACGCGTGTGGAAAAAGTGCAGTATCCTGGTATCCTAGATACCGGGAAGTTTTGGAGCCGAAAAAATAGATACCGGGAAACTAGACGAAAAAATAACATACGACGCGTCGAAGAAATCGGGAAATAACTAAAAATCAGGAAGTAAGTAAAGATCTTAATAACTAAAATCTGGAAATTACTAAATATCTGAAATGGTTAAAAATCGGGAAATGACTAAAAATCGGGAAATAAGTAAAAATTGGGAAATAAGTAAAAATCGGGAAATGATTAAAAATCGGGAAAAAACGAACATCTGGAAATGACTAAAAATCGGGGGAAAACGAACATCTGGAAATGACTAAAAATCAGGAAATAAGTAAAAATCGGCAAATGATTAAAAATCGGGAAAAACTAGCTTCTGGAAATGATTAAAAATCGGGATGTGTGTAAAAATTGGGAAATAAGTAAAAATCGGGAAAGAAGTAAAAATCGAGAAATAACTAAAAATCGGGAAAAACTAGCTTCTGGAAATGATTAAAAATCGGGAAGTGTGTAAAAATTGGGAAATAAGTAAAAATCGGGAAATAAGTAAAAATCGGGAAACGACTAAAAATCGGGAAATAAGTAAAAATCGGGAAATAAGTAAAAATCGGGAAATGATGAATTGCATTTTATTGTCTTCTATCTTCTAGATGACATGGAAAAAGAGTGTCTATGACTGCTGTCATAGACCTCGTTAAAAAACCATCAAAACGTTACAATACAATAAATTAAGCGTATCAGTACAAATGTCTAAATCGAAAAGTAAAAAATCAAAAAACGTTAAAAAACGAACATAGATAGAACATAGAAAATCAAATTCAAAACAACAAACAACAAATAGTTAAGATCGAGTAAATCTAAGTCAAAAATTTAAAGAAAAAAAAAAATTCGTCAAAAGTGAAAAAGCAAATTAAGTAAAAATCGGGAAATAAGTACAAATCGGGAAATAAGTACAAATCGGGAAATAAGCAACAATCGGGATATAAGTAAAAATCGGGAAATGACTAAAAATCGGGAAAAACGAACTTCTGGAAATGACTAAAAATCGGGAAATAAGTAAAAATCGGGAAATAAGTAAAAATCGGGAAATAAGTAAAAATCGGGAAATGACTAAAAATCGGGAAAAAATAACTTCAGGAAATGACTAAAAATCGGAAAATGAGTAAAAATCGGGAAATGACTAAAAATCGGGAAATGGTTAAAAATCGGGAAATAAGTGAAAATCGGGAAATAAGCAACAATCGGGATGCAAGTAAAAATCGGGATGCAAGTAAAAATCGGGAAAGGACTAAAAATCGGAAAATGACTAAAAATCGGAAAATGACTAAAAATCGGAAAATGACTAAAAATCGGGAAATGACTAAAAATCGGGAAAAACAAACTTCTGGAAATGACTAAAAATCGGGAAATAAGTAAAAATCGGGAAATGACTAAAAATCGGGAAATTACTAAAAATCGGGAAAAACGAACTTCTGTAAATGACTAAAAATCGGGAAATGACTAAAAATCGGGAAATAAGTAAAAATCGTGAAATGACTAAAAGTCGGGAAATAGCTGGAACGACTAAAAATCTGCGAATAACTAAATGTCGGGAAATATCTAAAAACCGGGAAATGACAAAAGCAATCGGGAAATGGCTGAAAATCGGGAAATGGCTGAAAATCAGGAAATGGCTGAAAATCGGGAAATGACTAAAGGAAATTTAAGAAAATGAAAGACAAGCGTTGCACTCCCGCATCAATGAAAAAAAAATTGGAAGAAACGCTTAAAGCTACGCTCGCGTAATTAATCATATGCTGGATGGTTAAGTTATCTATCGGTTGTTCTTTGTGCTGAATGAATACCTCAATCCGCAACTAATAGAGAAAGGTACATCCAGATCCAGGTCCTATCTTCGAAATCGGAAAATTTGGTTGCCAAATTCAGGAATTTTTACTTTCAAAAAACGGGAAATTCAGTCTGATTTTAGCGGATACCGGGAAATCGAATTTGGATACTGGGGAAAAAACATAATTTCCACAAGCGTGATAAAACATTAACTTTCTCAAGATGAACATCTGGTCGGAGAGTGAGGAAAAAAGAGAGAAAATTGGAAAAGCGGTGAATAATGAGAAAGTCCGTGGATTAAAATCCACATCAACAAACAATTTCAATGCATTGACAAACATTCAAACTTACCTTTGCATAATCCTTCTCTCAGTTCATATCCATCAGCACATTTATCACATAGATCTGGACCATCACCACTGCATCCTACGCACGATTTGTCACATTCTACAAATTAGAAAAAAAATAGAACACTCAGCTCAAAGATCTTTCAAATTCCGTTCAAAATTTTACCTAAACAACTGTACGATCCTTCACTATTCACACAGAATTGATTTTTCGTACACGTGTTTTGAGCCGCACATTCGTCAATGTCAACACAGCCACCGAGTTCCGGTTGCATTGACCAACCCAATTTACACACGCGACAACCTTTGGGACCAGCCGTATTGCATCCGCCAACATCGCAAGCATGATGACAGTGCGAACAAAGTAATTTACTTTCATCGCGAAAAGATTCATAGTACTCGGTGTCACATTCATTACACGATTCTCCCTTATAACCCTTATCACAAGTGCACTTTCCGTTTCCTTTTCTGAAAATTTAGTACATGAGGCGTTGATTGGTGTAAAGTTACATCTGAAGCGTTACCTAGTTCCATTTCCTTTACACTTTCCATTTCCGTTACAATCGGAGCAGTCATCACAGTTCGGACCAAATTTATTTGATGGACAGCAAACTTTTAGTTGATCTATGCACAACCACGAAAAGATATCTAAAGACGCAGTTTCTACTTAAAGTCTTTTCTAACAATTTCACTAGAATCCCATTTTTACCAGCTGAATCATCTTGTTCCTTGAACCACCACTCCTCCAACAAATGTTCATTTGTTTCTGCTAACGCATGGCACTGATCTTGACCAACAATCACGTCCTTACACAAACCCTCCTGTATGTCAACTAGTCGAACTTCACTCCGTTTATAGCTACCCAACCTTTGTTCTTCCCACGCTGCGTCTCCTCCTTCATGTTTTCCTCGTTCAGTCTTCACCATTCCCTAAATGAAGACTGTAATTTTAAGAACAGAACTAACCAGCGCATTACTTGACGGTTTACCTTCTTAAACGAATCCACTAACTTTGTGCAAGATTGACAAGGTGGAAGCTTTGTGGACTTCTTTTCGTTTGGAGTTGGAAGACCTAAAGAAGGTCCGTCGGCTGTACACACAACCACGAGACTTACCAGCACAATTAACACGGAATGTGATCGATTCATAATTCTATGATTCTGTTAGAGTTTGGATAAAATTTAATTTGAGAGAGCTACCGATTGTCGGCAATTTGAATGGAAATTCAAGCATAAAATCTTGAATAAATAAATTGTAAGAAATGAGAAACTTACGCGCAGTTCAATAAACAGAACCAGAAAAATGAGGAAAAATTATGTTTTTCACTCAACTAATTAAGTAAATCTTGGTAAGACTTTGAGGGAACCCTCGGACCGCTCTTTGCAATAAAAAAACTTCCTATTTTGACATCCACAACATTGCAATGTGTCAAATTGACGTGGACCAATCAGTAAGATTGCGTTTCAACACGAAATTTTTAACGGAATTTGGCACGCGTTACATTTCCACAAGAGATGACGCTACGGTCTTTTTATCAGCGGTTTTATTTGAAACACATTCAGATTATTGATACTCAACGTTTTGTATCCCGTTGCTTGTCTCTTAAAAATGTTTTTGATGAATTCCGAAACACTGTGGATTTTTAGACTCGTACGAAGCATTGTGTTTACCACGACGTTTGTAACCAGTCAAATTACGACCCGGGAGTAGGGGGAGGATCGATCATGGTCCTTAGATGGCGAATTAGCAATAAAAAAATGTCCGTAAAACTCAACCGGTTTTTAAACACTTTTTTTCCCTTAAAGGTAATAAATCTTTTATTGGATTGAATCTGGGCACTGTCGGCCCAAGGGCTGCCGAGCTAGGGCCGTTTAAGTGGTTTTTGCTCTTTTGTAAGTAACTCAAGTAGACTGTCCCTAAATTACGTAACACCAAAATGGCCATTTCCCCCCTTCCCCCCCGTTACGCAACAAAATTAAAGATTGTCACGGATGTGTAGTCTGGTGGCCCAGAGTGGAAGTAGGTACTGCCAAGAAAAGATTAGAGAAGCTACAGCGTCTGGCATGTCTCTGCATGACAGGCGTGAAGGGTTCAACCGCTACTGCGGCCCTGTAAGCGCTTCTCGATGTTCCGCCGCTTGACCTGTTTATAAAATCTGTTGCTTTCAACAACTCTGACAATATCCGGTGCAGTGGTTGGTGGTCTCCCGTTTTTAAGGAAGGACACTCCGCCATAATTAGGGTAGTCAAGGACGAACGGTTGCTTATGCCAAGTGATCAAATCAAAGCGGAATATATGCTCGACGATTGCTTCCATTGGATTATCCCTGAAGTAGATGACTGGTGAGAATAAAATCTTTCCTCCGCCTGAGGGCGTCGTCTGCTTCACGGATTGTTCCAAGGGAGAAGATTCATCAGGAGCCGGTTATCCCTGCGACTTTTTGAACATAGAAGGCAGCCTCCCAACCGGTTTCTTGGCATTCGTCTATCAGACCGAACTTTTTGCTGTATCGAAACTGTGTTTCAACAAAGTTTCTGGGGAAAATATCTATGTTTGCACCGACAGTCAGTCCGCTATTCAAGCGGTATGTTCTCCCTGTATCAGGTCTAGAACCGTACTTGACTGCAAGGTCAGCCTTTACGAGCTCGGAAAGACCAACTCCGTGACAGTTCTGTGGGTTCAAGGTCACAGCGGCATCCCAGGTAACGAAAGAGCGGACGAACTTGCTCGCCTAGGCGCTAGTAAAGCTTTTGTTGGTCCAGAACCCATGTTCGGTATTTCAATATCGACAAGAAAGGCCATAGTCAAAGAATGGCTTTGAAAGGAGCATCTCAGAGGTTGGTCGCAGTACGAGGGCGCAAAACACATCAAACTATTTTGTAAGAGTCCATCGATGGAAGTCAGGAAGACACTGTTAAGCCTTAGCAGACCTGACATTAAAAGGGTTATTGAAGCCATTACCAACCACTGTGGGCTCAACAAATACCTCTACGACATTAGTTGCGTCGCGTCGTCGACAGCCCGGCGTGCCTTTGTGGTCATGGTGACGAAACTGGATATCACGTCATTAGTGTCTGTCCCAGATATAGACTCTTTAGGAGCCAAATTATGGGTAAACCAGTACTAGATAGCTCCGATCTGATTCTCAACCCTATGGTTATAAACAATCTGGCTGTTTTTCTTCGGAAAACCACAAGGTTTCCCATGAGTTAAAGAAAATCAAATCATAAGGCTGTGTACGTTGAATATAATATGGATCCGGTTTTCCCGCACAGGAAGTTACATGGAAATGACACCACCGGCAATCAATTCAATTTATTTTATTTTCCCTTTCCCCTATTCCCTTTGTTTGATTAATAAACGACGAAATTAGGGTGTGGTACAAAGGATCATCGATTCAGGTGCCAATACCCCTATGTTCTTATCTACTATCTATCTAAATTTTTTCCGATTTTCATAATTTTTTTTTGGTTTGAAAGATTTGGGCATTGTTTGAGTCCTTGGACTTATCTAGGGCACTAAAAACGAGTCTCTTCTAGGACCTTACGTATTTTTTGTACATAACTCGAGTAAATCTTTTCCGATTTTCATAAATGTTTTTTTAATCGACAGGTCTATGAAAGCCCAACAATTTGTAGAAGAAATTTTTTTTTGAGATCGTACTATTGGACTTAGCTAGGGCACTAAAAACGAGTCTCTGCTAGTGCCTTACATGTTTTTTGTACATAACTCGAGTAAATCTCTTCCGATTTTCAAAAACATTTTTTAATCGAAAGGTCTCACATTTTATGGAAGAAAAATTTCTGATTAGAAACCCTTGGACTCAATCAGGACCATAAAACTGAGTTTCTACTAGGGCCTAACGTGTTTGTTTACATAAATTGGATAAATCCTAAGCGATTTTTTTCTATTTTAACCCAGTACCGAATTACATTCAAAAACAAATTTTGGTCCGTTGCCTGTGCTTAGGATTAAAGTGGGTCTCAGGTCGGTCCTAAGATCGGTCGGTCCTAACCAAAAATTTTTTCTACGTTGTCTATGGAAGTGTATGTCCGAGACCTCTATTTAGGGCCCTAGGTCGATACTTAGATCGGCCCTAGCCCAAAAACTAGTTTTTTGCTATGTTGTAAAGAACATTGAGGTGAACATTTTTGGAGTTCAATTTTGTGCTTTCGGAAGGGTTTTTTTTACATCGTTGCTTGATCGGGTTTTTAAATATTGCCCTATCGGCAATTTCCAATACAATTTAAGGCAATATTTACTTAAATACGTTCGAGTCTTTTCTAACATCAACTCTGTTTGCCACATCTATTCTGATACGTAAATAAATTGTTTGCGGCCTTTATCAAAAAGAGATTTATGAAAATCGTAAAAACTTTATTCGATTTATATGCGACGAACCCAAAACTACTTGTTGACGCCCCGAGCTCACTCATGGTCAGCAGCTCTTGGCTTGAAAATGCACATCTTCAATCCCAAATTCACCTTTACATTCCTTCAGGGACAAACTATTTTGAAAATCGGTCGAGATTTATTTGAGTTGTTATGTTTGATAAATACGTTACAGCTTTCCTCTATTTGGGCCGCAAAACTCACCAACTCCGGTGTCCAAATTCGTTTGATTACAAACTTTGCGGTAAACACAAAAGCCCCGTATACTTTGTAGGCCTCGTACGGGTCAAAAAAGACTAGAAACACACGTTTCAGGACAGAATAACTGAACATGAAAAAATTGTTATATTTTGCAAATGGTTTCCATTTACTTAACGATTAAAATTCCGGTCTAGTCGATTACTTATCAACTGAGCGTTGAGGACGTTGGACGGAAACAATTTTGTCCACAACAAAGTGCAAAGCTTAATCATACACAGAACCGTACAAGCCAGGTAGATTGGAAATATTCAAACGTAGGGATTATTTAAGAAAATATTATTCGTTAAAAATATACCCTTCAATTCACTCTTGATCTTATCAAACGTCTTTATTTGATACTAGACTCGAATTGGGTACTCCCCGGTGTAGGGACTTACGCTCTCAATGTTCACACAGAGAAATCTCATGTTTATCTCAATTATATCGAGGCCAATTATGGAAATTGGAGTAAACATAACATAGTTATTGCAAGCACATTTTCTTCACTCCAGTTATGAAATGAAAATTGTCTAAAATTTACCCCGATATAATTGAGGTAAATATGATATTTCTGATGTTTCCTTAAACTGTATTTTCAAACGCCTCCGTATTTATTTTATTTGCTGTGCATTAACAAATCAGAAAATTAAAAAAAAAACAAAAAAGCTCTTTATTGAAGATATTGAAATGATTGATTTGAAACACAATTAATTAATTCACCGACTACATTAGGGGCAATCGAAACGCATCGGTAAGAAAATTTCATTCATTTCTTTCTCTCCATCGGAATTTTTTTTCATCGAACAATACGTCGAGGCATTCTCACTTGGAAAGCTGTTTCATCCCATACCGTGAACGGATTTTGATAAACTTTTTCTTTAGCTTTTGATTCGGATAATCAGACAAAAAGAAAATTAAAAACAACTTAAAACTACAAATGCAATTTGTTATCATCGCCATGAAACTTTTTGGACCATTATGTACCTTTCGGTGTGCATCTAAGATCCCCTTTGGTAGCCTGTTACTACCCATCCTTTGATCGTGCCCGAACCAGCGTAGACGACTAGCCCTTGCTTTCTCTTCCACTGACAAAACTCTTAACTTTTCCCTAATGTCGCCGTTCCTAATATAATTATCCCCCTGCTTCCTCCGATTAACTTTCACATTATTCCTGAAAACCCTCATATCGGAAAGCTACAGGTCATGCACGAGATGCCTGCAGTCTACCAAACTCTCACTACCTGTGCCTCGGCCTAAATATTGACCTGTGGATAGCTATTTTTTCCTTCTTTCCTTAAATTCGCTAACTAGCTTGCCATCCTCTGAAAAAATGGATCCTAAGTACTTCAGAAACCTGCTCCAGCTCATCACCATTCAAACTGCAAGCAATCCTCTTCCGAGACTTGCCGACATGCATAACCTTAGTTTTCCCCACACTTACCTTCATCCTGTACTCCTCACATGTGGCATGCAAGCGGTCCACCCCACCCTTTAAATCCCTGCAAGTAGAATCAAGTCATCCGCATGGGCCATAATTGTCATTATTGCCGCACCCACCTCAACCTTTCCCTGCAAGATGGCCTGATCGATAATTTTGTCCATGAAAATTATGAACAGAAGCGGAGAGAGACAACAACCTTGACGAACGCGCTCATTAATCGAAAGACTCGCTAATTTCGCCATCTGAATATAGGCCCTTAATGGCACGCAGTAAACTTTCATTGATACCGTACTCGCTAAGAACCACGAACAGCTTCTGCCTTCTCCAAGTCGATGAAGCGCAGGTAGACGTCCGTGTTCTCTTCCTAAAACTTTTTGGAAGTCTGCCTGAGACAGAAAATCTGATCCTGACAACTCTTCAGCGGCCTGAATTCACCCCGAATCTCATCGAGTACACCTTTCACTATGTTTCTAACCGGGTCCAAAAGCGCACTCGCGTACACCTTACCAACTACACTCAAGAACGATATCCTCCTGTAGTTACTGCAAGCCTTACGGTTGTCCTTCTTAAAAATCGGAGCAATAACACCGAAGGAAGCTCCAGTCAGCAGGTACGGTAGAAGACTTCATGGCTAAATTAAAGACCTCACAAAGCCATTGGATCCCACCTGATCCACTATACTTAATAAATTCTGTCCTAATTTCATCCACCCCTGCGGATTTTCCTGCCTTAAATCTGCTGACCATGCGGGAAGTCTCCTCCAATGTAATTTCCCACTCCACCTGCGAAGTAGGATCCGCCTCCCTATCAAGTTCTACTACCTGATTGACGGATGCAAATAGATATTAAAAGTGATCCCGCCAAGTCAAATATTTTTCCATCACTTGGGACGAGAAGCCGCTTTCCGCGGTATGTGTACCAACACAACACACTCTCACTATTATAGAAAAATATCTTTCAAAATACCCCAATACACACTCGATGTGTACTTTTCGCTTTGGCTTCGCCCGTGTGTACGTATGCATCGCGTGTGTATTGGGGTATGTTTATATATACTATTGCTAAGTTGAGCCTATAAACAAACGTTGCTTATGCTTACTGTAGAATAGCTAATAGAGAGAGAGAGAGAGAGAGAGAGAGAGAGAGAGAGAAATAGATAACGTCAAATGAAATATATAAAATGAACTTCGATGAATGAATTACTATATTCGTGTTTCTTGCATCCAGAAATCATTATTCCACCCCACCCACCCAACTATGCGACGCTTTCGCGCCGTGACCACCCCTACTTTGACATAATTCTCTAATAAATATTAGGTGTCAAAAAACATCTTACGCACACAAAGGCCATAAAAAATCTATTTGAAATTTGAATATAAAAAAGTCGTAAAAGAAAGCCTTTTAAAGTCAGGTCCCGTACATAATTATAATGTGATGAACTTTATGATACACAAAGAACACATACTCGGTGTGTTGTGTATAACAATTTAGAGACATATAACGTATACTTATAATTTGTCAGTCGTTGGCTAGATAATAAGATGTTCAGCAACAGCGTCTTTAAAAAAAAATAGAAAAAACGATTTGCTATGCACGTTTGATGAAAGTAACATCGTTGTTCGTGGTCCACAGACAATGATGTTATTCAAGCATTCAAGGCTTATAATTTTATTGAAAAGAAGTAAATAAATAAATTAATTAATTAAGAAGACAATTCAACGAATTTGATGCAACTTTATTATAAAGGTCGGTTGAAAAAAATTGTCAACGTTATCAACTTTCACTTATTAGATAACGAACCAGCATAATGAGTGCTCTTCATTGCAATTATAATTTTTTCCGCTTATAATATAATCCTTAGATCATTGATCCAAGGAAAAGGAATCACAGTTTCTCTTCGTAAGTGAACGTTTCGCAATTAACTAAAGAAAAAATTTTACTTAATGACCTCTTAACGAATCTCTTAATTCTTCTTGCACAACGATATGACCACTTACCATGTGAGAAATGTGCGCTGAACTTGAGAGCATTAAATTTGTGGTCAATATCGACTGTGGTGTATAAATCTTTAGTCTTCTTTCATAAAATATTTCTCAGCTTGTACAGAAAGTTGCATAAACTTGTTCATAAAAAGAAAATAATTATGCAACGAATACAACGGTATTTCACCGATGCAAGTGTGCACCTTCGTCTAATTTAAGAGCTTTCGGTAAAATAGAAAAGAGTTATGAGTGGACAATGCATTAACAGTTAACAGCAGTTAACATTAAAAATATAGAGTTTATACAGTTTATAGCATCATTTCATTAAGCATACAGTTTTTGATGAATTCAGAGAAACAATTCTGGTAGTCATAAGGACTGCTGTACGAAGAGTTGAAGAACCGATGGCTTGAACCCGAGTCAATTCGACCAACTTAGCCCAAAGAGTTCATAAGTGAAAGAAATTTAACAATTGAATCCACATAATAAAATACAAAACTCAACTTTTCTTGGAATGATGTAGTTGTGAGCTATTGAGATATTTCACTAGTTCTTAGGAGTTCTGTAAAAAGACAAAAGTGTCTATTCGCACACATGTACAAATTTGAGGAAAAGGATGAATAGAAAGGTTGGTTAACTGTCGCTCGTAGTTACCACTTCTGGAAGGTATGGGAAAAATAAAATTTAATTTTAGGAATCTCTTCAATCAACATCAACAGTTCTTTAGGTTATTTAATTTAGGTAAGTAGGTAAATGGTCCGTCGGGGTCACCAATGTAGAACCTTTGATTCTAACAATAAATAGAATACTTTGATGTTGTATTTTATGTTAATTATTCATTGCGTGTTCTCTGGTCAAGTGTCGGTAATGGAATGAATGCTAACTGATATGAGGTGTGATGAGTGAATGTTTACGTATGTGTATGTGTGCTATAATTAAGTAGAGGTCGAGCCACTATAGGCACTATTGGTACTTAGTGGAAATACTGATATATATCACTATTGGCACCCGGTTGAAGTAGTACTTTAAATGTTATTCGCATCAGTGAATCACACAAAATCTGATTATGACAAAAATATTACTAGTTCAAAAAAGAAAGCCGTGCGCCGGCGTTTCGTCGGCTGGGTCTTCAAGACAGGGTCCAGCCTTTGAGCCTTTGAACTACATTCTAGACTTGTCCAATGTTCAGCAAAAATGTAGAGAAGAGTGTACCTAATCGGCTCTCAAAGGCAATTTTTCTCGTAAATGTCAAGAGAACAAATTATTAGGGTTGCGCCGACTTAAAATCGATTGTCTGCCGAATGCTCGATTTTAAGTCCTTGTAACTCAAACAATTTGTTCCAGTGACATTTACAAACAGAATTGTCTTTGAGGCCAATTAGATGCAACTCTCCTCTACATTTTTGTTAAACATTGGACAAGTGTAGGAGTGTAGTCCTAAGGCTAGAAACTGTCTTGAAGACCCATCCGACAAAACGCCGGCTCTAATCTTTATCGAAGGCGAAAAAACAACGTTTATATTCGATTTCCGATTCCCGTATCGGCGCGAAATTCTTATTTTCACTATAATAACAATAATAATAATCTGCCTTTACAACCCATTAAGGGTTAGGGGTTAGATCATTGTTTCCTAGTTTCGCTGCTTTTGTGGTACTACTTTTTGAAATCTTTTCATTACCGGAAGGCTTTTACTCTGCCAGTGATAAGCTGTGCGACAAACCCAGTGTCATCTATGAGATGGACTAGGAGGGAACACTATATTTTCACTATAAAGGTAGTAATTTCGCGCCGCGCTAGTTTCCTACTACAAGGAAAAAGGAAAAAATTGGAATATTTGTGCGAACTCGATGCTGATAGCTTTTCGTCGAAGAGTGCAGATGAAGAGTGTCTTCATAGAAGGTAAAAATTGGAAATGGTTGCGAACTCAACGTGGAGTGCTTTCAGAGTGGATGAAGACTGGAAATTTGGACCGAACTCGATGCTGAGTTTTTTCGTGTAGAGAAAAGTTGGAAAAGTAATAAAAGGAAAAATAACTTTTCATCACCAAATAGTTGTTACAGCCGAAATTGCGTACAGTTGTCATTATTATAATTAAATTCAGACGCAGCCATTTCCACCTACACTAAAAACATTCTACATCTAGTTGGTACATATTTCAATTTTTACCTAATTTGAAAACAGTCTTCATCGAGTTCAAAGCAGATCAAAAACACTGAGGCCAATCCTCGTTGGGCCTATTGTGCTGTACTTCCGTTTTAACATTTCTGTTTCAGATTTCCCTTTCGAGTCCGCCTAACCATTTGTTACCTGCAATGAAGGAAAGCACATCAGCTAAATTTAACTTTATCTGCTCTTCAGAGGTCAAGTAGAAGTCCCCTAAAAGCCTCGTTCTCAGAGCTTTTAAAGCAGGCCTTTAAGCCGCAACCTCTGCAAGTCGGATCATTAACGATACCCATCTTGCTGAGATGATATCCCAAGCTGTTATGACCAGCAGAAATTCAGTCTTTTTAGCGTCACATCCCGCCAAAAATTCCTTCGATTGTCTGCATGTCTTGCGAACGTTCCATCTTTCTTGATAGTGCCTTTTTGTTCTACTCTTCACCAAAGAGCTGATCAGCCCTGCGCTATTACCGACAACAGGTTTTGGTCCGATGAATGTAGAGCTACTACCTTCTCTCGCTAATTCATCAGCCCTTTCGTTCTCTCGTACTCCTGAGTGTCCTGGTACCCATGTCAATATAACTTCATTGTCTCTTGACAGGCTTTCCAGAGTCTCGAAGTATTACAGAACTAGCTTCGATGAAATCTTAACTGACGACAGCGAATTGACAGACGATTAACTGTCTGAACAGATCAGAATTCTCTTGCCTTTTACGCCGTCTTCAAGCATTCTCTCTGAACTATCACAGATGGCAACAATTTCTGATTGAAGAACGGTGGCGTGTACACCCAGAGCTCTTGACATTTCGTAATTCAAGTTCTCTGAGTATACACCTGAACCCGCTCCCTCATCAGTTTTTGATCCATCCGTGTAAACTGCAGAATCCGTTTCCATCGGAAGCGTACCTGATTCCCATTCTGATCTCTTGGGAAGCTGCGTTTCAAATCTTCTTTCGAAGCAGAAACGCGCTTCCATCGAGTCATCCGGCATTTCTACATCAGCGAACTCTTGTTTGAGTTGAGTCAACATGTTGGCATGCCCGAAACTTCGGTCTTGCGAAATCCAGTTCATTGTTCTCTACAACCTGTACACCGCCATTTCAGTTTCCTGTTTCAAAAACAGATCTAACGGTGGCAATGACAGCAGAATTTCCATCGCCGCTGTAGGTGTCGATGTCATTACTCCTGTTATGCTCAGACGCGCTAGCCGCTGAATGCTGTCAATCTTCTTTCGTGTAACACTTAGTCTTGCTCGTGGTGCCCACACCATGAATCCGTAAATTAGTATAGGCCTCACTTTGGCTCTGTACATCCAATACAGAACTACTGGTTTTAGACCCCATTTTTTGCCAAATGCAAGATGCATATCACTATACCGAACCGAAAGAATTAATGATTTAGTACGTACATGGGGATTTCGATTGTTGAATGTTCTTGTAGACCGGTCATAGTTTAGGATATTTTCTTAGAGATTCTGAGTGGCTTCAAGACATTTGAGAGTTCGTAAGAAATTAGCGTCACTCATGTTAGCCTTTGCACAAGCCACAAATTTTCGATGGAGTCTAAGGAAATTAAATGTTCTCAAATTTGTCTGAAGCTCAGGACTAACTACAAATACCCTACATGTGACCTCAAATCCCCCAATTCATAGATTCCGCAACCAATACTTTCCATTCAGTAAGTCTGAACTCAAATGCCATTCATAAACATATGCGAAGGACCCGTACGTATCAGAATAGATGTGGCAAACAGAATATATGTTGCAAAAAGAATCGAACGTATCTATTGCCTGAACTCTTAAGTATATGTAATTAAGTCCTCACTAAATTGGACTGGAAATTGCCGGAAGGGCAATATCCCAGATAACACAGATCACACTTTTTAATGTGGTTGCTCACTGAATGTACATTAAATGTGCAAAATTCAGTGTTGTTGAGAATATGTACATAAAATGTACAAAAAATGTGCCTGTAAAGTGGTACATATTTCGATGTAAATAAAAAGCACATTTTTTGTGCCATTAAAGCTCGAAATTATTGCACTAGATCACAAGTACATTTTTCGCACATTTTATGTGCTTGATAAGGTGTACACTATTCCTATCACATTTAATGTACCAAAAATGTGCTTGTAATGTACTTTGTGATGTACGAAAAAAGTTCCTGAATATGAGTGCGTAGCA
The DNA here is from genome assembly GCA_029228625.1 of Pseudolycoriella hygida. NCBI lineage: Eukaryota > Metazoa > Arthropoda > Insecta > Diptera > Sciaridae > Pseudolycoriella > Pseudolycoriella hygida. The sequence goes on along the minus strand of CM055403.1, from coordinate 43,199,602 downwards.
CCCGAAACTTAGTAGGATTTTTCAAAAAATTTAGACACAATTTAAAATAAATAAATTTTGTTTTTCGACTCTTAAGGAGTTTTGAATTTTCTTTGACTTTCTATAATTTAACACTTTATACAAACTTAGCACACCAACACATAAGTATCCGGTGGCACAATTGGTAAAGCAGTCGACTCATAATACCGAGCCACGCAAATTAAAGAAATTTTTCTAAAAAAAAATGTAGATGGAGGACGTAGCGATCATCAGAATAAGAAAAACCTAAATGGTAAAGTCGGAAAACAAAATTAAATTTTCCTTTCTTTTCTTGTATAACATTAGATGTACATTAAATGTGTATTCAAGGTGTTTTAAATGTACATTAGATGCACATACATGTACCACACTTCAGTGTACATTTAATGTACATTTGATGTACATTAAATGCAATTCTCGTTCCAAAGAAAAGCTGTAACGGTAAGGGCGCTTTTTAATATACATTAAATGTCCTGGAACTGGAGCACATTAAATGGGATCAGCACATATTCCGATGGCACTTTATGCACATTTCGTGGGGTCAATTGTTATCTGGGTATTGAAAAACCCGTACGAAGCAACGGCGCTAAAAACCTCTCCAATCCCTTAAAATAAGCTCAGAATTTAGATAAAGACCTAGAGCGCTTTGAAGAGGCCTCTGACCCATACTTCCATAGACAAAAAAGTCTCCTCTTTTTTCTTTGCAACACTGCACGAAAAACCTAATCATTAAAGGAATATTCACGAAAAACTACCAAATATTGTGAAGGGTCGCGCAGCTCGAGTTTGGCCTACACTAAGGACACTAGAGCCCGAACCACTCAACAGATTTCCACTAATTTAATTTTCGTGATTTTCTGATGTCAGAGATATAAGTGAAAAAGTTCCACAAAGTTTAAAAAAACCACGTTTTTGACCACCTTTTCGACCGATTTTGACCAAATTCAATCCCGTCATCAATTTTTTGATTATTTTTCTGAAAAAAAAGTTCGTGAAAATCCGATAAGATTTACCCGATTTATGTGGAAAAACACGTTTGGCCCTCGTAGAGACTCAGTTTAAGGGCTCTGGCTGAGTCCAAAACCTCAAAACCAAAAATTAATTTTCAGGCATTTCAAACAAAAAAATCATCAAAATCGGAAAAGATTTACTCGAGTTATGAGCAAAAGACCAAAAACCATTTTAACGGATCTAGCTCGGCGGCCCTCGGACAGACAGTGCGCAGATTCCATCCCATAAAAGATTTACCTTTCAGGGAAAAAATGTTTTTGAAAATCGGTCGAGTTTTACTCAAGTTTTCGCGGTGACTGACGGACGGACATTTTTTTGATTGCTGATTCGTCATCTAAGGACCACGATCGATGCTCCCCCCGGGTCCAAATTAGGGTGATTACAAACGTCGTGGTCAACGCATAAGACCACTTTTCGAAGAACTTCGTTCTTCGTACGGGTCTAAAAATTAAATGAATCTTTTGCACCAAAAAATTGTGTCTCTACGACGTGTAATAATTATGAACTGACCACATAGCCTATAATTTCATTAGATTAACGAGAGGCAACAAATCAAGAAAAAAAAATTCGGTACGAGGTATCAATATTTAGAAATGAAATCGATTGCCTCACATACTCTACACACTTTACTTATCCAATTGTCTCCAAGCATTTAAAAGAGTTGCTCTATTTTCAGAACATTGTTGAGTACACCGACAACGACAAACGACATCTAATTTAGTTCCAATTACAGGTATACTGGTTACACTCTATATTTACTTCTTCGTAGCATTTCTTCAAATTACATGTCATTGTCTATACGTATCACAGATGAGTCTGCCATTTAACAAAGACCCAAAGAAGATAACTTTTTCCCACATATGGAAGGGGTCAAAATCTTTCGCTCGCTGATTGTGCATATGGTTTCGAAGACATGTAAAACATTTATGGCGGGGAGTTCAACATATAAAAGAACGTGTTATAAAGCCGCCGCTTCATAGGCACAAATCTCTTCACACATCAATTGCTTTTTTAAGTGAATCTTTTAGTTTGTTACAAATAAATCAAAGGTGAGTTTGTGCGTAAAGTGTGTAAATATGTGGTGTGCAATGCAACTAACAAAGGAAAAACATTGCCTAAGTTTACGATGAGTGTTTCTTTAATCCATTTTATACGTTCGCACCTCAAACATTTCGACTTCCCGCATAATTTCATATACGTGTCGTGTGTAGCATGTAAATCGATGTAATGTTCATTAACGAAATCTTCGTTACCTAAACGTTTTTTTTTTTTGAATCGATGCCACATCATTAAAGTCATTTACAAATTGTGTAAGGCTGGTTATGCCGTTCAAAGTTTTGCAATGCTAGCAACGGATTAATGCAGATTGCTAACAAAATTCGACATTGCTACCAATAATTTTAAAACATTTTCTTAGGATGTCGGACAGTTTTCACAAACGATTTGTGTTCTTTAAATACAATTTTGGAATTATAAAACTTTTAGAATAAAAAAAAGGTGAGAGATTTCCAGGGTTCAAGACAATAAAATTCAAAAAATTTTCCATGAGTGTAGGCTTTCGACACCTTTACTCCACTCTATTTTTTTAAGATGTTTGCGCCTCGTCACTGAAAATTTGAAAATCTACACGAATTGCCACAAAAAGAACGCTATGAAAACCCTGGACCTTTGAACTTGCCCAAGAATTTGCGCAATTTTCAAGAATAATTTCTAACCTTCTCGGGATTTTGTTAAGTTTCCCGAACAAAAACCGACATTCTTTTCTTCAATGTAGACATTAGGGTTTTACTTATATAAAATTTCGTTTATTTAATTTGGTCAGAAAATGAGTTTGGAGGATATATGAAGTGAATAACATGAGATTTTTCTTTTGAATTAGTTTTTTCAGCACCATGAAATACTTCATTTGTTTACTTGCCGTCGTTGCTGTAGCTGTTGCATACCCACAACGAGAGGGAGCTGCGTTCACAAATGAGGCCATTCAACAAGCACAAAACTCATATCTGATTCCACGAGACGCACAAATTCAAAATGTAAGTTTGGTCATATATTTTCCACTCTTGTGAAATCAAAAAGATCGTATGAGACTACGCGTATTTGAAGTACTTAAGCTGCAAAGTTACAAGTTTACCTACAAATACGGAAATATATTTTTGCATGAAATAGAATTTTGTACTTCTGCGCAGGTTTTTGCAGTGTTAAAAAGCTGCGCAGAAGTACAAAATTCTATTAATGCAAAAATATATTTCCGTGAGTGTACTAGTTCTGTGACCCATTTGAAAGCGCCTCCGTTGGCATCATTGATTTGTTCTTTGAATGTCATTATCAGTGTTGCCAACGAGGTTTAAACCTTCACAATAGTTGCTCAGCGATAATTTTAGACGAGGGGTAAACTGCAATGGTATATGGTGGGACAGTGTTACAAGTAAATGGGTCAGACATGAACCTTCATTGACACGTAAATGGTCATAAATGATCCATAATTGTAAATTGTAACGATTTTAATCATCAACAAATATTTTTTCATTCTTTAGGGCCAAACTCGAGGGCAATTTTGTAAAAATTTCTCTTGATTTTGGACCTCTTCATGAAAAATGTTTTATGTATCTGTTTTGGACGACTGATCTAGGCATTTTCGAGTGTAAACCTCGCTTTGCTCGATCTACAACTCGAGAAATTGCCTAAAATCAATCGTCCATAACATTATGTGAATTGGAAGGGAATAATGCTTTGGGCTACTTTCAAAAATTACTTTTGTTGTTAGAAAAAAATACAAAAGTTGCTTTAAGGGGAGATATCTTCACCAATATTGTCATGTTACGCTAAATGGTATTCCACTCTACCGTATTTCAAAAAAAAAGTTACAACGCCTTACGGTGCGGTGTCGGAATAGAGTTCCGCATAAAATTTTCCCAACTTTCTCGTATGTTGCTCAAAAACTACTTTACCTGTACCTGTAGTGAGACAAAAAGTCGTGTGACGAAAGTTGGGTATCGTAATTTCTCTTGTGTTGTGGTGGTCTCTGTATTTGGTCATTTCCTGAAGTCGTTGCACTTTATTATGTGAAAATATCAAAAGATAGGGAGAGAGAGAGAGAGATGGAACAAATGGCAAAGAGTTAGCAATCGCAATTACAGAAAGAAGAGAAGTTCAATTTTCAGCATTCATCACTACAACAACGAAAATTGTAATTTTCACTTCCAAGAAGAGCTGAAAACGAAGAGATGCGATTTTTTTTTGACTTCTCTAAATAGGGCCGAAAAATGTTTGCGACAGCCAATGACAAACAAGAGTTTTTCGATAAACTAATTTAACGAATCGATGAGAAAAATTAAGGATAAATCTCTGTCTCTCATTGGCTGACGCAATTATTTTTCGCGAAAATAGTTTCCATAGAAGTCCAACCTTATAGTGAATGCACAATAAACAACGGGATAAATATTGCGCAAGTCTACTTGTACGTCAATTATTTTCGCGATAAATTCTTGCGCCAGCCAATAAGAGACAAGAATCTTTCGTTAACGAATCGTCCAATTTTTTCATCGAAGAATTCATATCTCTCATTGGCTGACGCAATTATTCTTCGCGAAAATAATTATTGTCGTAGAAGTAGAATTTTTAATAAAACCCGCAATAATTGCATCAGTAATTTCGTTGTCGTTGAAAAATTACGATTTCCGTTGTTGTCGTGATGAAAAATTGCATGAATCACAAAGGAGGACGTATAAAAATTCAACCGATCGCAGTTCCTGCCTTAGGTGCGGGCAACAATTCTCGAACAAGGTTGAACCTTTTCGTCTCTTGTGATCCAAATAACTTTTTCAAGCTTCGGGGCCAAAATCAACGGCAATTTTGAAAATTTTCTCTACTCGCGAAATTGCCTAAAATCAATCGTCCAAAACAGATACACAAATAACTATTTTGAGTATTTGCATTTTAGACGGGTTCGGCAATCAAAAAGTCTTATGAAAAGAAATAGCACCTTTCGATCATAGTAACAAAATTAAGCTGTTTTTCACATAAGATATTTATGTAAATTGATACGGGTGATGATTGTTTTCTTGAAGCATTCGAAAATACTTATTTTTAAAGCCCAAAACGGGACTCGCATAACTTTGAAACTTATCTTTGGATAGAGATCCGAAACTTTGAAGATATTAATTTTTGTTTTTCTTTTTAATTTCAGGTACAAGAAGGAATTGAGCTAGCCGCATACGAATCAATTCCCGGAAATCAGCGCATCAACTTGTTTGAAATTTTGGGAGATCAAGTTCCATCTGAAGTAGTAAATAACTTGCAAGGAAAGATTGATGAAATCGGTCAAAATTAAAACGATTGCAGTAGAAGTCATGCCATCGAATTGATGGTTGAAACAATGCAATGAGATCCTGCATTCTTCCAAAACTGTGCCAAGTTTATGTTTTTTATTTTTCCTTTCCCTTTCTTTTGTAAATATTTTTTATCGACTAAATAAATCGCTAAATAATTTGTTTGTAACTCTTTTTTTTTCTTTGAAATTTATTCGCTAATATGTGGGCAATAAATCAATTTTTGACGGAAAAAAAATTGAATAAATTACTTGAAGTGGATGCATCTGTTTGCTTTATAAAATCAATATGCTGAAACCCACTGAAACCAAAGAAAAAAACACTTCATCGACGTAACAATGATTGCTTTACGTACACACACCACAGAAAAGTAGAAAGTGAGGATGAAACTTTCATATACTCGTGACTTTTAATTTGCAACAACCCAAAGATATAAATTCGTCGATTTATTATCGCTTATGTTAATTGATTGTGTTCCCAATAAATATTAAAGAGTTGTTATGGTGTGATACATTGTGCATTCAAATTACTTTCTTGATTGAGTGTCAGGTAAATTAGTGTCCAATTTTATAGGACAAATTGTGAACACGTAGATTTATTTGATTTGATAATTTTTGTCGTTGCGTAACCGAGGGGCTAGTCCATTTGTTAATGACAATCACTTTGGTTATTTGGAAAAATAAATGGCAACGAGCAACGGTCAAGCTGGTTAAGGTTGAAGGCTATTTGAGTGTAATTTTGCAATAATCAAGTAAGCCTATTTTCTGTCACGTTCTTTCGCTCCAAATGTCAAATTTAAAGATGAGATAGATGTCTGTGGCTTACAACCTTATAGCATAATATTGCTCATTTTGAAACCCGATCCGAAAATACATAGGAATTTCACTCGAATCGATTATTAAAAGTGTGAGCAATTTTTTTAGCTTAATTCGAAACTATGGCGACATCAAATTATGGTTGTATGTGACATGAAACATCATTCTTTCTTATTCTTTGAGCTCGGTACAGACATATGTACATAGTCATGTATAAGACCAATAGTTACATATGGGTCAGAGTCGATGTGCATGACTCAGTAAGACGAACAATCGCTGCTCACGTTCGAAAGAACAATTATTGGATCACTATATGAAGAAAATCAGAACAGATGGCGCAGACGAATTAACTATGACTTTATGCAGCTTCATCGAGAGCCGGACGCATATAAAACAACAAAAATAAACAAACTACGACGGCTTGATCATGTGCAGCGTATGGATGGCAACCGTGTTCCGAAAAAACTTCTCGAAACCAAACCAGGAGGAAGAAGAAGTGCAGGGTGACCAAAGTCCAGATGGTGCGATGCAGCTTTTGCCAATCTGAGAACTGCGGGAGTAACCAACTGGAATACGTTAGCTGGAGAAGCATGTTGAAACCGGCCAAGACCCTTAATGGTTTGTAGTGCCGGATAAGTAAGTACATAGACATAGAACTGGTCTGACAATATTTCGGAGTTCAGACAAATTCGACGTAGATCCCCTTATGACAGCAATACCCGGGAGTTGCGGGAAAAGTGAGAAAGTAATAGGCATAAGCAAA
>CM055403.1:43180739-43192167 GCA_029228625.1 Pseudolycoriella hygida | reverse complement strand
TTCGTCTATATTATTGCACATCTCAAATCTTTATGGTAGAATGTGCCGAGATGTGACCTAAAGTAACACAATAAAGTAGTTTGCATATGAAAATGTGAGTGGTGAAAGTGGCTAAATTTGCCTTTTTTCGTCACATTTACCAGATGTGAACGTCACATTTCCATATATAAAGTTCTTCATTGTGGGACTTTAGGTCACATCTCGGAACATTCTACCATAAATTTTTCAGATGTGCAAAAATATCCATAAAAAATCTTAAGCTAACGACAAATTTGCCGTTTGAAAATTATGTGTTTCACATTTTACTCACAGGGGGATGCGGGAATCGTTAATAATTTTCACTTTTTATTTGAGACGGTGGCTTTTGACGTAATTCACATAGATCTAGAAAATGGGCCACTTGAAAGTCGCCAGATTTCACATTTGACAAAATTTTCATGAAATATTCATCAAATGTTAGCAAAAATCTTTTTGATCTCCACAGTTCTCGGTTAATTTTGTATTATAGGTTACCTAACAACTACTCTAATTGAAACATAGCTCACTACTAGGGTATAGTGGGCCGATAGAGGTCAAAAGATAATAACTATACCCAAGAAAAATTGTAATTTGCATGAAAGTTGCTTTCTTTAACATTTTCATGGAAATCTTCACATTTCATAATACTCAGTTTTGTTATTTGAACAACGGAAAACAAGTTCAACTATAAATATGACCACACCAAAGATACCAGCAGCCGAATGTAAGCCGAATCTCATGTTATTCACAGAAAACGAAAATACCGTTTTAAAAAATCCTTCGAATTTTATGACTTTTAATAAAGTGTCTGATGTTTAGAAAATTAAACTTTCACAACATAGCACGGGTTTCACTCACAACTTACTCATATGTGTTTTCGTCTCAGATTGATAATATTAACAAAAAGTGAAAATTATTAACGATTCCCGCATCCCCCAGATGTCAGTGCTGACTATTCGAATCGACTGATGTCCATCAATTGTTCGCGTTTCCCGCAACTCCCCGAAAAAACTTTCTCTTTTTTTTTCTTACACTGACCGAAATTTAAATAAGAACTTTGTACTTCTGCGTAGGTTTTCGCGGAGTTAAAAACTGCGCAGAAGTACAAAAATCTGAAGTGCAAAAATATATTTCCGTGAGTGCACTAAGGTGCAATTAGATATGTGGGATTGGTGTAATAGACAGAGTGAAGAATATACATCGAACGATGTCATCGATTGTGTTGAGAGAGAATCAATTTGGTTGTTACAATTATTCTTAGGTGAACCGTTGATGAATCAAGTTTACAAATAAAAGTTGTTCATTAACGAGAAAATATCGAATGTTTTATTCTTTTGAGGCGTAATGGTTCTTCTACGTTTCTATATGGGGGCTCAACCGTTTTTGGTCCATTAAGGGAGTGATTTAAAGAGATAATAAGCGAAAGAAGAAGCAATTATAGAAGACTATTGACGAGACAATTTGTTTGAAAAGTACAGTTGTAAAAAAGTGAAAAAAAGACAAAATAAAAGTTTGGCTCATGACGAAGGAATAAATTTTGTGAAATACGAAAAGTGTTCAGGTGAAAAGTGTTGGTTTCACGCTGAATAGAAAAGTGTTAAGCGAAGAGATTGAAAAGCAAAGTGTAAAGTTTGAAAAGCGTTAAGATTGAGAAGCGGAATGATGGAAAAGCTGAAAATTGATAAGTGAAAAGCGTTAAGATTGAGAAGCGGAAAGATTGAAACAACGAATGGAAAAACAATAAAACAAGACGAAAAGTGAACTAAAATTAAGAATTCAAGTTGGAACAATAAAATAGCTGAAAAATAAAACGTTCGAGAAGAATTTGTATTTGAGCAGCACGCGGTTGCATGTAAAGCAGGGAACAATACAAGCAGAACACACAGCGAAACATCCGCAAATCATTCGAGAATTGGTACGTTAAACGTTCGTCACATACGATACGTAAACAATAAGCAGAACGTTTGATGAAGAAAAATAAGCAGATCGACTGGTGTACTTCAATCGTTGATATTTTTTGGTTTGATGATCGAATGACCGAGTGGACTTGGTTAGGCACGAAACGAACAATGGAATGTGGCACGATTCAAAATATTTTCGCCACGATTTGTGGGAGGTCAAACAATGTTGGAGGACGGCCGTGTGGGATTGCTGTAATAGGCAGAGTGAAGAATATACATCGAACGATGTCATCGATTGTGTTGAGAGAGAATCAGTTTGGTTGTTGCAATTATTCGTATTTGAATCAAGTTTGTTCATTAGCGAGAAAAGATCGGATGTTTTATTCTTTTGAAGGCATAATGGTCCTTCTACGTTCCTATAGATATACCAAGATTCAACGAGGTGTACCAAGGTGCAACGAGATTAACCAAGGTGCACGAAGTTGTCGAAAATTGAATGAAAACAGGAAAACTGAAGTTGGCTCACCAGAAAATTGAGATCATGCTAGTGAGTAACTGCAAAAAAACTGAGCGGATCGTAGTTTACATTGACGGGGAAGAAATCACATCCACTCGCCAATTAAAGTACATTGAAGTTATGATGGACGACCGCAGACATTTTAATAGTCATGTGGACTATACGTGCGAAAAGGCAATGAAAGCCACCGCAGCACTGGCCGGAATAATGCAAAACGGCTTTGGACCGCGTAGCAGCAAAAGGGGGCTCCTAGCAGGCGTCACAATATCGATATTGCGCTACAGGGCACCAGCGTGGATACAGGCGCTAGATACAAAGAGGAATCGCAGTAGGCATAATAGAGCCCAAAGGCTGGTAAGTATAAGAGTTGCAAGCGCATACCGAACGATATCTCTAGAAACAGGACGATGCCCATATGCATAACACTGACGGAAGAGAGCGAATGTCATAGAAAGTAGAGAAGGGAGGGTCAAACTACCAAAACAGCTAGGACGCAATTAAGAGACGAGTTACTGAGACAGTGGCAGCAAGACTGGGGCTCCACGGACAAGGAAAGGTGGACCCATAAACTCATACCAAACATAGCGAAATGAGTAGAGAGGAAACATGGAGAGGTTAATTTCCAACTTGCACAGTTTCTGTCGGGCCACGGGTGCTTCAAGAAATGCCTGCACAGGTTTGGATTCGCGGAGTGACTTTTCTGCGCGGCATGCGAGAGAGAAGAAGAGACTGCGGAGCACGTTTTATTTGTCTGCCCCCGCTTCGAATAAGAGCGAGGTGAAAAAAAAAGTGCAAATGAAGTGTACTGAGGTGCAACGATGTGTATCAGGGTGCAACAAGGTGTATCAAGGTACAACGCGGTGTATCCAGATACGATGAGGTGTATGAGAGTGCGACTAGGTGTACAAAGGTGCAGCGAGGTGTACCATTCAACGAGGTGCATCAAGATGTACCGTAGTGTACATTGTAACGCGGTGCACCAAGGAATTCTATTGACCATGTATTAATCCTGAGGACTCTGGGATTCTCTAGTTGTTTGTCAACTGAAAAAAAAATTATTCCAGCAGGAAAAAACATGTGTTTTCATAAATAATATTTTCATTAAAGTCTTATAAGTAGTTTTTACATTGTGTCATTAAAATTCTAATAAGAATTAACTACTTAAAAAATTAAAATAAATATTTTTTTTTGCATTTATAATAAATTCATAGATAGACCATAGGCTTAGACACCGATGGAATGACAATTATGATCCTTTCTTACTCTTCGGACAATTTTCTAAGTTTATAATATTTTAATTGATTTAAAAACAAATTATTTAATTATATTTTTTAGACTAAATTATTTTTTAATTTAAATGGGGAGTTGCGGCAAATGATGAAAATTCATCGAAGATTCTTCAATTCACAATTTCGTTTCTACAATCCACACTACTTATTCTAACTAATTTTGACTTTTACCAACGCGATCCATTCTTCATATACTGTTACTGTTCATTTTATGCTCAAATTCGTGAATAATAAAAAATCTTGACTCTGTCACCAGTTTCTGTAACTCCCGCAAATAAACTTTACATTAACTTAAGAACGGAAACGTTTGAACAGTCTTTTTGAAATTGCAAACATTTTCTTATTATCTCAATATCCAAATTTAACTAAAATTATAAGTCATAGTTTTCCTATCAAAAATTATTCGACAGATTAATCGTATAGAACATGGAATGCTTTAAAGGATAGTAAACTCCAAAAAATTTAAATCTAAAAGTTAACGTAGTTGTAAGGAAAATTGACACTTACATTGATTCCTTCGCCGTTTTCGTCCTAATTTGTAAGACCTCACAAATGATATTTTCTCAAAAACTTTCTCATTACTTTCTAACATTGTGTTTAATTTGACCTAAGGATCGTTGACCTGACTCATATCCGTCAGTTCAGTTCAATACATTAGTTTTGATAGACCCGAATTTTCAACGGATCATTTTTGAAAAAAAGAGTTAAATTCCCTCGGAGAAAAACAATTAACCCTGTTGAGCACAACCTGGCGGGAAATTTTTTCTACATCATAATGTCCTAGGGATTTACAGGTCAGTTAAAAATATCCCGCGTGAATTGTTCTCCCGAGGGAAAATATTGAACAAAAATATTAATAACCGTTTCGAAACGAATAACTTACCTTTATTCTTGGAGCTGTTTTGTTGTCATTTTCTTGCCAGACTCTTTCAGTCTTCACTGTACGAGGTAAATTATTTCTCTATCTCTCTCTCTCTCTTAAAAAAATGTCGATTACGCAAAATAAGAAATAATCAACAGTAAATGGTCGTTTATAGGCAGTTATTTTGGTAATCAACCGTTTACAGTCGGGTACTTTTTTGTCTTACTCTGTTCTGTTTTGTTAAGGGAAAATATCCCTCATAGGAAATTGAAATTACCATCACAAGAAACGTGTTTCTCTTCCTTTTTAACATTTCTTTTGAAATGTAAAAAAGACGATAAACGAATCAATACACGAAAAGGAGATACCTTTGAAATGCAAATGAGCAAACGATTCAAACCTATTATTGAACAACGTCACAGCAGCGTTTGCCCCAATTCCTCCGAAAGATGGCGCGTTTTCTTTCTTATTCATGGGTCTTACGGAATATTCGATTGTTGATTACTAAGCCACCACTTTAGATATTTTCTTGAAAAGAATTGCAAGACAACAAATGTTCATTAACTTAGAACTTGTGCGAATATTCCACTCAATAAGTGACGAAAGAGAGAAAAGACGAATCAAAAGTAACATGTGGCACAAGTGAAATAAATTAATTATAAGGAAAAATCAATGAAAGAATTTAACGATCTTGTCAGTTCCATAATTTGCTTTGGATTTTAAAGAAATCTTCGGTTCCTTCTAAAAATAATTTAAAATTATTTGTTTCCTTAGCTTGACTTGAACGCGAAGACGTCTCTTCTGATTCAATACCCGAACCACTTTCCAAGGATAAATCACTTATCTCGCTAACAACGGTACTGCTGTACAGTACGTCTGGTTCATTCGTAGTTGGTTCTTCGCTAACAACAGTATCGCTTGTGTGACGATCTCGACTAGATAACTCTGCTAACAAATCCTCTGTCGTTTCATTTGATGATGCACTCAAATCAATGGGAGCAACGGTCGTATGATTTCGTTCCCATTCCGGTATCAAAAGTGGTTCACCCGGTGATCTTCCTTCGACATCTTTAAAATTGGTACTTCCCTTAACACCTTCTGCTGTTGTGGTCAATGACAATTCATCCTCTGTTTTTACTAATTCTTCGCTCGCAGTTATGCTATTCGCTTCCACTGGAATAATTTTTATTTTTTCTAACTCAATCTCAGTGACTCGATTATTTGGACGCAACCTTTCATCGTCGTCCATGCGATCATCCATTCGACCGTGTATGCTCAAGTCGTCGGTTATGTGGGGGAAATTTATGTTTTGGTCATGCTGCACAATATCATCATCTTCTGTCGTCGTTGCCTCGGATGAAAGCAACGGACTGGTAGACTTAGGGAAACTATCGAAAGTTGTAGTCATTTCTTCAGACGTGGATGTGGATCCTTCAAAATCGTAGCTCATAGTTTTTTCATTTACTGTCGATTGTTCCGCCAGCATTGGATCTGTGAATCGGTCAACCGGCGAGTACCCGGACGAATGATCGAAATCGTCTTTTTCCGTCGATGCTACAATGTTTTGTAAATCAGCACTCCCTTCCTTTAAATCGTCCCTCAGTTTCACATCATCAACTAAACCTTCGCCCGATGCTTCGTTGAGGGCAAAATCGAGTGAAACGGTTGACATTTCTTTTGGCTCGTAGTAATACACTTCGAATACTTCGTTGGACGTTGAATGTTCCAATAGCGATTCGGTGGAACTGCCTTCAGTTCCGGTTTCATCCGTTTTTCGTCCCTCCTTGCGTTCGTCTTCTTCATCTTCGTCTCCCCTTTGCAGACCGGCTACATTCAAAGGGATTGACTGCGTTTGTCCACTCCTATCGAATATCACAACGCTATCACCAATTTGTAACACTGACGTGTTGCGCTCTACTGGTAACGGTTCAAGTGGACCTTCTGTAACATGACTTAACTTCGTAGTCACTAAATCGTTTTTGATTTCATTCTCCGATGGAAATGGTGCATCGGTTGTATGTATTTCATCATCCATATCCAAGTCAGTTTGTCGCACTGTCTTCGGTCCTATTGATACATCTCCTTCTGTATTTAAATCGGTGCTTTCCAGTTGAATTTGTTGATCAGCACTGCCGTCAAACGAGAATGTCGTATGTTGCTCGATTTCCGGTTCGATCTCCGACCGAACTCCGTCAATCACAAGAGGTGCCTCATGTTCTGGTTCGATAATTGCCTCAGGACTTTGTAATTCCGGTGATGTTTGCAGCGCTATGGTCTCACTGGATTTGATAGTTTGGAATACTTTAGGTCGGTCGTCGGTTATTCGAATTTCTTCGGGTTTCGTTATTTCCTTTATTTTGATGCCAACCGGATTGTCGTTCGATGATGTACTCAATTGTGGAGTTGTGCTCGTTGGTGCAGTTGATGTCGGTGTTTCTGATGATGGTAACACGCTGCTCGATGTGTAGTCGGTGAAAGATGCTATAGTGGACGTTTCGTTTGTACTCAGCTCCACATTTTCTGTAACAATGCAATAAAGTTTTATTTGAATTTTCGTTTGACATCCGCTCTCTCGGCGAATTTCACATTAGATGTACTTTGACAGAAACCGATGCCGCACTATATAAATCGTATACAACGTCAACATTACATTGTGCATCATGCCAGCCCTCTCTCCCTCCGAATTATTAAAAAAATAACGTCGCACAGATTCATCAAAATCGGTTGGAAATTTTTTTATTATTCTCATCATTATGAAAACTTTTTTCTGATCTGTCGGTTTCTATCTATGTATTAATAATTTTCGATCTCAATTTCGATCTCACTGGAAAAGTGGTCAATTTTGAGGGTTTTTTAGGTAATGCTCGGAGTTTTCGAATTTTAGCACCGGAGTGACAATAGCTAGAGAGTTGGTTTCTTCGGGAAAGTTATAGAGTTTCATCAGGAGAATTTTTTGGGATCATAACTAAATGGCAGCCAGCTGTCGTAGTGGCACCATCTTGGATTTTCGTTGATGCTTTTTCGGTTTTCGAATTTTAGCTCCGTAATGACACTACTTGGAGAGATGGTTTCTTTTAGAAAGTTATAGAGTTTGGTCAGGAGAATTTTTTAGCATTTTAAGAAAATTGCCGCTAACTGTCAAAGTGACACCATCTTGGATTTTTTGCTAAATTCTGAATAAGAATACCTAGACAGTTGGTTTCTTCAGGAAAGTTATATGAATCAGTGACACGAAGTATTCCGAAGGTAGCCGAAGGCGAGACGAAGTGGTCCGAAGGTAGCCGAAGGTGACACGAAGTGTTCCGAAGACAGCCGAAGGTGACACGAAGTGTTCCGAAGGTAGCCGAAGGTGATACGAAGTGTTCCGATGGTAGCCGAAGGTGTTGGAGAAAATTTTTTTCGGAGAAAATTTTTTTTGGAGAAAATTTTTTTCGGAGAAAAAATTTTTTTGGAAAAATTTTTTTTGGAGAAAAATTTTTTCGAGACAATTTTTTTCGGTGAAATTTTTTTCTAAGAAAATTTTTTTTTCTGAGAAAACTTTTTTTCGGAGAAAATTTTTTCAACAACTGAAAGCTTCCAAAACGACTGATCACAACAAAAACCTCTTTAAAGGTAGAGTGTGACGCAGTCCGTAAGTCTGCTTCCAAAATTGATGATATTGCTTGAGGTGACGCTATCGCTGATAATACGCAGAAGTTTGTGACGCAATTTTTTCAATACAACGTAATTTTGTTTTAAAAAAGCGCTGTAATTTTTTCAGAAAATCAAAACTTTGAACACAAGGTTCCATTCAAACAAACTTCTGCGTATTATCAGCGATAGCGTCACCTCAAGCGATATCATTAATTTTGGAAGCGGACTTTCGGACTGCGTCACACTTTACCTTTTAAGAGGTTTTTGTTGTGATCTATCTATTAATAATTTTCGATCTCGAGAACTAGACAGCCAATTTTGATGACATTTTCAGGGATCGTCAGTCTCGGCCCCAAATGAAAAATTTCATTTGCCGTTTTCCGGGAAAACTCTTAAAAATTCGTAGCATCTAGGAAAGTGGTCAATTTTGAGGGTTTTTCACGTAGTGCTCGGAGTTTTCGAATTTTAGCTCCGGAATGACAATACTTAGAGAGCTAAAAAAAATTTTCGCCGGAATTTTTTTTTTCTCCAGAAACTTTTTTTCGCCCAAAATTTCTTTTCGACGGAAGTTTTTTTCACTTGAAATTTTTTTTTCGCCGGAAAGTTTTTTTCCTCGTATTATTTTTATTCGCCGAAAATTTTTTTCGCCTGAAATTTTTTCGCCGCAATCTTTTTGCCGAAATTTCTTTTCACCGCAATTATTTTCGCCGGAAATTTTTTTCCGCCAGAAAATTTTTATTCGCCGAAAATTCGCCGAAATTTTTTTCGCCGAAAATCTTTTTTGCCGAAAATTTCTTTTCACCGGAAATTATTTTCGCCTGAAATTTTTTTTCTACAAAATTTGTTTCCTTTTTCTTCCACGAAATCTTATCACGAAATTTGGGGTCACCGCCGCGCCACTAACTATGGCAGCTGCGTGAAGGGCCGTAGCGCCAAATTTCGTCCCTACTTCTAAAACTATTGGTATCCCAACAAAAACCTCTTAAAAGGTAAAGTGTGACGCGTCACAAATGCCAGACCCAGCGACAAAATAATATTTCTGTACTTTCCGTTTTTACGCTGCAAAAATTTAACTTTTGTTTCGTTGTGCGAAGAAGGTTTTGTTTTTTAATTTTTGCGTGTGAAAACTGAAAGTGTTGAAAAATTATTACGCTGGTGGGTCTGGCATTTGTGACGCAATTTTTTGAACACAACGTAATTATGTTTTAAAAAAAAGTGACGCAATTTTTTTCAAGGTATAAAACTTTGACCAAAGCTAACATTTAATTCAAACAAATTTCTGCGTACTATCAGCGATAACGTCACCTCAAACGATATCAATAATTTTGGAAGTGGACATCAGGGACTGCATCACATTTTATCTTTGTTGTTTATTAATGCAAATATGTGTTTTAAGATGCTAGGCTACTTGGTAGTAGGACAGTGTCATTAAAAAAAACACATAAGAAATTGGCCAAAGTTACAGAAGTTAAATAAAATAGACGCTGTACGACAAAGGCGGTTAAAACGGTAACTTTCTTGTCTTTCCTTCACATTTTATGATTTTTCGTCGATTTCACATTTTCAGAGCGATTTCTTATTCAAGACAATGAATGCACAATGAAACATTAGCACTGTGTGTTCTGAAACTATTTTCTCTCCATCGTTCTTACGTCATACGTACCTAATGGTGGACAGTTTCCGTATTCCGGGCAACAAACTCCAGGTGTGTAAGTGACATTCTTGCAATCATTTCGAGTATAACATTTCAGAGCATTGCAATTGATGTCACCGCCTCGACACACACAAACTTCACAGGGATTTTCAGGGTCCACAATTTTATCGCCGTTATCGTAGGTGGTTCCGTTCAACTTACATTCTAAAAGTAAATTGAAATTTAGACACAACTCTCATAGTAGAAGCAAAAAATGAAGAATCATAATATCTAACATTTCAAGCAAACTGTCGATCCTTCAGTGCCTTAATATGTACTCACCGCATGCGAATTTCGGACAACATTCTCCGTGTGTTTCGATTTCTCTGCAGCCATTCTTTTTTTCACAAGTCACTGACGACCTTTCTACTTCTTTGCCATTGTACGAACATTTATCTTAAAAACAAAAAACAATCTAGAATCCACAGAGTGTTGGTGGAGTATTCAATTACCTGAGCTGAGTGTTACGTTTACAGGAAACACTTCTTCAACAGGACTTGCGAATGTTTCTCTCATCATCCTTCGTAACCTCGGAACACCTGAAATTTGAAGAAAATAATTAGGACGACATTATCATGGGCATCATTGATTGGCTTGACGATTAAAAAATTCTAAGAAATGTTGTTTGTCGACAAGTCTTTGGCCTTTTCCTTTGGGTCGTATCCTCACACAGCTTCCTCACCTAAATCGTGCTAACTGATCGCGTACGATATCTCGTGGATCATATTAATAGGTTTGCGGTTGAGAGGGGGTAGGGAGGGAAGTTAGGTGAGGTTGAAAGCGGTTTTTACACCGTTGGTTGCTGTGGACAAGGTTTTCAATATTGCGTTTTGGGCAAACGTATAGGTACCACTAGGCTGCGATCTCAATTGCGCTTCAAAAAAAGTGGAATTGAGCGGTCAGAGGTTATTTATTCGACATGTTATAACGTCATAGAAATGATACCTAAATGGCGCTGCATTGCATTGAAAAAATTTTCTTGATTTTTGCAAAAATGTTCGTATTTTCACGAAAAAAGTCAAGAAAATTACGAAAATTTCGAAAAAATCAGATCTGTATCTGTATGTACTTGTAACTGTATCTAAAAACTTGAGAGAATGAGAGAACCTGAGAATGATTTATCTAGATTCTCTAAAATCCCCTAAAAAGTACAAGAATCTCCTAAAATTCGTTGAGATATTGAAAATTATTGTCATTGCCACAATCAATTCTATGATTTGCTTTGAATGAAAAACTTCAAGGCATCGATTTTGACTCAATAACTTTCAAACTATGGTAGTTAGAAAGTTGCTTCCAAAGGAAAAGTTTTAGAGAGCTTCATTTTTTCGATTTTCGACCTGACGATCTGGAATGGAGGTGGATTTCTCTGACTTTCCTTTTCAACTTCAATCAATATTTTCTATGAATGTCGCTCAGAGCTTATTTTTGGGAATTTGATTCCTAGAAATTCCATAAAATTTTTAAAAAGTTCCTAAATTCTCAAATTTAAGATTTTAGGAATTTTTAATAATTTTT
>CM055403.1:43149323-43180239 GCA_029228625.1 Pseudolycoriella hygida | reverse complement strand
GTATGGAATTTTTGAGAATTTAATTCCTAAAAACTACATCAAATTTTTAAAAAATTTCTGAAAATTATGTAATTTTAGGAATTTTTTAAGAATTTTAATTTAATAATTAATTTAATAATTTAATAATAATAATAATAATAATAATAATAATAATAATAATAATAATAATAATAATTTAATAATTTAATTTAATAATTAAAAAATTCCTAAAAATTATTAAAAATTCGAAAATTAAGGAATTTTTTAAAAATTTTATGGAATTTTTAGGAAATAAATTCTCAAAAATAAGCCCTGATGTCGCTTCCTATGATTTTGGCATGTTTTTGGATTTCTCTAGCAATTTTAAATTTGAACGACACACAGAAATTAACTATGTAATGTTAAAACCCCTCCCGAAGAACGTCTTCAGGTCTATGAAACCCAGGATTTCAACCCTGAAGCAGGCGTTCGCTAAAATTGAATTTCCTACAATTTTGCCTTCGGAAGCAACTTTCTAACTGCCACAGTTCTTGAGATGTGAGTCATCCCAAAATATTCAATAAGCGGCCTTCGTAAAATAGGTCTTGTAAATTTTTGGCGCCCGTAGTTTATGAATTTGTCGAACACTGTCATCCTTTATATTCATTTTTCGTTTATCTATTGTCCAAACTCGTTTCGTTGAAGTCATTTTATTCGAGTTCTTTGAATTTTAAATAACTTTAGAATTTTATAAAAATATTCAGAGAAATTTTAGAGAATTTTAGGAAATATCAGAAAACTCTTCGGAATTCGGAAAAATCATTCTCAAATTATAGGCAGAAAACTATCGGGCGATTATCACTGTCGTCAAAGACTCTTTGGAATTAGATGTCAGCATGCCATGGTGCAGTGTTGAAGAATTCGATTCAACGAGAGCCAGTAATTACTGGAAAACTTCAAAGGATATGAGTCCAAAAATGAGTGACAACCTCTAAGCAACGATCAATTCTAAGGAGACGAACTATTTCGACGATTTTGTTGAATATAGGTGTAAGCTTAAATAAAGCTTTCTAAAATTTCCCGTAAAGTGCTCTAAAATTCTCGAAATTTCCCTAAAATTCCCATAACTCTTCCCAAATATTAGGCCATGCTATTAGGAGCCATTCACAAAGTACGCAAGCTATTAAGGGGGGAGGCCGGGTTCGGAAAAAGTGCGTTGCCATACATTTTAATGTCTTAAAATATGAGCGCGGGGTAGGGAGGGATCAAAAAAGTATTTTAGCGTTCGTACTTTGTGAATGCCTATTTCTCGATATCAGAAATTGTTCTCCGAAAATTTCACCGTATACTGGATACTAAGAGGTCCGCACGCGCCTAATGTCTTTCAGTCTCACATAGACATAAAATACCCAAAGTCCTTAGGCAACAATATCGTTAATTTTCATAAACATATTAAAATATTACCAACTAACGTTCCAGAAAAGGAAGAATTTAAACCGATAATTCAAAAATAAGAAATGACCGCTAAAAATAAAGAATTGATCGCACGAAATAAAGAATTGACCACTCTAACATATGAAAAGTGATCGTTAAGCGATCATTTCTTTATTTTTTGCGATCGCTTTAATGACATGCCTTCAAAAATTATGAAGGAAAATGAACTTGTCGATAATTGTGAATAACAACGTCCTCACCCGAAGGCGATGGACGTGAGGACAAAAACGCTTACAAACACGATATTTGCGCTAAAATAATCATAACATGATTCATCAATTTTCCGATAGGTGCAAAGGTCAACTGGTATAAAGAGCCAGTTGACTTTCGACTATTTGCTAAGAGGGGAGAATCCCGAGCAAATTGTTCAAATTAGCGACTTGATACAAACTATCATAATTCGGTACCTATATTTCTCTGACTCCTTTTCTTAAATAATCCTATCTTAAACAGCTATTCCAATCAGCCTCTTCTTAAATCAACTTAATTGTTAAGTAATTTAATTGATATAAATCAAAAATTTATTCCTTGCAATGCTTTAAGTTACATTTCAATAAATGCTTTGGGATTTGGCTTTCCAAACAAGTAATGAACTTTAAACTACATAAAATTAATGAAAAACTTAACTGAATTTGTAATCAATAAAATGAAACGTATATTGCATGTTGCAACCTATCAGCAAATGTAATTAGCGAATCGAATCGAATCATTAAAGCTCGGACATATCCAACAGTCAAGGTTATGTAAATTATGCACACTAAGTGGAGGGTTGGTCAAAGCTTTTCTGTGTTTAAACGACCAGGGAGTATTTCAAATTTCTTTCAACGTATAATTTTGAGGTCTAAATAATATATTCATGGTCTCCATAATCACAAGAGTGAGTCAAGTCGAGTTTAAAAATTTATTATAATATTATATTGTTATAATATTTCATTCGCAGGCCAAAATCATTATGTTTGAATAATTAACAGAGAAATGACAACTGTGTGGTGTTCACAGACATCGCTGGTTAGAATCTACGGCAAAGAAAGTAAACGTATGAGGCAACCACCAATTTCATTCATTTACAAACTACAAGGTCAACGGCAGTTGTAATTGCCGTAAATTTCAGTTTGTTTATGATCTATGAATTAAGTTATTTTGGCTGCTATCATTTGAATGGCTAATTTAATCTTTTGGCGCGAATTTTGAATGAATACCCCACATGTTATGACATTTTGATGACTTTTAAACCTTTTGAATTCTGATTCATTTTTCATTCGTGTAAGAGTCATCCTCTCTTAGTACATGAGCTATAATTGAGAATAATTTGTTATTTTCGCAGGATTCTGTTCCAAAAAAACATCGCAAATTTGACAGTTAAGATTTTTGCGAAGTGCTCTTAAGGGCACGTCGCAAAAGTGTGAACTGTCAAATTTGCGATCTTTTTTTAGAACAGAATCTTGCGTAAATAAAAAAATTGTTCATAGCTCGTGTTATGCATGTTGTGAGAGGATGATTATTACGCAAATAATAGATGAATTAGAATTCAAAAAGTTTAAGTATGAAGGTCAAAAGTGGCTCTGAAAAATCATCGCATTCAAAATTCTTTTGCTATGTTTTTTCAGAGCAAATTTCACCTTCATACCTAAATTTTTGAATTTTGATACATCTGTTATTTGCGCAAGAATCATCCTCTCGCAGTACATTAGCCATAAATTTGAATAATTTGTTATTTACGCAGGACACTGCTCTAAAAAACATCGCAAATTTGACAGTTCACATTTTTGCGACATGCTCTTAAATGAATCAAATAAAAAGTGACTATGCAATAATTTTTTGGCAATGATGTATCGAAATACGACACATTTCTTAATCGCAGATAGCATTAAAATGTGGATTTTTTTGATTGATCATTGGTAACCAAGTGTTTATAAAGACTATTTTTCGATTTTTGTATTTGTCTATTTCGATACATCCAATGACGTAGTAATATATAGACTGGGTTTACGTAACCATCACCTGAAGCAAAAATGAAGATACGTAATGTGTGTATTGTACGTACATCGCGCACCGATGTGCATACAATTCACCCTGATTTGTTCTGCTGAAAATACGTAATCCACATAAACTTTATGTAACTTACCAACACAACTAAACATTTTGCATTTCACTTTTGGTTCAATTTGTGTTAACTTTGTCTCAAAGACTGCCAGTCTATAGTATGTCATTGGATACATCTTTAAAAATTTTACACCATGTTGCACAAGGCAGATTTTTGTAGCACAAGTCGCATATTTTTATAGCTGCGTCAATGTCGTACTAGACGACCAGAAATACATGCAAAATTGTGACTATTACCATTGACTTTTTTGGGACGAACGTTCAAATATTGATGCCTGGCGTGACGAAACGACTCTTGGAACATCTAGTTTTGTATTTTTTTAAATTCTTTATTAAAAATAAGGTTAAGTCTCAGAAGAAAGTAAATTCTTGTATCGCTTTCCTGATTTCATATCGGCGTTCTTTCATTTTGCAAAAAAACTGAGTTTCCAATTTTTTACTCCGAAAAATAAGAAACAACGAAACATTTCGACGCATCTAACAGAAAAATCACCGAGCATGTCTTCGTGTGGGACGAAAACACAATACTATATTGCGTGTGTTCAGGTGATATTATCCGCAGGCGCGCCTGCGAATCGTGTATACGAAATATAAAACCCACACGTCTGACTATAGTGCCCATGCGCCTGTGAATAGTACCGGTCTAAATTATTTTAGTGTAAAGGTATGACGATGGTATACACAATGAGTAAGACCGAACAAATTAAAATATTTCGTTCCGTCGTCGGACGAATCGTTAACCCGATTTTCACCTTTGCAAAATTTAATAAGTACATTGCGGATATCAATTAGCAACACCGTGCACGACTTAACAAATACACCGTAAGCTGATGACTCTTAAAAGTTAAATCAATGGCAATTGCACGAGAGTTAAGGCTTGCTTGAATATTGATTGTTACGTCTGATTTATGGAGGAAAATTAGTGTTGATAACAATGATGCAGTTGGTAATTATTAATTTAACAGATTCGTGAGTTAGAAAATCACCTAATTGAATATTTGTTACTGATAAACATATTTATTACTTAGAATAATGCTAAATTCGATTCGATACATCATCGTATGTGCAAATGCATTTATTAATCACTGAATGGTGTGCCTCGGATATATGGTTGACGGCAAATTTAATTACATTTTTTCTTATATTTTTTTTTGTTTGCATTTTTACTACTTACTCAAGTCTTTTTCTATCGACATAATCTAAAACAAGTTTTCGTACATTTCGTTGGATTTGTGTTGCAACACAATACAGAGATGCGTTATTTGTTATCGGTCGGTCGACGTCGCCGCAACAAACTCAGGCTTCAAAGGAGACATACTTTTTAAGAGTGCACACTGCATACTAAAGAGCCACCTGTCGGAATCTTTTCAACTAATGAAAATTTGTATGGCAAAAGTCGCAATTTTCTGTAACGTTTTTCTCTTAAAGCCTTAAATGAAAACGAATGCTTATGTCGTCATTGCATACTAAACCTATTCCCAAACAAAATTGCGGAAACACTTTTGGAGAAAACATTTACATTTGCTAGAAATGTGAATTTCAATATTTCACTGCAGTCAGTGTTACAGCTTTTCTTTTAATGAACACTTCAAAACGCATAATTTTTTCGACCAATGTGTTTCCTCACTTAATCTTTAAATGAATAATCAATTTAAATGACAGAAAACATTTTCTAACAGTCAGAAATGGATTGAGTTGAGACTTTTTGAGTTGATACATTTGCAAATATTTGTAAACGTCAAAAGCCAACAAAGATGGCGGCCATTTTAATTTGCAATCATCAACTCAAATTTTTTTTTTAAATTTCCGACTTTTAGAAAATGTTTTCTGTCATTTAAATCGATTATTCAGTTAAAGAATAAGTGAGCAAACACATTGGTCGAATAAATTATATTGTATACTCTATAGAGTGTGCGAGTTGGCCAGATGACGACTTTACAACAAAAGGTTTTGAATGATCTAAAAATTTCGATAGGCATCACCGATGATGATTCTTTTTTAATTTTGTTTGAGTTTTTGAAAATATTAGAGTGAATCATCTTGATTTGGAACGACATTCGATATGAACTTTTCGGAAATAATCTGCGAAAAATATTTCGAATTTTTAAAAAAGTTTCGAAAACAGTCATGATCTTTTGATTAAACTTTAATTCATACTTTAGTTGAAATATTTTTAGTTTCTTGCTACTTTCTCGATCTCGCCCTTATCTCTACAACAATTCAAACGATTTTTAGACCCTACGAAGAACGTAGTGCTTTGAAAAGGGGTCTATTGTGTTCACCACGACGGTTGTAACCACCCCAATTTCGACCCGGTAGTAGTAGTAGAGGTAGATAGTGTGAAGCTGGGGGAGCAGATAGTGGAGCACGTAGACGTATTTAAGTATCTAGGTCTGCCAGTTGATACCAAAGTTTCCTGGAATGCCCAAGTCGCGGTCATGTGTCAGAAGATGGCGAGGGTCTGTGGAATTTTATGTAAGCTTAAAAAAGTACTCCCAACGGCAGTGCTCACGAAAATTTATTATGCCCTTGCCCACTCGATCTTGTGGTATCTACCAGGCGCCTGGGGCACAGCAAACAAAAAGTCTATCGTGCAGCTTCAAGTCTTACAAAAACGATGCCTTAAGCATGTGAACAATCTTCCTATGCGCCGCCACCCGACCGTAGACTTATTTACTAGATTTTGCCCTCGCGTATTAAATGTTGACAGTATAATTAAGTACAGTGTGTGCTATTTTGTGCATAAGGCTATTCACAACCTCACTTACTGTACAATCGACTCAAGTTTGCAACCTACCGGTGCCATACTCGTAAAAGGCATTTTCTGAGACAAGCAGCAGTCAAGACGGTGGGGGCAAGATGGCAATCTCTGTGAACGGATGTAGCCTATACAACTCCCTACCTGAATCAATAAAGAATGCCCCACCGACACGCTTTAAGACAGAGCTGAAGTTATGGCTATTAAAAATTCAATACCCTGGCTCTTGATTGAGTGTGGCATTCGAGTGAGAGCACATACAATGATTGGTCCTTCATAGGTTGTGATGCTGAATACTGTGATATGAGGAGGCACTTCTCATTCTTGCTCGTCCCATCCCATCGTAGTTTCCCATCCCTTCTTGTTGTTTGCCGATATCACAAATTTGTCGTTCTGGATTTCAAATATTTTTCCTATTCCAGTCTTTTTAGTATTTAAGTTGTACCTAATCTAGTTTCAAGAAAATTTCAAGGCATCTCTTTACCGTTATTATAATTTTTCTAGTTTTTAAGTCTTTTTTTTATTTTTTGGTTTACTCCTTAACAGTTGTTTAACAGTGGAGTTCCATAATTTCAAATGTAAAATACGAATTGTATTATTGATTTCATGATGTAGAAATAAACTCTTATCTTATCTAGGGGGTATCATCGATCATCGTCCTTAGATGACGAATCAGCAATAAAAAAAATGTCGGTCCGTCCGTCCGTCACCGCGATAACTTAAGTAAAACGCAACCGATTTTCAAAAAAAATTTTCCCTGAAAAGTAATTGAAAAATCTTTTATGGGATTGTATCTGGGCACTGTCGGCCTAAGGGCCGCCCAGCTTGGGTCGTTTGGTCTTTTGTACATAACTCGAGTAAATCTCTTCCGATTTTCCTTAAAAATTTTTTTGTTTGAAAAGTCTGGCCATGGCCGACAATTTCTGGAATAAACTATTTTGATTTTTTGGAACTTGGGCTTGGCTATCTATGGCACTAAAAACGAGTCTCTGCTAGGGCCCTACGTGTTTTTTGTACATAGCTGGAATAAATCTTTTCCGATTTTCATAATTATTCTTTTAGTCGACAGTTCTATAAAAGCCTAACAATTTGTATAAGAAACATTTTTGAGATTGGGCCCTTGGACTTAACTAGGGCACTAAAAACGAGTATCTGCCATGGCCCTACATGTTTTTTAAACATAAATCGAGTGAATCTCGAAATGTCTAGTAATGTCTCACATTTTATGGAAGAAAATTGTTTGATTAGAAGCAGTTGGACTCACCCAGGACCCTAAAATTGAGTTTCTACGTGTTCCAACGTGTTTGTTTACAAAAATCGTGTAAATCCTAACCGATTCTGTTGATTCTTTTTTATTTGAGAGGTAACCGAGTACCGAATTATATTCAAAAACGAATTTGGGCCCGGTGCCTGTGCTTAGGGCTCAAGTGGGTCTCAGGTCAGTCGGCCTTAACCAAAAACAAATTTCTTTCTATGTTGCAGAGCAAATTGAATGAAACATTTTTGTCTATTGAAGTATTTGTCCGAGGCCTCTCCTGAGGCTCCTAGGTCGGTACTAACGTCGGCCTTAGTCTAAAAAATGGTATTTTGCTATGTTGTAGAGAAAGAGGTGAAAGTTTTGTCTATATGGTGGTCATGGTCAATTTTGTGCTTTCGGAGGGATTTTTCAACATTATCCTCTCGCAATTTCCAATTTAATTTAATGCGGACGTAGTTTCAAACACTTAAGAGTTAGGGCAATATTTGGACCCGTACGAAGTACAAGAGGTCCTATACGTTTACTACAAACAATTTTATTGTAACATGGGGTAGATCGAGGTGGGAGTGGGGGGGATGCATCTATTATCGTCTAGAGATGACCGTCCGTCTGTCCGTCCGTCCGTCCGTCTCCACTTTTTTTTCCAAACGGCTCAACCGATCAGCCTAATCTTTTTTTCCCTGAAAGGTACATGCCTCCCATGATTCAAGTTCGAAGATGAGCAAAATCGATCAAGTGGTTCCGGAGATATGGTCGAGGAAGTGACCAAAAACATGGTTTTTCGAGGGTCGGTGAAACCTTTTTTGCAAATATCTCAGCCAGTATAGCACGGAAATTCCTCATTTTGGTGTCAAATGAAAGCATTTGATGTCACGAAACTGGGAAAAATTTTTTATGGGAATCGGGTCAGGGGTATGGGCACTGGGACCAATGGAATGGACGAAATTGAGATTCTTGGCCATATACGAAAACAGTTTTTCGTCTATATTTCCTTAACTATGCTATATGGAGATTTACTGTCAAAGGCAAAGTTGTAGGGAATTAAATTTAAGCGAACACGTATTTCAGGGTTTTGGGGAAATATGGTCCAATCCTGGTATATGGCCACTTCCATAATTAGGCAGGATGACCCAGATCTCCAGAACTATGAGAGTTAGAAAGTTGGTTCCAAAGGCGAAGTTATAGAGAATTAAATTTGAGCGAACACTTGTTTCAGGGTTTTGGGGAAATATGGTCCAATCCTGGTATATGGCCACTTCCATAATTGGGCAGGATGACCCAGATCTCCAGAACTGCGAGACTTAGAAAGTTGCTTCCAAGAACAAAGTTGTAGATAATAAAATTTTAGATAACACGTGTTTCTGGGTTTTAGGGAAAAACGACTTAGTCCTTGGATATAAGCTTTTCTAGATTTGAATGGTCTGAGAGGTACTTCGGTAGGGCCTTTGACATTACCTTGGGTAATTTCTATGGATCTTTGCAGTTATAAAAGAACAGAAAACGTAGGATTGTTTGCTTATTTGTATATTTAGGTACGTTCGAGTCACTTTGCCACATCTATTCTGTTTGTCACATCTATTCTGATACGTACGGGTCTTTGGTTATGTTTACTTAGATACGTTCGAGTCTTTTCGCAACATCAATTCTGTTTGCGAGATTTACTCTGATACGTACGGGTCCCTTATATATGTTTTAACCAGAAGTGGAGGAAGGAGAGTTGGAAATCATGAGAGATGGTCTGAGATTGCCCTCTCACGCCCTTCCTTTACTTTTGACAATAGGAGGCGTTTTACTGGAGTTATCTTTCTTATAGAATGCCCGCAATGCCCGACAACGTTTAAAAATAATCTGATTCGCACCGAGTTAATGGATGCTCCGCTGCTTCATGCATTAAGTACAGCTTTAGCACCACACATTTTACTCCGAGCCAGCCTATTTCGGGAAATATATTCATTGAATGTGTATTAATAATTGAATTCAGGAACTTCAGGAACATGGAACTTTTTATAAATTTCATCAAATACTATGAATACTACTATTTTATTTGAAGAATACCCCAACCCCAAACTCATATTTTTTTAGGCTTTAAGTAGTCATTTGAATTCTGATTTTGCCTATAAAGACAACAGAATGCATAAAATAATCCCACCCTGCAAAGATTAGCGCCAATCCGTAAGAAATAAAAAATTTTAGAAATGCACAGCATGAGTCACTGCCCTATGCACATAATGTTACAATAGGTAAAAGACATCACCATCGCCACAAAGATTCTACAAGAATTTGTATTTAAATGAGAATGTCATAGAGGAATGTGTACCATTCTGATAAAGGAAAAAAAAAATATACACCAGAACAGGTCTCATTTCATGTGTTAAGCATTTTCACACGAAACCAGTTGAGTTATTTGTTATTACGAGCAAATTATAACAAAATGGTATTCGAAATCTCTGATGCGCAATCAGTAGTCAACTTTGAAAAAATAAATATAAACTTTAATAACAGAAGATAGACAATAAATATCATCGACAATTACGGTTTCGAACAAATAAAATTTTACAATAAATTATAATGAACATCTGGTTGATTGATTTACTAAGATAATCGTTTTTTTTTGTTAGCTGAGTTTATTTTTTACTAAATAGAAAAGTACAAAATAATGTTAATTTATGTTTGATTAATTTAATTTTAATGTGTTGTTGGACACCATAATGGAAAGTCGTTATAGTATATTACTGATGATCTGGTGATAATGTGAATGGTTCAAGATTTATCGATAGACCGTGCCTAGCATCAGATTTCATCAGGCAACATTCCTGCGTCATCCACTTTTTTCACACAATCATACGGTTCATAACAAAAGCTGAGTCGTTTTTATCCAGTAGCGCCACCGTTGTTTCATTGATAAATAATACGGTTTAGTAGAAAACAAAAGGACGCCATGTATGAAAAAGGGTAGATGTCGTTACTCATTGAAAGTAGCAGTGTTGCCTGATGAAATCAGTCACGGTCTATGACATTTTCGTTTCTCTCATTTTGACAGTAGTCATTGAGACAAATTTTGTAAAAGTAGTCCGAAATAGACGTGTGCGCCGATTCTAAAACAGTCGGCGGCGGTGCGCCGAGCATTGAGGACTCGGCGGCGACGCGCCGAAAGTAATTTAGAGTTGGCGGCGGTGGCGTTTTTGGCGCGCCGAAATTTTCAAGCTTGGATTCAAAAGTTTTACTCGAAAATTTTTTTATAATGTTCATATAATACAGCTGTGCACAATAAGAATGGCCCGCTATTTGGAATATCACTGTGTTCTCTATTTCTATGATTCTCCGACTTTTCTCATGTTACTATCTATGACAGAGTGTCCAAGAGCCCCTTAAAATTTATGACCTCAGGTAGGCTAAATTTTCTCCAAGCTAAGGCATCTACTGTTTAACTAGAGGGGAAATAGCACAATGTTGCTTTGTGCTGCTTCTTTTTTGAGGCACAGCCCAAAATTCTATTGAACAAAAATACTCACAAACAACATTTTCTATACAGTACAACTAAAAGAATTACTCCATATCTTTTACTGTATGTCAAATACAAAATAATATTAGGAACGGAATCATGAAAATTTGCAGCTTTTCATAGAAATTGTTTAATCTGGTAATACATGAGTACATAGTAGGGAGTGAGATAGCTCAGAATTTGTCTTACTCTCTTCTTCAAACTCTGAAGTTCGCCTTAATGTTCTGTAATTACTAACTCATAGTTCGTAGAGAGGAGTAAGATGAATTCTGAGTGTATCAAATACATGAATACAACACACTTAGTATTCGTTTTACTTCACTCTTTGTATTCATGTATTACCAGATGAAACAACTTTTATGAAAAGATGCACATTCTTATGATTCAGTTACTGTATTAATTTGTTAAAAAAAAAATTCAAGACAAAATTTTTCGGCGCGACGAAAGTGGAATCGGCGGCGGCGGCGGTGGCGGCGTTGGTTCATTTTTTTCGACGGCGGCGTTTGTCGGTGTGAGCCAAAAATCGGCGGCGCGCCGGCGTTAAATCGGCGGTGCACACGTCTAGTCCGAAATCGCTCTCTGGAACTCCCTTCGCTCTCTGAAAAAAGCACTTCAAGCTTGTCATCATTAGTCAAGCTGTCTGTAACTGTTTGAGTTTGATGCATGGTATGGTCCTCAAGAACATTAAGCTCAGCAAAAGTCTGCCTTCTAAGCCCTCACACCACATCTAAAACAATTGAGTGGGTGCTGTGGCGAGTAATTCAGTGAAATATGTTAATGTGGGCATATCTGCCACCAGGAATTTCAGAACTTTAAAGACTGAGAGCAGCAACCTGGTGCCTATTGAAAGCATCTGAGCTGTAAGGGTCCGAATGAATTTGAACACTCCTTGCGAGGTCGCAGTAAAAAAAATTGCTCTTTGTTTTTAACTTAAAATAAGAGATGCCACTCCAAATTGGTAACCCAACTCAATGACCTTATCAACATGAAAACAATGTAGTAATACCGTAAATTAAGTTTGTCTTTCTAACATAACAGAAAAGTCTCATAGATCTGTGAGAGCAAATAAAGAAATAAAGTCATCGAAATTTGAATACAAATGGCATATGAGCTAAATAAGTAAGACTGCAACATGCACACAACATTTGATTAGAAGACAATTGCATTTTAAAAGATAAAAGAAAAATGATGTTATTAAAAATTTCCTTGATCCAAAAATTCTAAAATAAAAAGAAACTTGTAATTAACCTACAATAGATGAAGAATTCCTACAATAGTACAATAACTATTTGTTTGGAGATAGATGCGCGTGTGTGCGAGAATACAAACACACGAATCTAGCCAAGCAAATAGTCCTTTCAAATGAAAGAGTGTAGAAGAAATTGAGTCCACTGATTTTTTATGTTGCCGTACAAAAACAACAACAGCAACACAGTGCCACCGTACAAAAAAAATCACTATCTGTGCCGGAATATTTCTGAATTCTCTTAACATAATCGCTATGTTGAGGGATCATTATATTAGGACGCGATGCGATTTTTTTTTTGTTTCACTCACTAGTATAACATATTGTGAATATGAGTACAAACCATTGAAATGGGTATAGGAGAGTAGCGACAGAATGTAGTCAAAGAAGTTAATTCGGTTACGTGTCACCGCCCGTCCGTCTGTGCACCCCTCCTGTGACGTAACGTGACGTAAAATGGCGTAACTTAAGAGGAGGAGTGCACAGACGGATGCACAGGAAGGGTGAAAACGTAAAGTAGCTATCGCGACTAAATAAACCATTGAAACTTGTATAGGAAAGTAGCGATAGAGTGAAGTGAGGTGCAGTGAGCTGTAGCGCTCGACGGACGGATGGACAGGAAGAGTGAAAACATAACGTAGCTATCGCTACTTAATTGAATTCTTTATAAGATTCTCTAGAACTATTTAAAACTTCTTAAACTCCAGAGTAGGGATTGCGAAAACCATCAATTTTTCAAAAACCGGTAAACGGTAATACCTTCTTTTCGAAAAAAATTTACCGGTAAAAAACCGGTAAATTTCGATGTGATTAATTCACAGTGTTTTGGTATAAAAAAATACGATTTTGTTACTTGAACTAATAAAAATGTAAATGTATTTTAGCTTCTATAGATTGAATTTCTTTAAAAAATTTACGCAAGAAAGTTAAATCAGGTGTGTTGTCAGAATTTTTGCACCTAATATTCGGACATAGGTAAACACAAAACAAGAAAGCTCGTTCGGACTCTCTACTCGTAGGTTTTACGTCTAGAGGGCATTCGTAAAATTTAGTCAAATACCGCTGCCAAAGTAAGCAATGAAACGGTAGCTAATGTTTGCTTTTATAGCTAAAGTTATAAGAAAAGTTTTGAAGTAATAGATTCCGAATGAAGCTGCGGTATTTGCCGTTTATGTGACAGAAGTAAGTGTGCATGCGAGCGAAGCGAGCGAAAATTTTTCTACTTTTGTTATTTAATAGAACCCACAGCAATTATAGATTTTACGGGAAATATTCTAAAGTCCTAAGATACCCTATAATTTGAATCTCTCAATTTGTGAAACGAGTTTTTTTTTAATTACTGGAAACTTTTTTAAAACAAGTCTGTTCTGGCCATTAGGGTGCAATTCTGAGACATTCTCATGAAAAATTCAGGCCCGTTTCGTTGAAAACTCTACATATATTTGCTATTTGTAGTGGTTTGAAAGTATAGGTTAAGCCCAAAGGCGACCTACGTGCTGAACCTCGGTTCACCCACGTAACCTATACATCAAGAAGTGACTTCAAAAATGTATGGGCTAGAAGTTTGGAATAACACTTCATCGAAACAAAATTGAGCAGGGTATTCGAAAATATTCAAAATATCTAATCCTGCTAATCCTGTAGGATGGAATATGCCTTGAATGTACCATTTCTGCTCAGAAAGTGATTAAATTTACCTTCCGTTTAATTTGCTATGTTTATTTCTCTCGGCGCCGCTGGTCTTATTGAATACAATCGCGTTGTCCAATTCCTGATGTAAGACTAGGTAATTTTTTTCAAATAGGAAATTTCATTATCTTTCCAGCGACACCTTCCACTTTGAATTCGAGAAAAAAAATTTTTATCAATTTTTTTTAAGCGTTTCGTGATAATTTTCCTTTGGAACTTTTTTTTTCTGAAATTTCCTTTTCCATATAAAATTGATCGCGTCATTCATGCACTAAAATGATCATGTAAAATTCAATTTTCTCTCGAATCCATAGGTGCCGTTGGAAAGATGATGAAATTTCCTATTTGAAAAAATAAACTTTCATTGAGAGACTCAAGCAGATGGCGCTGCCGAATCGCTAAAGTTGAAAAATGACTAAAAAATGGAGTCTTTGATTTTTTCCCAAGCCAATTCTGTCTCGAAAATTTTTTAAAACATATTATCTTGTTTCTGACATCCCCTGTTTGATTTTATAAATATCCATATAGCTCAAGGGTACGGATTACATACATTCAAGGAACAAATCAACAAACTCATAAGATAAAATAAATAAACAAACAGAGCTGTGCGCTCATCCCTTCCCTTAGGCCATCGCGTGAAGCGAATTTGGCGGGAGAATTGGCTGTTTCAACCTCCGAGTATGAGGGCGCATAAGACAGTACAGAACTGTCTATCCTCAGCTGCTTCCCTCATACTCGTTACACAGTACAGATAAACAATTTTTCCAACGAACGATCGATCGGAAAATTCTTTTTTAGAAACTTTTTTCATCCGGAATTGAAAATGAGGGTATGGAAAATGCCTTGAAAATTTGTATCCCCAAACGGCAATGAACAATATTTTGTGTGTAGTTAGGGTATTTTCGCGAAATATTTTTTTTCGGGCATGCCGAATGACTGACTGTAACCGTTGGGTATTTTTCCTTTTTTGTGACATCCGTATCGGTTGTTAAAAAAGGCTCTGACTACACATCAAAAATATGTTCGGATCAGAATGTTGAGTATTTGTGAAGTGTAAAGAAAAAAGTAGAGGATGTTCGTTATTTGCGAAGTTTTATCTGTTCTTTGACAGATTCTTCTGTTTTCTGATTCGGTATCGGAAAGAATTTCGAAATTTTAGCGGACATATGAGTGTCTGTGCTGTTCTCCTCATTCGCCAGTATCGCCCAAAGATGAAAACATTTCAGTTCAATATTTGTTGAAAAAGCTTACACTTAAAAACAATTAATTATGTTCATTCAAGTACGGTTCAAAACGTAAATGCGGGCGCGTTTTTTGAATTTAAAAATATTGATGAAAAAACCGGTTTAGCATATATGCTAAACCGGTTTTTTCATCAATATTTATATATATATATATATATATATATATATATATATATATGCAGAAAACCGGTAAACAGTTTTTCACCGGTTTTTAAAACCGGTTCAATCCCTACTCGATAGCGTAGTGGTTAACACGTCTGCTTGTTACTATGAGATCGAGTTGCCAGTGCGTTGGTTTGAAACTCAACCGCAGACGGATTTGTTCCGAATGTTAGATTTGTGAATAAAAGAAAGCTGATTAAATCGGTTCAAGTCATGTGAAGGTGTCGGTATTCTCCTCCAACTAGTTTCGCTCCTAGTACATCTCATAGATGGCTCTGGGTTTGTCGCACAGCTTACCACTGGCACAGTAAAAACTTTCCGGTAATGAAAGGATCTCAAACAGTAGAACCACAAAAGTAGCGAAACTAGTAAATAATGATCTAGCCTCTAACCTTTCAGATATTTTAACAGTTCTATATTTTGCGATGTTTTCTCATTGCATATTTCTAAGGCAGTGATCATCAATTTCAAATTCCGAAACACCTACTGTTTGTATAACACATCCCTTTAAAGATTCTGTGAATCAGAATATATAATTATTGAGTCTTAATGTCAAAATTTGATCTGTAAAAAACATCGCAAAGTACTCGGCTGCATAATACAATACACAATAGAATATATTCTGATTCATTGAATCTATAAAGGGATGTGTTATGCAAACAGTAGATGTTTTGGAATTTCAAATTAATGATCACTGCCTTAGAAATATGCAATGAAAAAACATCGCAAAATATAGAACTGTCAAAATATCTGAAACGCTCTTAAGGCAGATTATTTTGATTTTATTTTGCAATCCCTACTCCAGAGTAAAGTGATCTATAAAATTTGCGATGTTTTCTCAGTGGATTGCTTGAAGAAGATCTAAAATTCCTCTGAAAAACATCGCATTCCGAATAAGTATGCCATGTTCGTTCAGAGCAACTTCAGACCTTGCTTCGTATTGAATCATGTGGAATTCTGATTCATCTAATTTTTCTGTGAATATAATTTTACAACAGTAGATAGACCACAACTTAAAGTAATTGTTTGTGGCACTGCCAAAACATCGCATTTTAATGGCTAACCACATTTTTGCGGCCTGATCTTAAAGTCCTTTCAAACGGAAATCTTTTTTATATGCTATAAAAGCCACCGCAGATGACAACACAGCTGACTAGAAAAAACAAAGGAAAATGTAATGCAAAATATGTTTTTAAACAAAACATGAAATGGAAATTAACATTTTAGAATTACGTATGTGTTAAAAAATGTCTTCCTTCTAAGCATGATAAATAGTTCACGTATATATTTCTATTTTGAATTAATAAAAAGCACGTCACTTCACTTAAGTATAGTTTCCAAATAAAATGTGATGTAATCGACAAACAATCAAACTCGAGCTCATATATTAGGAGCTTCCGTTTTCAACTGTTGTCATTTCTGTAAGACAAAAGCTTTTTTTTCAGAACGTTTACGAAATCAATAAAGTGTTGCATTGTACCTTGAACTTATTTTGATTTGAAATTTTTGTTTGTAGATACATTCGAAGAAATATGGAATTCTGAAAATCCCATTTATTTGTCAAATAATTCACTTGAAGGATGTGTAACATAATTGTTTACCTTCGTATGAAATAAGTTATAAACAAAAATTTAAAGTTGCCTAATTCGATTCAAGTGAATTAATAGTCTGAACGTTTAAAATTCTAAATTTGTGTTTAAGTTTATGCAAATTTCTTCAAACCAAAACGTTTATTGCTAAATTAAGCAAATGTGCAAATAAAACGCCTGTTACAAAATAAAAATTTAACAGAAATTAAGACATTTATTATGCCCACGTTTTTTGAACATTGTTATCTTTGTATAATGTTCATTTGTTTCTCTTTAGATATATGTAATCGCACTATGCTGTGTATAATGTATCCACAACGTGGATTCCACATACTTCCATGTCTTTTCGTACTGCGTTTGTACAAATTGGCAAGAAGTTGAACTTGACTTTCAGTGGATGCTATGAGTAGGTATAAACATTTTCATTTGATTGCTCTTGGCGAAATTTAAAACGGAAGCATGTGAATATTTTAAATAATTAACTTTTGTATTTATTTGTGGACGGCTTGTGAAGCGTTAGTATGTCACAGTGTGTGATATATTTTGATTTGACGCAAGGCACGAGTCGTTAAGCTCCATTGGTTGGATACTTAAACACGTAAATATTTGCTATTAGTGTGACATTAACTTGATTGATTTCTTACATCTCGTTATAGAAAAATCAAAATATTGTAAATATTGAAAATTATAATTTCTATCTTCATCTACATGGAAAAGTAGTACGAAAGCTTAGAATAACTAAAGTTCTATCTTTAGACATACGTAGGAAGTTTAAGTGGCTTATGCGTTTTACGTTAATTATGTTTGCGTGTCCGTCCGTCTATAAACACAAAAGCTAAATCTTATCATAACCGATTTTCGTTTGGTTTTTTCATAACTCTGTATGTAGACAAGGCAACAAGTAAACAGCATATTATTGGTACGGAAGACGGTACAATTGATTGAAACTTCTAAATTACTTCATATAAACGTGTAAACGCTTACAGAGTCCACTTTTTAGCGCTTTACCTTATTTAAAATTGTAACAAAGTTAATTTTTGTTAACTAGTTTCTCTCGCTATACGAGAGTTCTCGAGGCTTTACAACGACCAACCGATTTTCGAAAACTTTATTTCCTAATGGAACACGCGAAGAGATGATCAAAATGGATTAAAATATACCAAAGATGTGGTGGAAGAAGTGGTTGAAAACGGGACTTCGAGGGTCGATGGAACTTTTTCGCAAGCAGTCAAATGAAAGAGCAAAAATATTTGGTGACTATTGGTTCTACGAAGATATTGCAGACTAACGTGCGTACCTGGCATGCAAGTGCATTCCCTCACTCTAGGTCGGAGGCGAGACCTATCTTAATCTCTACTGCTTTGTTTGAATGGGGCAGTCGCCGAATTAACACCACAGCCGCCACGTTACAGCACCATTAAGCACCTCAACCTTGTTGGGGTTAAGCATCGATGTTGTTGATACTTGATGGCCCGTCCGCAATTTTTTATGAGCTCTTGCTCAGATGGATTCTTCTTACAGATCCTTTCGCTACCGAAGTTTTTACTGTGTCAGTGGTAAATTGTACAGAAACCTAGTGTTATCTATAATGTACTCTTTATGAATTTTTAGATAATTACGAGGTTTAGAAAATGGTTTTCGAATACAAAGTTGTTCAGCCAGCAGACATAATAGAGAGTTTGGGCAAAGCGACTTATAGCTAAATTTATAATATATAGCTATAAGTTATAAGTTATATGTTTACGTTATAAGTTAAAAGTCTACGTTATAAGTTTACGTTTAAAGTTATAAATTTTTATAAGTTGCATTAAGTTATAAGTTTTGAAACTTATCAGTACTGTTTCAGATCAGTTCTCAAACTGATCAGTACTGACTCTTATCAGCTTGGAAACTGATCAGTACTGATACGTATCAGTTTTGAAAGGTTTCCACAGGTAGCGTCTGACTTTGGATGCGCTATAACTATAAACCTCTTTCAAGTTAAACTACAGCAACACTTGTACGCTTCAGTATGATCAGTTTCAAAACTGATACGGATCAGTACTGATCAGTTTCAAAACTGATTCGGATCATTACTGATCAGTTTCAAAACTGATACGGATCAGTACTGATCAATTTCAAAACTGATACGGATCAGTACTGATCAGTTTCAAAACTGGTACGGATCAGTACTGATCAGTTTTAAAGCTGATATGGCTAATGACTGATTAGTTTTAAAACTGATACGGATCAGTACTGATCAGTTTCAAAATTGATACGGATCAGTACTGATCAGTTTCAAAATTGATACGGATCAGTACTGATCAGTTTCAAAACTGATACGGATCAGTACTGATCAGTTTCAAAACTGATACGGATAAGTACTGATCAGTTTCAAAACTGATACGGATCAGTACTGATCAGTTTCAAGACTGATACGGATCAGTACTGATCAGTTTCAAAACTGATACGGATCAGTACTGATCAGTTTCAAAACTGATACGGATCAGTACTGATCAGTTTCAAAACTGATACGGATAAGTTCTGATCAATTTCAAAACTGATGCGAATCAGTACTGATAAGAATTTATAACTCATAACTAATCACTCATAAAAATTTATGACTTAAAATGTAAATTTATGACTTATAACGTAGACTTATAACTTAAAACGTAAACATATAACTTATAGCTATATGTATATGTTATAAATATAGCGATAAGTCGCTTTGCCTAAACTCTCTAATAAAACTGTCAGTACAACCAAAAAATAAATTTACCAACTAAGCGGTTAGTTGACTTTATGCGCATGCGCACAAATTTTTTTTTTCATTGGACAGTAGCAATGAAAAAAAATCAACTAACTTCTTAGTTGATTTTGCGCATGCGCATAAGTCAACTAAGCTCTTAGTTCGTTAATTTATTTTTTGCTTGTAGGGGTGTAGATCGGTCCGGAGTTTTGTATTTGTATTGAGTATGTTGAGTAAAAGGTCACGGATGAAAAGTTCTACGACGTAGATATGCTAATCTGGATATTTTGGATAACATAACCGTTTTTGTCTTGTTTAATTGACAATTGCTATTCGCCCTTAAGGGCGATTAGTCTATACTATCTGTAAGCTATCCGCCTTTAAAAGCGACTAGTGCACCTATAAGCTAGTAGACCTTAAGGGCAATT
The DNA here is from genome assembly GCA_029228625.1 of Pseudolycoriella hygida. Classification (NCBI taxonomy): domain Eukaryota; kingdom Metazoa; phylum Arthropoda; class Insecta; order Diptera; family Sciaridae; genus Pseudolycoriella; species Pseudolycoriella hygida. Next base: position 43,160,080 of record CM055403.1, on the reverse strand, counting down.
AGTATAGCTATATGCTATTCGCCATTGATTTGATGAACTTAATTTGCAGCAAACATAATTTTACGCGCCGCATTAATTAATTTTATTGCATTGTTTGCTCAGTATGTTTGATGGATGAAGTTGTGTTTTCGTAGCATTTTGTAAAAAGAAAGATAAGTCAAGTTTTGGTAGCATTTTGTAGAAGGAAAAATCATTCGAGGAGACGAAATTGCGTTTTCGTAGCTTTTCATAGAACTAAAAATCAGTCGATTCGACGAAATTGCGTTTTCGTAGCTTTTCGTAGAACTAAAAATCAGTCGATTCGACGAAATTGTGTTTTCGCAGCATTTTGTAGAAGGAAAGATCAGTCAAGTCGATGAAATTGCGTTTTCGTAGCATTTTGTTGGAAGAAAAATCATACCAAGCGACGAAATTGCGTTTTCGTGGCATTTCGTAGAAGAAAAAATCAGTCGAGTCAACGAAATGTGTTCTTACATCATTTTGCAGAAGGAAAAGTTAGTCGAGGCTACGAAATTGAGTTTTCGTCATATTTTGTAGAAAGAAAAATCAGCGGAGTCGACGATATCGCGTCTTTAAGGAAAAATATATCAAAGCAACGAAATTGCGTTTTTATTTTGTAGAAGGAGAAATTAGTTGAGTCGACTAAACTACGTTTTCGTAGCATTTTGTAAAAAGAAAAATCAGCCGAGTCACACGAAATTGTGTTTTTTTTTTGCAGAAAGTTCAAAGAAAGTTTCTTATTGCCTTATGTGCCCTTAAGGGCGGATAGTCGGCAGGTAGACTAATCGCCCTTAAGGGCGAATAGTTTGTCGGTAGACTTATAGCCCTTGAAGGCGAATAGCATATAGACAGGCCTTAAGGGCGAATAGTCACTTCGTGTTGAATTTTTGTTGTTGTGATTTTGGAATTTCATAATTTTGTGATTGAAGATGCGATGCTAGTTAAAAAGGCCTAAAGGGCTGTACCAACAGGAGAATGTGTCAAAAATATTTAAAAACTCTGAATTCTGCACGTAACTTGTGTCAATTTAATAAAATGTTATTACCTTCTTCAAATCTAGTTTGCATACATTAAAAGTATGAAATGTAGAAGATTTATACAGAATGGCACGAATCTGCGAATGTTTTAATTTCCAAATGATTTTGATACTGGAATTCTAAAGGAGTTCCTTGCCATAACATAGAAACCAGTTTCTTACTATTTTTAATTTTTCTAAAAGTAATAAAAAGACGAGTTTGGACTGTCACAATTCATTTTTTTGTGATGTTTTATTTTGTAAATGGAATGCAACACGCCTGAAGTAGAAATTGTTCAACTAAGTCATCGTTCATTTGATCGTTTGGGTAATTTTGTGCATTCTTACGAGACGAAATGACACTTACGTAATAGCACTTTGCTGTCTCGCTGGGGCATTTATTGGTGAGGTGTGGTAAGGTTGTATTTCGAGCCGATGGCAAAATGTTGTTGACTTGAGAACAGAAAATACGAAAAATCGACTCCAAGAATGTTTTTTCCATGCTTCATATGCGGTGCGAAAATAAAAATTTCATCCCATGGGACGAAAATTTTATTTCCCGTGGGATGAAATTTTTTTTACTTTCGCACCGCATATGAAGCATGAAAAATATAATACACCACTCGGAGATACTTTCGTACCTCTCCCTTGTAGTGTAAATAACTATTAAACCTACACGTTTGTCTCATACCCCCATCCACTATCCACCCTCTTGCGTGACATCCTTTATGAATGACCCCTTACTGAAAAGTGAGCATGAGACAGAGAAAATTCTCTCTCATTTTGGCACACTTTGATCAAACGTGAGATGAAGATTTGTATGAATTGAAGGTTTTTAGTTTAATAATGTCCCTCTCCCAGCAACAAAAAAATGTATGATTGTAAGACTAAGAATCTATTTTTCTTGAAACAATACAAGACTCTACCGAGTAAACTTTATATTTACGTTTTCGTGGAGAGGCATAAAATGAATGTCGTGGTTTTTCAAATATATACAGACAGGCCACAGACATTTCTTTAATGTTCTTTTGAGCAAATAACTTCACCGCAAAATTTCAGCACGTATTGGAAATACGTTTTTTCACAGACGCTACACTTTCATGTTATTAAACTTACCTCCTGACACCGAACACACCAACAAGCACCATATAACTGCAAGCCGTAAAAATCCAGAATTTCCTCTCATAGTGACGCTTCTGAAAAAATAAATTTGAAATAAGTTTGAAATAAAAAAATAAAATTCAACAATCAGGTTGCATCTGATGTTACAAATGACGGGAAAAAATTCATCGTTTTTAGATTCCGTTCAATTATTTTTACCATCATTGTTACATCATTGTTACCTTTCTTACATTTATGGAACAAACATTTAATGGTATTTTGAGGGAACCATTTTATGTTGGGTCCAATAATAAGTATCTGTTGGGTCAATCATAATACGATAGCGGAAAACATATAATGAGTGAATTGAATTCACGATGTTTATAACTATCATATTATTTTTATTGCAAACATGCAATGATTTCTCCAGAAAACGACATATTGGCCACGAACATATCGGATATGTTAAAAAAATTTAAAGTAGAGTGACTAACTGATCTATTTGTTACAGAATTCACCTTAAAAAAAGATTAGAATTAGTGAAGAAACACAACACCTAGATATGGGCGATAATTATTTTGATAATCGAATATCGATAATTATGGATTATCGATCATCGATAATTTTTTCTATCATTATCGATATTTTCATATCTCGATATTCCGATACAAAAAGCCGATATTTTTCGATATATACCAATATTTACCGATATATCGGTAAATTTTCATGAATTTTGCTGTCAATATTAAAATATCGAATTTCAAAATTATCGATACTGATTTGGATAATCGAATATCGATCATTTCTTTCGATCGATATTATCCATAATTTTTGATGTCTTCCATACCTAGCAACAAACAACTAGATTTATAAACGTCAAAGAATAAATTGAGACCTCGGAGAAAGAATAATGCCGGAGGCAAGAAGACCAATTATTATAGGTAAACGAGCCAACAAATGGCAAGGAACCAATTCATTCATCGCGTTTATTTATAGTCCACTTAATGCAGGCAGACACTTTATACTCCGAAAATTCATTCAACAGTCAAAACAGAACATAAAAGATAAGATGATAGGGGGTATCAAGAGCCAAAAAACTTGCGGATGTCATTTGTGAATACTCCCTTTCCTGATAAGATTGAGTGAATGAAGCTTTAATGCGTGATCATTTTCTGACTGATTGCGATAATCGCCATTAAGGAACATGACAAATAGATTTTGTGTACTGTAGATGTTTGATGTGCTTGATGTTATATCATACATTTACAATTTGCAGTGTATTCCAAGAAGAGAGCAACAGACGCTAGGTGAGACAGACCGGCAGAGCCAGAGGTGAATATAAAGGATACAAGAGAAGGAGAACGACCGGCCTCTTTTCGTTGACCTGCCCTCCAGTCTAAAATAAATTTTTCGTTTTTTATGACATCCGTCATAGCACCTACATTGGTTTTAGCTCTCCAACATTTATTTAAACTACAAAACATTCAGTTCTTATTTTAGCTATACGGCCAATTACAGTGAATAATAAATATGAATATGTAAATTAGGATGCTTGTCTGCACTACATGTTTAGCTATTTCCAAGTCATACAATAAATAATCATTATAGCCGCTAAGGTGTTAAGCATAAACTACTTTTGACATCTTGGCTTCCAATTTTATATTTAATTCTTACAAAAATCAATTTGGCCATGACAGGGCTCGTAACATAAAGTAAAAATAGACTTGACATTTATGTGCTTTAAACACAATCAACCAATTTTACAAATTGAAGTTACCCTCTAATACATGAACATTTGTTTCTAATGAATTTGTAAATTAGGTAAAGGGGTGAACAAAATATAGAACGAGATGTAGTAGTATGTTACAACACGAGGGCTGTAATTTGAGATATCGTTTCTGGGAGAGGTTGAAGATCCGATCTGATCGTTTTAGGTTTCGTTTCAAAAATCGTTTCAACCTCATACACACGCTTGTAGCTTTCGTTTCAACATCGTGTACATAGCTGCGGTGAAAACGACTTTGAAACGAAAGCTACAAGTGTGTGTGAGGTGGAAACGGTTTTTGAAACGGAGCCTGAAACGATCAAAAAGCTCGGACTGTTCCAGATTTCGTGTCAAAAAACGTTTTCAGCACACAAAAAACTTGTTTCTTTCGTTTCAAAAATCGTTTTCTCCTCACTTTCACCACAGCATTGTATACGATGTTGAAAGTGGTGAACAACAAAAGTGTGTGTGTGGTGCAAACGATTTTTGAAACGAAAGAAACAAGTGTGTGGTGAAAACGATTTTTGATACGAAATATAGAATACTCCGAAACGATCAAAAAGCTCGGACTGTTCCAGATTTCGTGTCAAAAATCGTTTTCAACACACAAAAACTTGTTTCTTTCGTTTCAAAAATCGTTTTCTCCTCAGTTTCACCACAGCATTGTATACGATGTTGAAAGTGGTGAACAACAAAAGTGTGTGTGTGGTGAAAACGATTTTTGAAACGAAAGAAACAAGTGTGTGGTGAAAACGATTTTTCATACGAAATATAGAACACTCCGAGCTTCAGGAGAGCAATCAGTTCACACTGGTGTGGGTACCTGGGCTTTCTAGTGTGGAGAGAAACGAAAATGCGGATGAATTTGCGGAAATAAGCTCCTCGACTATTTCAATTGGAGCCGAACCCTACCTGCTGATACCCAAGTCGTTCTATGCGCAGGCGCTAAATGACTGGGTGCGCCGAGAACACGTGCAGCTTTGGGATGAATACGGCGGAGGTGCTCACATGAAGTGCTTTTTCCCAAGCCTGAAGCGAAATGGGCTAATGATGGACCGGTGTCGCATCAGGAGGTTTGTGAGAGCAATCACTGGACATTATGGGTTGAATCGGCACATGAGCAAGTTGAGGCTTTCGGGAACTACCGAATGCTCTTGCGGGTTGGGGGAAGAAACGGGTATACTCCTGATTTGCGAAAGTTCAAACTTCCTTCAACTGAGGCGTAAGATCTTCGGGGATTATATCGTGGGACCATCCCAAATCGCTAATGTGGGACCTCCTACACTTGACGGATTTCTGGTTGCGACAGGACAGCTTGCGTGACGATTTAAAAGATGAACGGGAAGGAAACAAAGGATCCTAGGACCTGTGTTTCAAGGATTCTTCCAGTTTTTCTTTAGAATGGGCAAACTTTGTTCACCAACAGTATTCTACGTTTGTTTAACATAATTTTGTTGAAGAACAGATTTCCTATCTTCAAAGGAGGTTGAGTTACATGGAATTATTTCATTTCATTTCATTTATTTCTAATTATTTTTTTAATTATCTCCTCCCCTGAAACGTACAACTTGTTAAAGTAATGCTATATTTTGTCGAATTATTGACGTGGATGTATGAGACGCAGGAGAACGCCCTTATATTTTCCTATCGGATCAGGTTAGGAGGTTAGAAGCCATTAATAAATTACGTAACGCAGGGGGAGGGGTGAGGCAAGTGTTGCAGCTCTAACGACCCTTTTTGCGTGACGGGGTTATAATTTCTGCACTACATAATTTGTGAACCTGGCGCGCCGACTTTAGTTTGTGTCTGTTCCAAACCCTCCCCCCGCCCCTTAATAATAAAAATTATAAAATTTAGATTGCACAAACACTTTTATTTCATCAGCAATCAAGCATACATCTAATTTTTCATTGCAAATGTTAGGATCGGAGTGGCTCAGGCCAGACCTGTGACCTGAAATCTGTTGACCTGAAGCTTTCAGGCCAGGTTCAAGTTGATTTTTTGTCAACCTGAAACTGACCTGAATAAAACAGGTCAACCTGAATAAGGAATTCAGGTCGGAGGTCAACTTCAGGTTTGTTTTATTCAGCTTCTACTTCGACAATCAAGTCAACCTGAACCTGTACCTGATCTGGAGAAATCAGGTTGATCTGATGACATTTTTCCCGGTCCAGGTCGACCTGACCTGTTCCGATCCTTATGCAAATGTGTTACTTCGTGTTACATTTCGTGAAATAAATTCATCAAATTATCAGTTGGCTGTTTCGAAAAACAAAAAGGGAGAAACTAGCAGTGTGCCCTTTCAAACAGAAACAAGGTAGAAGAAAAATTTGTCTCGAAAATACAAAAGAAACTTCGAAATTGATAACAGTGGGCTATCGAAAGTCAGCTTGTAGCAGTGGACTACACGAAGATAAGGAAAAGAAGTACAACGAATTTGGAAAACGAGTAGTGAAGTTTACTGTGTAATTGAGGGGGTGCACATTGTATGTGTTTTAACTTATCAATTAGATGTGGGCAGGCCCGGTGGGCCTTTTGCCTGAATCTGTAACTGTCCCGACAGGGTCTTTTAGGCAATATCCGCTAAAAAGTTTTAGAACTTATGCTTCATTTTTAAGTTAAAATTTAATTCTAGGGAATGCTAAAAATGTAAAATTTGGCCTGCGGCGCTTTCAAAGATTTGCTATAGTTTTTCAATTATGTTTGAATTGCAAGATTCTTTCTATTAATCAATTACGGATCAAAACCTTGTAATGTATAAGAAACAATTTTTATAACTGTCCAAAATTATCGCCTTTTCGATCAATTTTCTTGTGCCGAGCATTAAATACGAATTACAATTTTTGTTAATTTCTATTCAATTGAGATATGATTGCTTCAAATCATTTTATTTCACGAGCCAAGAGTATAACAGGCTAAATAAATATCCCCCCTGTACATTTTTGCTTTGGGCGTTGCTCCCCACGGATTTGCTCGTGGGGGGCATTAGCCCCCCTCGCCCCCTTATACTCGGCGCGCCTGTTGTGAACGGCTCCTCAACTTTAGACACTGTATGTCGTATACAACGACACTTTACACTCTTTATATGAAAGGTTCGAAATCTGCAGTCGAAGACTTTTATTTGTTCATAAAATGCAATTAAATTTGATACCCGAAGATAAATAAATTTGCAAATCACATATCTACAATTTTGGCGCAGAGAATATTCGTTAGTCAAAACAAATATTGTTGCTGAGCGAAAATTTGCTGGACGAAAAATGCATGCCAAAGCAAATTTTTCACATAACAATAAATTTGATTAAAAAGTCATTAAAACGCTACTCGATAAGCATGAGACTTGTGTGTAATACTTGACAGAATACGGCTCATTATAGACTTTAGTTATTTATGTTTGTATTTTATTGTATGAACAATATTTGTTTTGCACAAAAAAGTTTAACCTTGCGTGAAACCATATTCTTAAACAGAACTTCCTATACTTTGTAAAATGCTTTTATATGAGTTAATTTTTTAAGTCATAAATTTGAGCATAAGCGCACGAAGAATTTAATAAATTCTTATTATCATGTCGTAGAATAATTTAAATACTTATATGTTGCATTACAATTATTTATTTACCATTCATATACTTTGCGATCGTCTTTCTTAATAACTATTTTATTGTCTACAATAGCAGTTTATATGAATGTTAAAAAATGTAACGCTAAAACTGCGGGTCGGATATTTTGTTTGCAACATTTGAATAACTAAGTAAAAAGTTTCCCCCTTTTTCGGTTTCACGATTGTTTAAAACTACAGTCATTAAATCTTGAAAGGAACCAATTTTTCTTACAAAACGCAACTAACATTTTAAAAGTTTCGATTTTTTCAACAAAATTCCGCCGTTCAACTACATACTTAAAAGCATCTCCAATTTTGTGAAAGTTCATAATTTTCCAAAAATTAAATATTCACAAGAAATTTTGAGTTTTTCATTTTTAACTTTGAATCCTTCCAAGAAAATTTGAATTTTCGGAAAGTAATTAATTTTCTGAACAATTTTAATATTCCAAAAATGTATGGTTGATGAAATGAACCTATGCGATTACGAGTCAAAGCTTTGACAGACACTAGCTGTCGAAAAAAGCTGAAATAAACTTCGCTTAAATTGTCTGTGTTTCAATTGTAACAAAATAGTACATTACATCACAAGGAGCTAAAACGGTGTATTTTCAACACCGTGGTCTAAATCAGTACCGTTTTAGCTCCGAGTGATGTATACTATTTTTCGCGCAGACGGACAAAAAGTCAGATTCCGAACAAAACACTCAACAAGCTTTAATACAGAATTTGCATTTTCATCATAGGACATTGCGACAGTTTGTTCCTTATTCTTCATCCTATTTTTCATAACAGTTGTTTTCGATGTGAAAAATAATTGATACGATGACCGAAATTGTATCAAAAGTGAAGTGAATTCGGAAATAGTTATGTGAGAACTTAGTTTCAGGCATTATTATTGCAATTGATGTGATGTTTTCATTCAGTTACGATATTTGATTGAAGTCAGTAAATTCAACTGGACAAAAAAGACTTTTCGGTCCTGGGTCGAAAACGACAGGTGGCAAAAAAAGTTATTGTTCAAAAGTGTACCGAACAAGCCTACTTTACGGTCTCAATATTGTGAGGAAATCTGACGTTTTTTGTCCGTCTGCGCGAAAAATACGTTTATGCAACGCATACTTGAGAGTGACAAAAGTTATATATGAAATTCCATTATGCAACTTGTTGCGAAAAGGAATTTCATATATACTTTTTGTCACTCCCAAGTACTTTTTCCATAAAACGTTGTGTGAAACACGTTGCGAAACGATGTGTTTATCATACTCGCTACGCTCACATCTCTTGACAAAATTTTTCCTTTTCGCAACTTGTTGCATAAATTACTATTTCGTTTCAACTAGCAGAAATGCATAAAGAAATCTCTCAGATATTGTATCAAAGAAACAAGTCAATATTCCCGAAATTATTGGACGTGGCGGGATGCATTTATTATGGTCTAATAATGACGAATCACCAATAAAAAAAGTCCGTTTGTCCGTCCCGTCATTTTTTCTAAACGACTTCACCGATCACCCTTAACTTTTTTCCCCTGAAAGGTACATCTGTCCTGCGATTCAAGTTCAAAGACGTGTAACATACATTCCAACAACTTCCGCTTTAATATCACCCGTTCCAATAATAACAACCGCTGTCCATTTAGATCCATTCCAAAATCATCCATTTCGATTTCATCCAATCAAATAACTCCCGCTGTCCATTAATATCCATTCCAATAACTCCCGCTGCTTTTGACGAAGTTAAACTCTTTACTCTTTACAAACAGAATTGAGTAACGGACCTGCCACGGCAGTGGCCTTGTTTGTGTATCATGCTCTGCCCCCTCGTGTGCGCACTGGGCTAGATTACGCCATGCAGGCGGATCCCAAGTAAAAACCTATAGCCTGTTTTCGACATTGTTTTTCTTTAGAAAGAGACTATTTGCACAATGTGTGTTGGCTATTTGCAAATTGTGCAAATAGTCTCTTCTACATATTGTTGGCTATTTGCAATGTGTACAAATAGCCGAAGGTATATAGAAGAGACTATTTGCACACTTAGACGAAGGTTCTCTTCATTCGTACTAATTCTAGTTTCTTTACCCAAAAAGTTTTTGTGACGTTTTGTAAAAGGAAAACTTCTTTAGCCTAGTAACCTACCTAGTTTTTATAGCACTTTTTAAAAAGAAAAGCTTCCTAGTTTTATTCGCCATCTCGTTCTTGTGACATTTTCGTAAGCCACCTAGTTTTCGTCACATTTCTTAAAAGGAAAAGTTTTGCAGCTTCGTCAGCCGCTTAGTTTTTGAGACATTTCGTAAAAGAAAAAGTTTCGCCACCGAAATATGTTGGACAGCGGTAGTTATTGAAATGGATGTTAAGGGACAGCGGGAGTTATTGGAATGGGCGATTTGTCGTGCTACCTTGCTCAACTATGCAATATGGAGATTTACTGTCAAAGGCAAAGCTGTAGAGAATAAAATTTAAGAGAACCCGTGTTTCAGGGTTTTAGGGAAAAATGACTCAATCCTGGAATACGAGCACTTCTAGAATTGGACGGGATGACACATATCTCTAGAACTATGGAAGTTAGAAAGTTGCTTCGAAAGGCAAAGTTACAGGCTACGCTAATTAGACGAGGACTCTTGTCGACGATTTGGACGAACTGGTCTCAAAAAATTATACGGAGTAATTGAAGTAGCGTATAAAATATTTGGTGTTTCGAATAGATAGGTAAAGTCACCTCCGTTCATTGTATAAATTATAGAGTCGAAGAATAAACGACATTTCAAAGACGAAAGAACAACAGTTTGAGCATAAAGGAAAGGATACAAACGTCAATAGTAACCTGGAAATTATACAAAAATGGGCGAATGGGACATTTTAGTGGAAACAGGTGGGTATTTATTTCTTTGTTGTTGCCATGATGAGGTGACATCATTAATTTTGATACTCTGGCATTTCGTCTGATGGAAAATGTTTGAGTTCAAGTCATTAAGATAAGTCTGAAAATCCGCAAGTTTTTCTTCCAAGTTGATTTGCTAAGATGTTTCAGATCCACTTTCGACCTTCATACTCAAACTGTTTGAATTCTGATTCACCTATTATTAGTGTAACAGTAATCCCCTCATAGTACATGAGCTTCAGTTTTGAATAATTTGCTATCCCAACGAAAACCTTTTAAAAGGTAAAGTGTGACGCAGTCCCTAATGTCTACTTCCAAAATTAATGATATCAGTGGAGGTGACGCTTGCGCTGAAAATACGCATACATTTCCTTGACGACAACGTTACCCTGTGTT
>CM055403.1:43106922-43142855 GCA_029228625.1 Pseudolycoriella hygida | reverse complement strand
CAATTCGTTAGTGTGGGAGGAGTTAATGGGTCTGTTTTAAATGTTGAATGTGGTGTATCCCAAGGCTCAACGCTGTCATCACTGTTCTTTGTTGTTTTTTTGCACGATATGTTTAGCAGTGGGTTTAAGGGAAATGTATATTTATATGCTGATGACACCACTTTTCAATATGCCGCCAAATCGGTTGACGAATTACAATGCTTGATGCAGCATGATCTAAATGTTTTATTTAGGTGGTCATTGCAGAATTCTCTATTAGTTAATAAAATAAAAACAAATTACATCGTTTTTAAACAAAAAATACCAGTGGAGTTTGTATTGCACTACGACAACACAATTCTTGAAAAGGAACATGTTGTTAAGTACCTGGGCCTCATAATAAACGACCAATTTACATATGGAATGATCACATTGTCAAAGTAGCCAAGAAAATTTCACCAATCATAGGCCTTATGAGACGTCTCAAATGGATTTTGCCAAAGGCTGTCCTTTTCAATCTTTATTTTTCTTATGTACACTCTCATCTGAGCTATTTAAATGCGATATGGAATCGCGCTCCTCATTGTGCTCTCAACAATCTACTTCTACTTCTAAAAAAGAAAGCCTTACGAAATATACATGGCTTAGGAATTAGGGACTCAGTGAAACGTTATTTTAATCGTTCCATCTTACCTATCAATTATTTCAACCTCTATCAAACAGCAGTGCTAATATTTTCACTCAAAAATGATTTGATTAAGCATGACAGATTTACGCAGATTAGCTCAGGCATGTCAGCGCATGATGCGCTCACTCTTTCCTACAAAATGCCCCCTGGGTTCTTACAAAAACGGGAAAGATTTATTCGTAAGATAGGAGCGATCGACACTAAACGGCTTATATTTGACTCCGCTAGAATGGAGTGAATGAGTTAAGTAACAAGCTAGAGACTCTCATGAACCGACATGCGCCATTAGTTAAAGTGAAGGAAGTGAGTGCCGAACATGAACCGTGGATCACGAATGAAGTCATTCAATCAATGATTGAGAGGGATATCGCGTTTCGACACAGTAGGGTAGTCAAGACTCAAGAAGCACGTGCTGGATACTGTAAACTTAGGAATTTAGCAACGGAGCTTATACGTAAGACGAAGAAGGATTACATTGGAAATTGTTTCGTAATTCCATAAATCCAAGCTCATTCTGGAAAGTGCTAAAACGCATAGGATTGGGTAAGGAGGAGCGAAATAATAATCCATCATTTACTGCCCAAGACTTCAATGATTACTTGCATGATATTAACGATGGGATTAATAATAAGTTTGGTCCTTACTCCCCCCAGAAATTCATCAAATCTGTGTCGAAACCCATTCCAGAAGGAGTTTTTTTTAATTTTCGCATTGCTACCCAAACGGAAGTACTCCAAGCTATTCAGCTGATTAAATCTAAAGCGGTTGGTCTAGACGGTATTCCTATCGATTTTATTAAGCTTACGCTGCCCATCACTCTTCCATACATTACCCACACTTTCAACTACGTTCTGATGTCCTCTGAGTACCCTATTGGATTCAAGAGGTCGAAGGTTTTTCATGAGCATAAAAAATCTCTAACTTACGACCTTAAAGATCACAGGGGTATCCATGTACTACCAGCTCTATCGAAAGCGCTAGAACGAATTATGAAATGGCAGATAATGGACTTTCTTGACATGTACAATCTGCTAAACCCCTATCAGTCTGGCTTCAGAGCCAAATACAGTACCTCCTATGCGCTGCTAAAAGTCATAAATGACATCGCTTATTCATTAAATACTAAACCCGGAAATCCAAAGCAAGTAGCTTTTCTTCTGTTATTAGACTTTACGAAGGCGTTTGATACGGTAAACCATGCAATGATGATCGAAAAGCTACGACACCAGTTCCCCTTTGATAACGCAGCGCAAAAACTTATTAAGTCGTATTTGTCTGATAGGACGCAGGGTGTTGAAATAGATGGCATAATGTCAAATTTTCTTCCAATAAATGTTGGCCTTCCCCAAGGAACGGTGTTGTCTCCCTTACTATTTTCATTGTTCATAAATGATATGCCTAAAGTCCTCAGTTCCTGTTGTTCGCACATGTTTGCTGACGATTGTCAACTATATTTCTGCCAACCAGTGAGTGAAATTGATAATGCGGTTAAGCTCATTAACGCCGACCTAGAACATATAGCGAACTGGACAACAAAAAACCGGCTCTTAATAAATGCCAGCAAATCAAAAGTCTTGATAATTTTCTTGATAAGCCAGAGCTCTTCGTCACTCCGAAATTTATGATTAGGGGCGAAGAAATACCTCTGGTGGATAGGGCCAAAGTACTAGGAGTGTGGCTGAATAAGACACTAACGTGGGACGATCATTGTCAAGAAATAACGAGGAAAATATATAAAGAGTTGTGGGCCTTATGGAACGCTAAAACTTCTCTTCCACAAGCAGCTAGAATGCAACTAGTAAAGTCCTGTCTCATGCCGTATTTTATGTACGCCGATGTAGTGTGGCCGGTTATGAGTGCGTCAGCTGAAAGTGTGTTGCAGGTGGCGTTCAATGATTGTGTTCGGTTCATTTTCTCGGTTAAAAGACAAGAAAGCGTAAGCCGCCATGCCAAGACGGTGCTAGGCTGTACCCTATCATGCTATAGGAAGTTTAGGGTATGCAAATTTTTATATAGTATAATATCGTCAAAGACCCCAGACTATTTATTTGAATTGCTAACGCCGGCTAAATCAATACGTACGTTGAATTATATTGTCCCAACGACTCATTCGGAAATGTATCATGATTCTTTCTTTGCTCACGCTACTATTAGTTTATGGAATTCTCTCCCAACTTCATTAAAGAAAAAGCCTACCCTCGCTACATTTACTGAGGCTTGTCTTGAATATTTTTCAGTTTCGTAGGGCACTTTGTGTCCCACAAATGGTATGAAAGCAAATTTTTAGTTAAGCAATTAAGTTAATATAAGTAGATCTAAAGGAAATATGTCATCACCTTGCAGCAATTATTCTCGTTGTAATTTATTTGTATTCTTTAATTGGAAATTTTAATTTTAAGTTTTTTAAATGTTAGCTACTTAAATCTGCATTGTACATTTGACATAAGGAAATTTAAACCTTCTGTACAATTATAATAAAATATACATACATGCATACATGTGCATTCAAGTGATGTCAGATGTACACGGGTACTTTACTAGAAGTAGTGGTCTTCTTCATCCTTCATTTTCAAGTTCTCAGTTTGGACAGCACGCAATCACGAATTATGGTTTTCGTTTTTATAATGAGTTACCTGGAATCTTTCATTCCATTAGTAATCTAGTTCATTTCAAAAAACATCTTAAAGAACATTTGATAAATAGATTTCGGGACTCGTTGGACTATTACGACCATAAGTCGGGTAAATCGTATCAGATATTCAGAAAATTTTTTTTCCTGAAAGATAATCAAAAAATTGATTTCGAGATTGAATTTGGCAAAATCGTTTGAAAAATTTCGAGGTTATGGTCGGGAAAGTGGTCAAAAACGTGGTTTTTTAAAGGTTCGTATAATTTTTTCAGTTATATCTCTGCGAAATTAGAACTGAAATCGCTCTTCAAGGTTTTGAATAAAAGATGTGGACATCAGAAAATCACGAAAATTTAATTAGTGATAATATGTTGAGTGATTTGGGCTGTAGTGTCCTTAGTGTAGGCCAAACTCACGCTAAGCGACCCTACACGATATTTGGTGGTTTTTCGTGAATGTCCTTTAATTATTAAGTTTTTTGTGCAGTCATGAGGAGAAAAAAGAAGCGAACTTTGGCGTCTATGGAAGTATAGGTCAGAGGCATCACCTAGAAAAAACACGTTGGGCCTTAGTAGAGATTTAGTTTTAGGGCCCTCACTGAGTCCAAAAGCTCAAAATTCAAAAAAGTTTCTCCCATAAATTGTCGGGTCTTTCAAACAAAACAAAATTACGAAAATCGGAAAAGATTTGCTCGAGTTATGTACAAAATACTTTCTCATCTCTATCTTATCATCTGTTTATTTTTTCATTTGCTGATATAATTTTTTTTACTTTCTCGATGGTGACGAAACAGGAGACTTTTTGGGTCACTCAAAGTCTGTGTTTTTTGCTTAAAGAGTGCTAGAGCTACCACCCAGAGTAAGAATATCCAGAGACTAGAGACAAGCGTCTGTACTGACTGCAAAAAATGATAGTAAAAAGTGAAAGATGTTAGCGGGAAAGAATAAGCCTTCCTCACATTGAACGGAAATTGTCTCCGGAAAATTTAGTCAGACGCACATAATCACATTAATAGGATAGACGGAAAAATACTGTTCCATCTAAATCATCTTGCAGAGTTTCATAAACTCCTTTTTTCATGAATATTCCTCGTCCATTTTGAGATAAATTAACAAATAGAGACATCAAAAAAAACACGAGAAAAACTCCATAGTGATAAGATGTTTGAACCAATCAACTCATTCATTCATTCAATTTTCTATTGTTCAATTTTATGTACGTACATGCGCACAAATGCATAATATTAACCTACATACATAATGCCGACTATGTTCATGCTATGCCAAATTACAAATTTTTATGAATGAAATTTGCTTTTAGTTGTGGATGTACTTTTTGCATTTGATTTGGAAATAATTTAGCTATACAATCAACTATTTAAGACGCTACGTCGCGACTTGTGACCGTACGACTCATGTGGCGATCAAATTATGATGTATTTGAGTACCAAGAAGAAATTCAAAAGAACATCCGTATTGAGGTGCTCCGAACTGTTCTGTTTTAATTGATTTAAATATGCGATGCAAACAATAACATTATGGGGCCATTCAAATAGTGCGCACACTAAAAAAGACTGATTTTAGACATTCGCTCCCCCCTTGCACGCAAAAATACATGGAAAAAATTCGCTCATTTTCCTCAAACCCCCTTCCCCCTAAAAAGCGTGCGCACTAGTTGAATGACTCCTAAAAGCGTAGAATTCTCTCACGCGGGTACCGTAAGTTCAGCAGACATAGACACAAAATGAACAATTCGATAATCGAGCCTAGATCAACGTTTGGGAAGATCATTTTTCGAAAAAATTGGATTTAGGTGGGTGACGGACGACTTTTGTTCTTCTATTCTAAAGCGTTGATTAGAAAGAGACCAACTATATAAGAACAAAAGTCGTCCGTCACCCACCTAAATCCAATTTCTTCGAAAAATGATCTTCCCAAACGTTGATCTAGGCTCAATTATCTACCAAAAAACAACTACACAAGCCAAAAAAAAAAGAAATCAATCTGAAATTAATTTGGCTACATGCATTTTTCATGGCTAACTAGAGTACTTTATCGCACTACTTTTTAACACTAGTGCGTTTTTCATTTTATTATGACAGTCTGCTTAAAACCAAATAAAAACATACGGGCAATTCCTGGGAACCGTGTCAATCTCCTGAAGCGTACAAAGGTGCAAGAGTTGCTATGTATGAAACATTTTTCAGGAAAAACCTTCTATAAGTCTTTCATACAAAAAAAGACATTGTCAGACGAACGGTTTAAATGCAAGGGGCCCGTACGCACAGAATAGATGTTGGAAAAAGAATCGAACGTATCTACACTTACGGAAATATATTTTTGCATCAAATAGAATTTTGTACTTCTGCGCAAGTTTTCGCAGTGTTAAAAAGCTGCGCATAAGCACAAAATTCTATTTGATGCAAAAATATATTTCCGTAAGTGTAAGTAAATATTGCCTTAAATCTTAAGTATATACGCAATTACGTCCACACTAAGTTGGACTGGAAATTGCAGAAAGTGCAAAATTGAAAAACCCGTACGAAGCAACGACGCCGAAACCCTCTCCAAACCCTTAAAATAAGCCTAGAATTTAGAAAAGACCAAGAGCACTCAGGAGAGGCTTGGGGTAGAAGAAAGAAGTCATGAACAAAAAAGTTCGCCTCTTTATTCTCTACAACAATGCACAAAAAACCTAATCATTAAAGGAATATTCTCCAACAACCAACAAATATCGTGTAGGGTTGCGTAGCATAACTTTGATCCACAAGGACACTGCAGCCTGAACGACTCAACAGATTTTCACTAATTTAATTTCCGTGATTTTCTGATGTCCGCATCTTTCATTCAAAACTTTGAAGAGCGATTTACATTCTAATTTCGCGAAGATATTAGTGTTCCACCAATCTTCAAAAAACCACGTTTTTGACCACTTTTTCGACCATAACTTCGAAAGATTTTGATCGATTTTGCCCAAATTCAATGTTGAAATCAATTTTCTGATTATCTTTCAGGAAAAAAAGTTTTTGAAAATCGGATAAGATTTACCCGATTTATGTAGAAAAAACACGTTGGGCCCTAGTAGAGATTCAGTTTTAGGGCCCTGGCTAAGTCCAAAAGCTCAAAAGAAAAGTTTCTTCGATAAATTGTCAAGCCTGCTCAGACCTTTCAAACAAAAAAAATTATGAAAATCGGAAAAGACTTACTCGAGTTATGTACAAAACACCAAAAACCACTTAAACGGCCCTACCTCGGCGGCCCTTGGGCCGACAGTGCCCAGATTCAATCCCAAAAAAGATTTTTCAATTACCTTTCAGGGAAGAAAAGCTTTTGAAAATCGGTTTAGTTTTACTCAAGTTATCGCGGTGATGTGCAAATAGTCTCTTCTATATATTGTTGGCTATTTGCACATTGTGCAAATAGTATCCTCTATATATTGGTGTCAAATGGTGTGTTAAGCGTAATATAGTACTTCTTTATGTACCTTAGCCTCTGTCCACCTACTCCTACATCCTATCCTACCCGTGGTGACACCTGTTATAGTGAGCAACCCGCATGAACGATCAGGTAACCAACCCTGGTGTAGTAGTGTGGGTCACTTAGCATAAGGATGAGGGGGGCTGCCTTCGGGTAGTACCTAAACGGCACGTATAGGGAGGGCCGAAGGCAGCTAGGCGCTATCAAGATGGGATGGCGACTTAGTATGGTGGCGGATCATCTCAACAGCAGGAGACAACGGCAGCATACACAGCCCTAGTCAGATGGGCTACCATCACCACCTGGTGACTTTCCTACGGGTCATCGGGAGAAGGAAATTAGGTTGGGCGCTTGGCTAACTCCCAGACACCGTAAAAACAGTCTTGTTATGAATTCCCCAACACAGCCTCGGATCGGACAGGATAAACGGCAACGACTCAAGCATCGGAAAAAGGACAACGATTTACAATTAGGAACATGGAATGTAAAATCTTTGTTGCGGCCAGGAGGATTGAGATCTCTCACAAGTGCGCTAAGAGCGGCAAAAATTGACATAACAGCTGTGCAAGAAACGAGATGGCCTGGAAAGGACACCATGACCAGTAGCGACTATAAGTTCTACTATAGTGGGAAGAGTAACGACAGTCCAAGAGAGTATGGAACAGGCTTCATGGTTCTCGGCAGAGCTAGAAACGCGGTGATTGGTTTCAGTCCTGTTGACGAGCGATTGTGCTCTCTACGGATAAGAGGAAAATGTTTCAATTACACTCTTATAAACGTTTATGCGCCTACGGAGGAAAGCGACAACGAGGCGAAGGAGCTATTCTACGAGAAACTGGTGGATGTATATGATGGAGCGCCGAAACGAGACATTAAAATTGTGCTTGGAGATTTTAATGCTAAGACAGGCCGCGAAGTATTTTATCGTCCCACAATCGGTAAACATAGCCTTCACGAAAACTCGAACGAAAATGGAACGCGGGTGGTTGATTTTGCAGCATCAAGAAACATGGTTGTCAGCAGTACCTATTTCCAACATAAAGACATCCACAAAGCGACATGGGTATCACCGGATAAACGAACCAAAAACCGATTGACCATATTTTGATAGATGCACGTCACTGTTCAAATATGTTGAATGTCAGAAGCTGTAGAGGACCGAATGTAGATTCCGATCACTACCTGGTGAGAGCGGCAGTTAGGTCTCGAATATCGGTTCCACACAATCGACAACCGGCATTGGAAAGGTGGGACGTGGAAAAATTACAGAACGAAGACATTAAACGTCAATATGTTGACAGGCTGGAGACGAATATTATTGGCGGAATGGTCAGCGAACAACGAAGCGTAGACGATGCGTGGAATCAAATTAGACGGAATGTAGAGAGCGCCGCAGCAGAGGCAGTGGGAACGAGAACGGCAAATAAAAGAAATATCTGGTTTGACGATGAATGCCAGAAGGCCATGGACGACAAAAACGCAGCTCGCCTGAAAACTCTAAGTAGATTCACTCGAGCTGGCCAGGAAGAGTACCGTTCTAAAAGAAATTTCGAGAGAAAACTCTTCCGACGGGAAAAGCGACAGCGTGACAAGGAAGTTTTGATCGAAATTGAGAAGTTTGGCAATCGGAAAGAGACTCGGAACTTTTACCGGAAAGTGAACGAATCCAGAAACGGTTACAGTCAACAACCTTTGCTGTGTAAGGACAAGCATGGATTGGTCTTAGCAGATGAGGAAAGGTGCATTGCGAGATGGGCTGAGTACTTTAAGGAACTGCTTAACCCGAACAGACCGCTCAACCGAGACGACGAAAACGACGAATTGCCATTTCAGACTGCGCAACCATACATAGAAGAACCAACTATGCAAGAAGTTGAAGCTGAAATTTTAAAGCTCAAAAATTTCAAAGCCCCGGGGACTGACAACCTACCCGGTGAACTTTTCAAGAACGGCGGCAACGCGCTATGTATGGAGATGCACGAGCTCATCATACGCATCTGGAAGGACGAGGAGTTACCGGAAGAGTGGAAGACCAGCATACTTTGTCCCATATACAAAAAAGGTGACAAATTGGAGTGTGGCAATTTTCGAGGAATCGCTCTGCTGAATATTGCTTACAAGATATTTGCAAATATTCTATATCAGCGCCTTCATCCATACACGGAATCTACGATAGGTAAATACCAAAGTGGTTTTCGTGTAGGTCGTTCAACATCGGACCAGCTGTTTAATATCAGACAGATCTGGGAGGAGTACAACATTGAAACACACCATTTGTTCGTTGACTTCAAGGCAGCCTATGACAGTGTTAGAAGAAGTAAGCTATGGAGAGTCATGGAGGAGTTCGGAATTCCAAACAAACTGATCTCGCTAACGAAGCTAACACTAAACGGAGCTAACAGCCGAGTAAGGATCCGCAATCAAATGTCAGAGACTTTCGACATTGAGGAAGGCCTACGTCAAGGAGATCCTCTTGCAACGCAGTTTTTCAATTTAACACTCGAAGCAGCTGTTCAAACCATGGACATAGACTCCAGCGGCACCATTTTCTCCAAGTCCAGTCAGTTGCTTGGTTTTGCAGATGACCTGGACATTATTGGCCGAACTATGGATGGTGTTAAAGATAAGTTTATGGCCTTGGAGAGGAAAGGTACCGACCTTGGGTTGAAGGTCAATGACGGAAAAACGGAATACATGATCATCCCACCTACGAATCGATATCGGGAAGATAACGTAACGATCGACACACACACATTCAAAATGGTCAATAAGTTCGTATACCTTGGATCAGAGCTGAACAGAAACAACGACATTGCGGACGAAATAAAAAGGCGAGTAACTTTGGGCAACCGGAGTTATTACAGCCTGCTGAAAATTCTAAAGTCCAAGTCAGTAAGCCGAAATTCAAAATGCGCACTTTATAAAATTGTGATCAGACCGGTAGTTACGTACGGTTCGGAGTCGTGATGCTTGACACAGAAAAATGAACAATCTCTGCATACGTTCGAGCGAAAGGTACTGCGTACAATATTTGGACCAGTATTTGACCGAAAACTGAACCGATGGCGCAGACGATATAATCACGAGCTCATAGAGCTTTTTGGAGAGCCCGACATAGTCAGAACAACAAAAATAAATAGACTACGTTGGCTCGGTCACGTACAACGAATGAATGAACATCGTATTCCAAAAAAAATTCCAAACCTGAAGGCAAAAGGAGTGCAGGGCGACCCAAGTCCAGGTGGAGCGACGCTGCTTTTGCCAACTTAAGAACTGTCGGAGTAACCAGCTGGGAGACGTTAGCTGCAGATATGCCCGGTTGGAGAAGCATGTTGGAGAAGGCCAAGACCCTTAATGGGTTGTAGTGCCGGTAAAGTAAGTAAGTAATATATTGTTGGCTATTTGCACTGTGTATAAATAGGCGAAGGTATACAGAAGAGACTATTTGCACAATGTGCAAATAGCCAGCAATATACAGAAGAGACTATTTGCACAATGTGCAAGGAGTCTTTTCGTTTTTTTTATTGCTGATTCGTCATCTAAGGACCATGATTATCGATGCTCCCCTCCCCTACTCCCGGGTCGTAATTGGGGTGGTTACAAACGTCGTGGTAAAGACATAAGACACCTTTAAAAATAACTTCGTTCTTCGTACGGATCTAATGACAAAAATCGGGTGACGAAATGAGATACTTTGCCGATGCGTTTTTAGTATCGTATAATAACTATTTTGCAATTCACCAACAAAAACACGCTTTTCCTTGTCAAAATTTGAAAAAGAAAAAAAAGAAATTTTTAAAAAAATGCTCGCTTTTGTTGGTGACTTGCAAATAATTTTGTTTGATATACCCCTTCGCCTCGTATCGGCAATCTCACATTTAGTGTGTTGAACTACTTTCATACGTAACTTGTTCAAAAAAGTTGTAAGTCAGTGCATATGAAACAGTGCGAGAAAGGATTTCCATATAACATTTTCGCACTCGTACGAGAAAGTACATGACGAAATCTCTTCGTTACGAAAAACGTCGCGTCGTTCGATATACGTGTCGTATGATGGTATATTATCGCACTTGATGTCTGTCGACCTCGGCTTCGCCTCGGTGCGACATCTGACATCTCTTGCGATAAAATAGCTTCGTACGACACTAGTATCGAAAATTACTATTTCCTAACTAGTGTTGAAATATCACCAGTGTTACAATAGTACCACTTTCCCCGCTTTAAAAAATAAGTGGAAGATTGAAGATAGTCCAACTTATTTTTTAAAGCGCAGAAAGTTGAACTAAAAGAGTGGTACTCTTGTAACGCTGGGGAAATATCGTGACTTTGTCGCATATTTCCGACACCAAATGTTGGGCTGGAAATGTCACACTCGCTAAAAAAAAAGTCTTTTCGCATGAATTCAGATTTTGGGCATTACATATGTCGTGTAAACTTTCAAAAGGGGAAGAGGCAAGCAAAAATGAAATTAAATTCAATAATTGTCGTCAACAAAAACTAATGACACCAAGAATTTAATTCGTTCTACTTTACAAAATACAAAAAGTATGTTCTTCCACTGTGTAAAATTATAATCCACTTTTGGCATCAAGCAGGAATTGATATCGAATAAAACCAACTTACCAAGAGCTATTGCAAAAATGTGACGCGTGGTAACTTCTCTGGTAAGTATTACCTTTGTCAGCAAATTTGCTACTTTTCAACTTACGACATGGATACCAAGAACGCATAGCAAATGTAAGTAAAACTCAATTTCCTTTCATCCGCAATTAGTTCATTTACATTTTTGAATTTGAGCAATTTGTTGGATCGGGGTTTAATTAACGCTTTAAAAATGTTGTGGGAAAATGCATTTTATTGCTGCTAGCGTTAGCAGACCGGTAATCGATCGGAGGATGTTCACAAAAGACATCATAATATCATAGATATGTTTAGAGATAGCAAAAAGAAAGACCTAATGTGCTATCGTCATTCTCTGGAGGAAACAGAAGAATCATTCCTTCCACTGCGCATCACGTCCAATATAATGAGCCCAGTTCGAACAGCGTGCATGGGAAAATGCAACTGCAGTCAGGTGTAATTGGCGTGAAAAAATATACAGAGGTTACAACTGATACCACGAAGTTAAAGAGCTTTCAGCGCTGCCGTAACTTTTTTAAGAAACAAGTCCTACAAATAAAACAAAAGAATTCTTTGTGGGACTTGTTTCTTATGAAAATTAGGGTAGAACGGTCTGTGATCTTCTTCGAGAAGCTTACACAGAAAGACTTTAAGCACATTTGAAAGCTTTCATACTAAATGAAGCCTGCTTCATCATTGCTCATAATCAGCCAGATAGTGACTCACTTCTCATATTATGTGCTTCAAGTGCTTGCACACAACACAGTCCTAGACAGTTTACCTTTGGAAGTACACATATGGAAACGTTAACCTCATATGGAATTGAATTACAAGAAATGTCTTTGACTTTGTTGACTTTGAAACGAAATTAATGAATCGCCCCTAAGTAAATTTCGAAATAACGTATCGGTTCGCCGTAACACATGAAATTACACTTTTGCTTAATATGTAAGGAATGCTTTGTCATTAATTTCATTCATTTTTATCGGAAATAGAAATTAAGAGCAGTTCCACTTCAAAAGTAGTAAAAACTAGCTTTTTTGTAGTTGATTTCAAATTTACAGCTTCATCTCAAGAAAGGGGTTTGAGAAAGAGGATCAGTTTTATTTGAACTTGTCTCGAGGACTGATGTCACATATTGTGATTCTCCCGGTTTTCCGTATAATATATTTGTTATGTAAACTAGACGTGTGCGGGCATCACCTTTCGCCTACCCGTGTCCGCTCGCGCTTATTCGATTTTGAAAACGGGCGGCCCGTACCCGCCCGTTTTCGAAAAAAGATGCCCGCTCCCGCCCGTGCCCGTTCAGTTTTAAAAAAGGACAGCCCGTTTTCGAAAAAAGGATGCCCGTGCCCACCCATGCCCGTTCGATTTTTAAAACGGGCAGCCCGTTCTCGAAATAAAGATGAAACATGGAACGCAAAAAGAGAACTCTTTTTTAGCTGCAAATCCAGCCTTGTGGATGAAAGTAAGTGAGCGAGGACGAAACATTTTGAATTACTCTTTTCAAATTTTGGAATGATGTTTATTAACTAGCGATAGCTACTTTATGTTTTCACCCTTTCTGTCCGTATGTGCACTACACCTCATTGCACCTAGTTGCACCAAGGGAATCATTTTCTTTGACTTCATTCTATCGCTACTTACCTATACCCATTTCAAGGGTTTATTATTTCTCTTTTCTTGATCTTATTTTGACAGCAGTCCCCGAGACAAAACTATAATAAAGGTATTAAGAATCAAGACCCAGAAGTGAGTACCCCAGGGGGTGGGGTGAAGTGGAAAGTGGGAAGTGTGTGGGATCAGGGCCTTTTATAACATACAAGCTCGGAGGAAAAATCCACCCCAATCCACCCCACTTTTTAAAAATCCACCCCAGTGTACACCAGTGAAACTCAGTGTCCTTTCTTCGAATTTCACAATTTGATTTACTTATGTTACTTCGGAGGCCACCACTTTGGGATACTTTACAATTTCAGTTAGATTCAGGCCCGTAGTTACGGGGAGGCTATGAGGGGCTAAGCCCCCTCTGGACCACTACTGAGCATCCCTAACACTCAGAAATTTGTGCCGATTTTAGATTTGTGTCTTTTACTTTTTAATTTGAACACCAACTGTTCGGTTATTTTTCGAAAAATTTTACATTCGGACAGCCTTTTTCCTCGAAATTTTCGGCGCCGTAACACATTAGTTTTTCATGGAATAAAGTAAGAAATGTTCGAATTTTACTTGATTTCATAGTGTAACAACTCCATTCAATCTAAAATTTTGCCTGTCACGCTATGATAAAAACTTCTAAAAATAACTTGTTTTATATAACTGATGACTTCCGCAATGCGTATTGTATGTGATTTATCCCTCCCCAGTCCAAAATCCTTATAAAAGTCTCTGTATGGGATGAAGTGTAAAGTGTGTGCTGAAGTGGGAGATGTGTGGGATGAAGTGGGAAGTGTGTGGAATGAAGTGTAATGTGTGTGGGATGAAGTAGAAAGAGTGTGGGATGAAATGGGAAGTGTGTGGGATAATATAAAAAGTCTACCTGATGATGTGGAAAGTGTGAGACGAAGTAAAAACAGTCCCCACACAATTCCAACTTCATCCCACACACTTTCCACTTCATCCTACACACTTCCAACTTCATCCCACACACTCCTCACTTACAAAACTTAAGTATTCGATGGCACCAAACCAAATAATCAAGTTTAATCTGAAGTCAATCTGAAAAAAATCTGATATGATCTGAAAAGTAAACATATGAAATGTCCAGATCAGATCAGATAATTATTTACAGCAATCTAGACTGATCTGAAAATTCAGATTTTCTTTTGTTCAGATTCAGATCAGATAAAAACTATCTGCTCCGAACCCTAGGTTACAGCGTTTCTTTTATTGTGGATAGTATCATTAAGTCGATAATCTTTAATACTACTGTGTTCTGTAAGTCGAACATTGGGTGTTGGTATCCAGCTTTTATCAAAACGTCGTTTCAGCACACCTGCTCTTAAGCTACATACAAGCTTTCGACTATATATTTCAAAATTAAATTTTGCAATTCAACATTTAATTTCAACATATTGTTTTGATTAAGGTTCAACGATCAAGTCGCGACTCTTCAAGAACACGTGAAGTTGAAGGCGCGTTCTTATAAACATAAAGTAAAGAAGAGTACAAGGTTTGTTAAACAATTGGGCATTACCACACCGTTTACATCACTAGTTTACACCATAATACAACAGAAAGAGCTTTTGGAGCTTTTACTTTCAATAGCGGATGTCAGATTCTTTCATTCCCATGAAAAAATAGGCTCGAAATTTTTGTCTTAAACATAGGGTAACCATGATTGCTACTTTTTTATATTAAGATGAGATAAATATTTATTTGTGACGGATTCCCAGGTCACATCTTAAAAAGTAGCCAGCATGGCTTCCTATTGAAAACGTATGTGGAATTAAGCCCAAAAAATGAACTTAACATGTTCAACTCTTTTTTAGTGAAAGTAAAAGAAACGTTAAAATTATTCAATCAATCCAGCAATACAAAAAAAGCTCTTGATAAAAGTATAATTGAAAATTACTCCATCTGACGGAGAAACTAGGAACAATACTTTGTAAAAACAATTTCCGTCAGTTAACAGTTCTTTTCTCAATGAAAAATAGAAAGTTACTCAACAATTAAGACATTTATAACCAAAGCAGAAAAACTAGTACGAGAGTTGAGGGGCCAGATGACATCCTCCACTGAAACCTCGCAATGGTGATACGCTGCATATTTGGATCCCAGACCCTCTTCAAATTCATATACTTGTGTGATGTATGATTATATTAGTAGCGGGTTGTATAATTCTTCAACATACAAAATGAAGGTATAATTTACCATACATGTTGAATAATTATACAGCCCGCAACTAATATAGTCATACATCACACAAATACATAGATTTGAAGCGGATGTATGATACAAATATGCAGCATTGTGAGGTTTCTGGTGTGTATGAACGGCCCCTAAGCTTGTAACACTTCACTCAAGTTAACATTTTCTCTGCGAGCTTTAATTTTCTGTTTCTCCAAAGTTTTAGTTAAATGTTTCACAGTTGAGCTTCATCCCGAAAGACGCTATGTTCGTGATACAAACATTTTTGTAGGAAGGGATGAAAAAGCAAATAAATAGCATTTTCATTGATCATATTGTGAAAATTTATTTTGATTGGCACACATTTTCGCACAATATTCTGAACAGTACCGGGTTAATTTAAATCGCGGTGTAGTCGTTATGTCTGCTATGCATATTAAAATAAAAACGCGTGTGTGACCACATCTACATGTCCGAAGACATAGTTAAAATGTAGATATCAATGAAATAACTCAATAACTCGACCAAAAACAGAACAAAAAAAACTTCGTAGTGAGTTCCGTGTATTATCTGTTTCCCATCTTCAATGCGAATAATAATCGGTTAAATAGGAACTAATTCTAATTGCAGCAATCCATAAAATAAAACTGAAGGTCCATGGGTCACTCTTCGGCCTGACACTTTTTCCAGTCATTTTTTTAACACGCAATCAGTGAAAATTGTCAAGTCTGATGATTATGATGAGTTGGGAATGGAGTGCTGAACAGAAATTTGACGAGGGATAAAAATCTGGGGGTTCTGATTAATGAGAAAATTAAAAAGCGCGGTTGAAGCCTGCTTTGTGTGATTGAGGTGAGCCAAACATTTGCTATGTATAATGCTTTTAGGACTTTCAAGGTTGAGATATGTACCTTGAAAATCCCGTGCCCGCGGGGATAATTCACCACACAATAAAGTAGGGCAATGAAACATACCAGAGAATTTTTTTTCATTACCTTTTTGTAGATCAAATGAATATGGCAATAAGCAAAAACACCATTTCGCAAACGTGAGCTTTGAAACTTCTATTGTTTTGCATACAAGTTGAAAGCTCTCCAATTTATGATGCGGTATTTTTGCGTCGGTTTAGACCAAGGGGCTAATTATTCAACTTTAACGTAAATCAACATGTTGAAACCAGTCCTTTTGGCTTGTGTCATGCTTTGTGTTCTTCTTCGAATGGATTAAAAAATGAAGATTTTGTTGGGTTTATTTGACAAATTTACAATATAATTTAAGTAAATATTAAAAATGGTTTTGACGATTAATGTATCCTTTAGTCAGATTAAATATATAGCATCTTCCATGAAACCATAAGCAGTTGTGGTTAACTTAACAGCACACCCAGTATGTACTGTATAGCTCGATTATCACTCAAAATTTGTTGGTGTTCAGCATCAGGAAGTCGCAGCGTGGAAATATTTTTGTATAATTGCTCCTTCAGTCCAATCCAGTGTGTACACCCTTCCAATGATCGTTCATTTACAGAACCATCCCCGTCTCCATTCATTGATGTAGGATAGCTATTTAAATCCTCCGATGGGTAATTTAACCTTAATGGAAACGAGGTTCTCTTCAAGTAATTTTAGTCAAATTTATGCTACTTCTCTACTGTTGGAATGTCGGCACCATACAAACAGTGAACTTCGACTCCAGGTGGAGTGAAGTCGATGTATTTTAGAGTATCTTTTCTCATTTCCCATCCAATGGTGTAGTTCAGATCACTGAAATTCAAAACAAGTGGAAAGCTTTCTGTTCAACATTCAGTTTTATCTGAATATAGGCTTAGTGCCGATTGCGTTGAAACTTGATAACCCCAATGTTCTGACTTCACAGTTTTCGTTCTTTCGAAATAAATACAAATATTCTTTGCTGATTTCAAATTATATTTTATGTTGAAATGCTCTGTGCTCTCACCCCCTCGACCACTTTACATGAATGTGAATAAGGCAGAGTCATCGTTTAAGGGTCTCACGTAAATGGCATCGATTTCTCATAACCTTACATGGAATAGCCCTTGTTCATGATTCACTGCCATTTTCGCGGGTTCCAGCCGGTCTGATTTGTCGGTGAAACAGGAAAGAATCGCCCACTGTATTTTCGCCTGAAACGATAATATCGTCCCCGTGATGATAATATTGTTCTTGGAACGATATTATTGCCCCATGGAATGATTATATCGTTCCTGGAACGATATTATCGCCCGGTGGTATGACAATATCGTTCCTGGAACGATATTATCGCCCAGTGGTATGATAATATCGTCCTTTTAGTCCAGCACAGTCGTTCCCAAGAAAAATGTTTAAAATTTGTAGTAACGCCCGAATGATTTCTTTGTTCAGAATGTTATGTTGACGAAAGTGTCTATAAAATGAATTGTGGCGTTCATCAAATATGGACCATTGTAATAAAATCTTGTTTTAAAGCAAGAAGCCCGGGGCGTGCAGCGGACATTGAATATGCCTTGCAGGTTTCCATACCCTTCCCTTCTCTTACATGAGGTACTGTGCCAAACCTCGCTAGTGGCTCTGCCCCTAGGACCCCGCAAGGGGGACTACACTCGACTTGACCTTTCATTACGGTGGCTGTGGCCCCTCAACACCGCTTTTTTGCGCATTTTAGATCACGGCCTGCAGCACATTTTTAACAAACTTTATGTTTTAATAAGAGCGCACTATCCACTAGAAAACATACTAAATCATGGGCGGGCGGTCCGTTACGCAAGTCCCCATACGATTAAAAAATTAAGAAAATTGGTTTTCGTAGACGGCGGAACCATATATACAGCTAAGTTTTGACTTTTTTCCCTTGCGTCGTACCCTCCTGAGACCTGGTTTACTCATTAAAATCGGTCCAGTGGATCCGAAGATATGAACTTCAGAAAATCGTCATTTTCCATACAAAATGTGCTATTTTATAGAAGCCAAAGTTAATGGAAACATCCTACGTTAGTTAGTTAGTGCGTTAGTTAGCGGATTAGTAAGTTAGTTCCAGAGCCATTCGTATGAAAACCGCCTTTTTTGGCTCTTGAAATTTTGCAGGGACCTTCGGGTGGGCATTCTACGCCATATGAGATTTTAAAAAAGGGGGGTACCGGCCTCGTTTGGGTGCCAGGGTTCTTAGAAGTCACCATATAAAGCCCATATGTATGTGTTTGTGTGTGTGTAATAATGTACGGTAGCGCATTTTGTATGAGACAAGGTTGGGTGTTTGATATAGAGGTTTGGTGTCAAAGGGAAAATTGTTGGGTTTTGTGTGTAGTGTATCAGGGTGACCGCGGGTGGAAAATAGGTGGGGGCTCCAAAAAAAACTTTTGATATGTTATAGAGGAAGTTGAGGGAATCATTTTCACACATGTAAGTAGTAGCTGCCGCGGTTCAGTTCGGCGGCGGCGCCGGCTCAAAAAAAAACTTTTGATATGTTGTAGAGGAAGTTGAGGGGATCATTTTCGTCCATGGAAGTAGTAACCACTGCGGCAAAAAAAAACTTTTGATATGTTGTAGAGGAAATTGAGGGGATAAATTTTTTTCGCCGGAAATTTTTTTGCCTAAACCTTTTTTCGCCGGAAATTTTTTTTCCAAAATTTGTTTCCTCTTTTCTTCCAAAACTACTGATATCACAACAAAAACCCTTTTTAAAAGGGAAACGTGACGCAAGTCCTCGTCCCTTTTTCCAAAACAACTGATATCAATTGTGGTGACGCAAAATTTTTTTGGAATGTTTTAATTTCTGATTAAAAAAATGCGTCAGCCTGGACCAATCACTGTAATAATTTTTCTGAGCTTTCAACTTTCATACGCAAAAATTTGATTTCCTGAACAAAAATACGCCATACATCCCATAAAGTCAAATGTTTCCGTTGTGAAAGCTGAAAGAACAGAAAAACTATAACAATAGGGGGTTTCGGCATTTGTGACGCATTTTTTTAATCAAAAATGAAAACATTCCAAAAATTTGTTTTGCGTTTCAAAGCTGTAAGCGTCACTCCAATTGATATCAGTTGTTTTATAAGAAGGGATGAGGACTTGCGTCACGTTATCTTTTTAAAAAGGGTTTTTGTTGCGATTGCAGATTTTTCACACCTTGTCGATTTTTCTGGACAATTTTACACGTGAGCAAAACACCATGAAATTCAAAAAAAAAAAAAAACGCCAAAATGTGAAGTATCGAAAAAAACAACGCCAAAGTGTGAAATATCGCCACAGAAAAAGGGAAGCATTTTTTGATCAGCAAATATTTTGCTTTATCCAGCAGATTCAATTTTTTGACCAGCAAATTAAATGTTTTTTTTTCAGCAAAATTATTCTCTTTTAGTATCTACAAGCCTCTTGTATAAAAGCATGTTTTAAAGCGTAGGGCGCTCTGCCCCATAGACCCTAGGAAAAAGGAAATGTTTTGTTGGTGAAAAAGTAAAAATTAGTTGTTTAACGATTAATTTTACTGGTGTAAAAAATATGTCCCATTACATTTATTGGCGAAATTTCACACTTCGGCAATTTTTCCTTGTAGACATTTCAGGTTCCGCTGATTTTTTGGCATTTAATTTTTTTGTGGGGCGATTTGACTTTGGCGATATTTCACGGCTGGGATCTGAATTATAAAATTATGGTGGGCTACGAAGGCACAGAGACGTCCGCAAATATCTTCTTCTCTGATTTTTTGCTACTTTCCTAGACTACACAAAATATACACAATTTACAAGACTATGTTTCGATATTCGCCCGGAGCTATGATAATATCGCCCAGTGCCATGATATTATCGTCCTGTGACGTAAATACAGTGAGCGATTTTACCCGCTCACTTTGTCGGTTTGTCAAATTTTTATCCTTGGAACAGTACCAGTGCTCATGAAAGGGCTCAATTTTCGCCCCCTCCTACCCGTGTTTGCAGGGAAAAATATTACGCCTAACAGGCGGTCTTGCATGTATGGAGTTCTGCTCAAACTTCGCCTCCCTCCTCTTCGTGAAGTCTACCGCTTTCAAACCTACTTTTTTCTATTGTTAAGTTTTTTTCTTCGTCTGCTTAGCTTCTTCCTTTATTGGATCTATAAAATTTTACTGGGCAAAAATCCGTAAATCTGGAAATAATTCTGGATTTTACAGTGTCCGCGTTTTATGTATCCTGAATTTTAGTATCCAAAGCAGCGTTCAGATTCCGTCCGTCCCCTGTATAGAGTCTAAAATTACCCCTTGCACTTGTCATGTTGACACTCTTTTGTGATGAAACGATACTTTCTTCATCAATATATTTCAGTCAAGCTCCGATTCAACCTTTCACATTAGGCCTATTCACGCCAAAAAAAAGTTTTGCAAAACTTTAACCCGAATGTCCATTTGGCTTGTTTTTCCATTACCGAACAATTTTGTAGAAAATAAGAATGCTTCAGATATGAGTTTAGGGGTTCTGCAAAGCTTGTGAACATTGTATGAGACGCATGGTGACGCATTAAAACGCATGGTGACGCATTAAAACATGGTGACGCATTGAAACGCATGGTGACGCATTGAAACGCATGGTGACGCATTGAAACGCATGTTGGCGCATTGAAACGCATGTTGGCGCATTGAAACGCATGGTGGTGCATTGAAACGCATGGTGACGCATTGAAACGCATACATCTCGCAACAGTTTGCAGAACACCTTAACTCATTTTCAGAGCATTTTGATGTTCTAGAAAATTATTCAGTAATGGAAGAAGAAGCGAAATAGACATTTGGATCAAAGTTTTGCACAACTTTTTTTGGCGTGAATAGAGCTATTTTACATACATACAGTACATACATAAAAAAGTCCTCCAACTGTGACAATGTGTAAGCTCGGCGCTGTGTTTGAACCAAAATTTCATCTGTATTCCAAAACACTGGTGACGGCAATAGAAAGGCTAAAGATGGAAATGTAATTTGTGCTCTTTTCATAGCAGATTCGCTAATTACAAACGAGCCAAGATTATCCCCTGTATTGACCACATATGAATTGCAACGTTTATTGCATAAAATATAATCTTTTTCAAACCTGTAGCAAAAAGTTTGAGAGCCTTGACAGATCCTCCCCATGCACCGGACAGTGAAATAATTCGGGAAATGTATTTTCTCTTCCATGATTTATCTTGCTGATGAAGAAATAGCAGAGTCATTCTTGCACCCATGCTATGTGCAATTAAGGTCACAGCAACTTTGCCATTCGTCTCGTATGTTTCTTCCACCAATGTTTTGAGGTCTACGAACCAATGCCTATTTTCATCTAGAAAAGGGAAGGTCATCGAGTTCCAAAGATGACGTTTTTAAGGTTTCTGGTAACAAAATTTTTTGCCATGACAAATGTAATATGTTTGCATCTGTAATGTTATGTTTGTGGCAATCATATTACGTTTTTCACAATCTTATGATCTTAAAGTTCCCATAGATTCCCATGTCGACCGGTGGAGATTTTCCCTGTAGTTAACAATGAATGAGACGATCTTTTTTGAAAACTCAACCCGAACCTGAACCGATGATCTGTCCTCGTTTTTATAGAACCGACGCGACACCTGTGAACCCGTAAAAAAAATTTGAATTCGATATCGGGTGGAGTTTGTCAAAGTGCAGTGCTCATCTTTCTAGTGGGGATGGCTCC
Organism: Pseudolycoriella hygida; assembly: GCA_029228625.1. Taxonomy (NCBI): domain Eukaryota; kingdom Metazoa; phylum Arthropoda; class Insecta; order Diptera; family Sciaridae; genus Pseudolycoriella; species Pseudolycoriella hygida. The sequence goes on along the minus strand of CM055403.1, from coordinate 43,120,962 downwards.
AATGGAAACTTGTCAGTTTTCAAAAACTTGAACTTTTAAACTTACTTGGTGCTTTTCTGTAATTTAATGAAAATTGGATATTCCTTTTCAATAATTTTCACACATAAAATCACCTGAAGTCATACGGAGCACCACGAATCGATACATTCCGTACATATCCGTTAGCAACCAATGCGTTTCCAATGTCTTTGAAATATGCTGTGAAATGAAATCGCAGTGGATTCATCCACTCAACTGATTCTGGATCTCCCCAGCCTGACACTCGTGTCTCGACTCCCGGAGAATTTCTTGTTGTCCGTGTGTTGTTGTCGTAGGTTAACGACATATTATCCACCCAACAATCGATTACAAACGGTAAGAGAATTTCAGGATTCAACCAAAGGCTATACCACATTACCGTCTTCTCGTAGCAAATGGAACGCACAGTATTTGGCTTGTCTAGTTTAGCTTCAATTTGACTAGCGGCTTTTCCAGGAACTGAAAATAGCAGTTATGTAGGCGTGTGCTTTTTTCGGACTATTCGATCTTCTCCTACTTCCTCTTACCGCAGTGGTAATGAGTTCAGGTTAGATATCTCTAGGGGCTGCAAAGCCCCGACCGAAACGGTTGAGTTAAGAAAAATGGATGTCTAATAGGACGAGTCAAAATGTGTCCTATATGGATAGAATGAAACTAAGTACTTACCGAAAATTACAGGTGACAATGGTTTTCCGTTTTTTTCACATGTCGAAGTAAAACCGCATTTATAACAGAAAACGTACAACGCAAAACCAAATACATTCCAATGCATGCTAAAACTTCTGAACGTGAGTTTATAGATTCGAAGATGCCTAGGTGCAACAGACTCACCTTTTTCATGGGCAATTGTGGAAGTGGAAGCTATAATGTACAAATGAAAAAGTAATGAACCATCACAATAGATCAGGTTGAGGCGTCGTCGTCACATTTCTTACGTTTTAATTGCCTGGACAAGACTTTTTTTTATCACAATCGACTTGTTCGAAGTTGTTGTCGGTTTATGACTCGTCCCTTTGATTTTGAAATGTAAGATTATGTTTCCCCTGAACAGATTTACCAGATCCTAGTAGATAAATATTTCATTCTGCTGAAAAAGGCAAAAAAACGTATGCAAGGGACCCGTACGCATCAGAATATATCCCAGATAACACAGATCACACTACTTAATGTGGTTGCCCACTGAAAATACATTAAATGTGCGAAATTCAATGTTGTTGAGAATATGTACGTACATACAATGTACAAAACGTGTGCCTGTAAAGTGTACATACTCCGATGTACATAAAAATCACATTTTTTGTGCTATTAAAACTCGAAATTATTGCACTAGATCACAAGTACATTTTTCGCTCATTTTATGTGCGTGATAAGGTGTACACTATTCCTATCACACTGAATGTACCAAAAATGTGCTTGTGATGTAGTACATTTTCGATGTAAATAAAAGGCACATTTTTTGTGCTATTAAAACTCGAAATTATTGCACTAGATCACCAGTACATTTTTCGCACATTTTATGTGCGTGATAAGGTGTACACTATTCCTATCACATTGAATGTACCAAAAATGTGCTTGTGATGTAGTACATTTTCGATGTAAATAAAAGGCACATTTTTTGTGCTTTTAAAACTCGAAATTATTGCACTAGATCACAAGTACATTTTTCGCACATTTTATGTGCGTGATAAGGTTTACACTATTTCTATCACATTTAATGTACCAAAAATGTGCTTGTGATGTAGTACATTTTCGATGTACATAAAAAGCACATTTTTTGTGCTATTAAAACTTGAAATTATTGCACTAGATCACAAGTACATTTTTCGCACATTTTATGTGCGTGATAAGGTGTACACTATTCCTATCACATTGAATGTACCAAAAATGTGCTTGTGATGTAGTACATTTTCGATGTAAATAAAAGACACATTTTTTGTGCTATTAAAACTCGAAATTATTGCACTAGATCATAAGTACATTTTTCGCATTTTTATGTGCGTGATAAGGTGTACACTATTCCTATCACATTTAATGTACCAAAAATGTGCTTGTGATGTAGTACATTTTCGATGAAATAAAAGGCACATTTTTTGTGCCATTAAAGCTCGAAATTATTGCACTAGATTACAAGTACATTTTTAGATTATGTGCTTCGAAAAATGCTCATCTCATTTTTTCAAAAATATATATTTTTAGTCCGTGAGTGGATATCACGACTGCTTTTGGTTGGGTAACATTAAAAAAAGTATCGAATTTTAAAAGAAAAAAAAAGAAAAATGTGTTCGAAGAAAAAAGCTAACGGGGAATAGATTTTTTATTGTTTCGCATAAAATCAATTTCAAATAACAATTAAACAATGAAGATGATACAATAATTTGAATGCAGCATCAACGTGTGCTACAGTGTGTTCGATCCAATAAATTTAAATAACACTCTGTGGAGTTTGTTTAATTTTCATTTACTGGCATATCTGCCAAAACTTTTTCTCTCAGTACAAAAAAAGTACATTTAATGTACTTTCTATAATTTAACACTTTATACAAATTTAACACACGAACACATAAGTGTCCGGTGGCACAATTGGTAAAGCAGTCGACTCATAATCCCGAACGTCTTGGGTTCAAGCCCCGCAAATGGCAGAAATTTTTCTAATAAAAAAAATGAGAGCTTGGCATAAAAAAATGTAGATGGAGGACGTAGCGATCATCAGAATAAGAAAAACCGAAATAGAAAAGTCGGAAAACAAAATATAGTAAACAAAATATAAGTATAACATTAGATGTACATTAAATGTGATAGTAATTTACACTAAAATGTACATTAAAAGTACAAATAATGTGTATTCAAGGTGTTTTAAATGTACATTAGATGCACATACATGTACCACACTTCAGTGTACATTTAATGGGTTCACACTTAATGTACATTTGATGTGCATTAAATGCACTTCTCATTCCAAAGAAAAGATGTAACGGTAAGGGCGCTTTTTAATATACATTAAATGTTACAAAAAGACGTATCTAAGTAACTATTACCTTAACTCTTAAGTATATACAATTACGACCACATTAAATTTGACTGGAAATTGCCGAAAGAACAATATTGAAATGCCCTTAAAATAAGCACAGAATTTAGAACTTAGGAGAGGCATGGACAAAAAGTTTGCCTCTTTTTTGCACGAAAACCTTATCATTAAAGGAATATTCACGAAAAACCACCAAATATCATGTAGGATGCGTAGCGTGAGTTTGGCCTATATTAAGGTTACTACAGCCCGAACCACTCAACATATTTTCACTAATTTAATTTTCTGATGTCCACATCTTTCATTCAAAACCATGAAGAGCGATTTCCGTTCTAATTTTGCAGAAATAAGTGAACAAGTTTCACCAACCTCCAAAAAAAACCGCGTTTTTGACCACTTTTTCGACCGTAATTTCGAAAGTTTTCGACCGATTTTGCCCAAATTCAATCCCAGAATCAATTTTTTGATATAGTGTATCCGATTTATGTAGAAAAAACACATTGGGCCTTAGTAGAGACTCAGTTTAAGGGCCCTGGCTGAGTCCAAAAGCTCAAAATTAAAAAAAAGTTTCTTTCATAAATTGAAAAAGATTTGCTCAAGTTATGTAAATACAAAAGACCAAAAACCACTCAAACGGCCCTAGCTCATTGACGAAATTGCTTCTCATCTCACGAAATTGCTTCTTCTTCCGCACAAAATATTGTATTGATGCAAAAACATGAAACAATTTTTTTTTTTAATTTTCTGAGAAAAATTATCGACTATTTTGCAGACTCTTACAGTGAGGTGACCTATATTTTGATGAAAGTTTACTTAGTTTTTCAATTTTAACAAACTTTTCACCTCTTCTGTGCCTTAACTCATACTCACTCTAAAAGTCGCCAAAAAAGGAATTTTTATTGAGTTTGGCACCATTTGCAATATAATGAATTGACCTATGATAAAAAATAGTTTCAGAGAACTTCCCTTTAATTGGGGGTCTTATGGAAGGAGAAAACCCTCAAAATTACGGAAAAGAAACTTTCTTTTTTTTCCCAGTTCCTTTTCTCAGAAAATTAAAAAAAATATTTCCAATGTTTTTGCATCAATGCAATATTTTGTGTGAAAGAAGAAGCAATTTTATGTGATTTTTTGAAAAAATAAACTACCTAGTTCTTCCCTACTCCCGGGTCGAAATTAGGGTGGTTACAAATGTCGACCCCTTTTCGAAGAACTTGAAGAATTCCTTATTTTCTAGCTCTGTTATTGTTATAGACGTATTTTAACAAAACTCACAGTATCTATCAGTTTGTCGACAAGGTTTACTGTTATCACACCTTTTTCACCTTACGTTTTACAAAAAAAGTGAAAGACTGTTTCATACATCATCTATTTTTTTCAATCGTCTAAAAAATGCAGCTTTTGTAGAAGGTAACTCGAAGCTTTGTGGATACACACACAGCTGTTCGCTTATTTATTCAGTTTTAATGATATTTTATACGTATGTTTAGCTCGATATAATGGCGTTATCAGTTTGATGCTAATATTGAAAAAGATGAGCCACGAGGCGCGAAGCGAAGTATCTACTGGTCATTTTGACATTTTTAGTCAGTTATAGGAACTTTTCAAAGAAAATCTTTCATGAGTGATTTGGTGCTATGACTGGGAAGAAAAGTTAGATGAAAATGGCGAAACTTGTGAAAATTTTTCGCCGACCCTATTATAACGCTCATACAACCCAGTGGCGCCGACTTTTGTTCCGTCCACGGGGGCAAAAATGTTTAAGTCACTCATATAACAACTATATATAAGTACGACTACTATACTTCAGCCTAAACAGAAAGATTAGATGAAATTATTTTGTAGTTTATTTGTAAGTATTTTCTGTACATAACAAAAAAATTGCTTTTTTTTGACAAAAAAAGTCATTGCCTTTCTTGTTTGGCTATGGAACCTTTACTTTTGACATTTCTATGGGCGCACATATATTGCGCCCATAAAAAACTCAAAAAATTGCTGAGGTTCCAACCAGAGCCAAACTAAAAAAAAAATATGCAAGGGACCCGTACGTATCAGAATAGATGCGTTTACCAAAACGTATGTAACCAGCCTAATTTCGACCCGGGAGGAGGGGGAGCATCAATCGTGGTTCTTAGACTACGAATCAGCAATAAAACATATGAAGGGACCCGTAGGTATCAGAATAGATGCGGCAAACAGAGTTGACGTTACGAAAAGACTCGAACGTATTTAAGTAATTATTGCCTTAACTCTTAAGTGTATGAAATTACGTCCACATTAAGTTGTATTGGAAATTGCCGATAGGGCAATATTGAAAAACCCGTACGAAGAAACGGTGTAAGAAAGGCCTTCCGGAAGCACAAAATTGACCCCAAACAGACAAAAATGTGCATCTTAATTTTTTCTACAACATAGCAAAAAACCATTGTTTTATCTATGGCCGACATTAGGACCGACCTAGGGTCCTCAGTAGAGGCCTCGGACAAATACATAGACAAAAATATTTTCCTCCATTTTCTCTACAACATAGTGAAAAACTATTTTTTTGTCTGGGGCAGACCTTATGACCGATCTAGGGCCATAAGGAAATGCCTCGGACACATAATTCCATAGACAAAAATGTTTCCCTCAATTTGCTCTGCAACATAGCAAAAAGAATTTTTTTGTTTAGGGCTGACCTTCGGACAGACCTGAGGCCCACTTCAGCCCTAAGCACAGGCACCGGGTCCAAATTTGTTTTTCAATATAATTCGGTACTGATTACCTCTCAAATAGGAAAAGAATCAACAAAACTTATGTAAACAAACACGTTGGGCCCTAGTAGAAACTCAGTTTTAGGGAGACAATCCTAGTCCGTCAACGAGAAAATTGAAAATTTACTCGAGCTATGTACAAAAAACATGTAGAGCGCTAGCAGAAGCTCGTTTTTAGTGCCCCAGCTAAACCATAGGGCCCAACCTCAAAGAACCAACCCAGGACCCAACCGATTAAAAAAACAATTATGACAATCGGAAAAGATTTACTTGAGATATGTACATACAAAAAACACATAAGGCCCTAGCATAGACTCGTTCTTAGCGCCCTAGCCAAGTCCAAGGACTCAAATCCAAAAAAGTTTCTTCCATAAATTTTCGGCCATGCCCAGATCTTTCAAACAAAAAGAATCAAACAAAAAGAAACTGCGATAGAGCACAGAAGTACTTAAGATATGATCTATTGAAAGCACCGAATATAGGCAATCCACCGAAGGGCGGGAGGGATCGAAATGTTGCTGGATACAAAACTACCGAAAAAAGAGTCATGAGCGGCAACATATTTCCACCCCGGCACATTATTTCATCGACTTCTGGACGAAGAACCCAGATTAAACTTCTCATATAGATAGAGAGGAGTGTTGGAGAAAACTAGCGTGCGCATGAAAACGCAAGCGTGATATTCAAGATACGTAAAAATGTCACATCCCAAAATTCTTGATCTCTTATATTCCACATTACCCCTAAGCTAGTTTGAGTACCGAATGCAAGCATCAAACGGTTTCTGGATTTTAGCCCTAGACACCGCATCGAGGCTTTTCGAGTACACTACATGACAATACTAAATGCTGATTCTTTGCGGGGTGACGGCACTGTGGACCCACAGAGAACAAAGGTCTGCGTATACTAAGGCTCGAAACAGGTCAGATCTGACCTGTTTTTTTTCAGGTTTCCCTGATCCTGAATTCAACCTGAACCTGATTTTTCAAATTTCAGGCTCAACCTGATTGAACCTGACCTGAAAGTTAAACTTTAGGTTCGCAAAATACAGGTCAGGTTCAGGTTCAGGTCAGGTCAACCTGACAGGTTTGTTCGAAAAACCTAACGTTTTTCTGTTTTTAAAGCAAACCTGTTCAACCTGTCAACCTGACTTGAACCTGAACCTGACCTGTATTTTCCGAACCTGAAGCTATAAATTTCAGGTTCAGCTTCAATCAGGTTGAACCTGAACCTGACCTGAATTAAATCAGGTTTTTTCAGTTCAGGTTCAGGTCAAACCTGACCTGTTCCGAGCCTTGGCGTATACCTGATACACAAACCGATCGAGTTACGAGTCCAAGACAAGTCACTCATAAGCTTGAGTCCAAGATCTAAAACTTCGTCACTTGGAGTTACTATCGCTCCATCGCAGACTATACCAGCCATAATTTCCTTGAGGCCATTCTTGCCGAAGACAATGCACTTCGTCTGGCCTCCAAAATTTTCTTTGGCCCATCTACAGACGTTGATCCTAGCAACACAATCCCGGATAGAAGCCTCATCTCCAGAAATGTCAATATAGCCCTTCACATCATCCGCAATTAAGTGGTTAGGTTAGCACGTCATGCAAGTCATCGATGAAAAGCGAGAAGAGTAGTGGAGATAGAGAGGACACTGAGTCAATCCGATCGAGACTGGGAGGAAACCTGAGAGATGATTACCGATTTCAACCGCTTCAAAGCGATCCGTCATGTAAGTAGAGATAAGGTTAGCTGCCGATCTGGAGAGAGAGAGAGAAACGAAGTAATAGCTTTTCCCTGAGAAGTTAATGGTGAACAGAGTCGAACGCTTTCGAGAAATCGAGAAATAACATTACGACAGCCTTCTTCCGTTCAAAACTTTCTATAACCATCTCCAATAACCTTCAATACTACTGTTGATCAGCTCTGACCTTCTCTGTAACCTGATTGGTATTGATTAAGAAGCTGGTTCGGTTGTATGTGGTGGACTAGCTGGTCTCTCATTATGGATCCGAGAAATTTTTAGAGGACGGGTAAATAATTTTTGTTGTTTGGAAGTTCTGGGCATGCCTGAAAATTTATGGAAGAAACTTTTTTGATTTTGAGCTTATGAACTCAACCAGGGTCCTAAAACTGAGTCTCTACTAGGGCCCAATGTGTTTTTTATACATAAATCGGGTAAATCTTATCCGATTTTCTAATTTTCTTTTCCTGAAAGATAATCAAAAAATTGATAACGGAATTGAATTTGAACGAAATCAGTCGAAAACTTTCGAAGTTAAGGTCGAAAAAAAGGCGATTTTTTGAAGGTCGACGAAACTTTTCGACATACAATCTCTGTGAGAGATTAGCACGGAAATCGCTCTTAGACGAATGTAGATGAATCATTAGCTTTACGATTTCAAATTGTTGCGTCTGAATGGTGACAGCTATCCAGAGTAAAAAAAACATGTGATTTGAGGCAGATATTGAGACTGATTTTGTGTATACTGTACTGTACACTGAGTACTGTATTTTCGAACGTTTTAGACTGTTTTGAGACCGTCATCATTATTAAAAATGCCTCAATTAATAGACATTTTTCTGGTGTTTGAGACTGTTGAGACTGATGAGTATGCTCATTTTGAGACTATTTGAGACTGTTAAGTAAACTCATTTTGAGACCATTTAAGACTGTAGAGTAAACTCATTTTGAGACCATTTAAGACTGTAGAGTATGCTACTTTGAGACTATTTGAGACTATTGAGTATGCTCATTTTGAGACTATTTGAGACTGTTGAGTATACTCATTTTGAGACTATTTGAGACTGTTGAGTATACTCATTTTGATACTATTTGAGACTGTTGAGTACGCTCATTTTCAACAAAAATATTTTTCACAATCTTATTGAGGCTTTTGAGACTGTTGAGCATGCTCAATTGTCAAAAATATTCTTTTTTGCCAATGAGACTGTTGAGTGTACTCATTTTCAACAAAAATATTTTTCACAAATTCATTGAGGCTTTTGAGACAGCTGAGCATGCTCGATTGTGAAAAATATGCGTAATATAACAATTTTTAATGAATAGATTTAGTATGTTACAGTCTCATTGGCATTAAAGTACACTCAAAAGTCTCATTTTTAAAAAAAAATATTTTTCACATTTGACAAGGCTCAACAGTCTCAGAAGCCTCAATAAAGCTGTGAAAAATATTTTTGTCGAAAATGAGTACACTCAACAGTCTCATTGGCTAAAAAAATATTTTTCACAATTGAGCATGCTCAACAGTCTCAAAAGCCTCAATAAAATTGTAAAATATAATTTGGTCGAAAATGAGTACACTCAACAGTCTCATTGGCTAAAAAAAATATTTTTCACAATTGAGCATGCTCAACAGTCTCAAAAGCCTCAATAAAATTGTAAAAATATTTTTGTCGAAAATGAGTACACTCAACAGTCTCATTGGCTAAAAAAATATTTTTCACAATTGAGCATGCTCAACAGCCTAAAAAAGTCTCGAAATGATCATACTCAGCGATTTCAAATAGTCTAAGTGAGTGTGTTCAATGACCTCACTTAGTCTAAATCTAAAAAAAAATTTAAATGAGTGTACTCACTGGTCTCATTAATGGTAATTTTATAAAAAAAGCGAAACTGAGTACTCCTGAGATTTTTCAAAAATTGAGACTGATTTGAGGCTGTGAGTACACTCAATTTTAGTACTCACTGAGACTGCCATTTTCACTCGGGTAACGTAACTTAGATTGATATTAATTACAATTTTCGTGAAACGCCCCAATACAGATTGTCACTTTTGGTTTTAAACACTTTTTAGATATTATTTTGATCTGTCAGTGTTTTAAATGTCACATTTCATAAAATATGTATGCGCAAGAAAGAGACGCAACGTACATGTACCAACAAAGTATCTCAATGTAAAAGAAATGTGATTTGACATTAATGACATTTAACACTCTGACAAACCTAAAACTGTGTAAATCGAAAAGTATCTCGCTGTACAAGTTTTTAAAAACTAAAAATTTGCTACTCAATTTTTAAAAACAGTAACGCCAAATTTTGGCTGCCATATGTCGCCAAAAAGATAAAAGCGGCACTGTAAGTGCGTCAACTAATGTAATTTCTGCCTTGAGCCCAAATGGTCAATGATGATCAATTTATACCACATTCTAGATTACTAGCATTACTAGCCACAGTCTACACCGAAAACCACTGACCACTTTGACGACTTCTATTCACTCGAAACAGAATGAGAAAACTCCTCATGTTTCACCAGTAACATTTGAAAACTAACAAACCAGACACGAATCTACCATCAATTTTATTCATTGAAAATGAAATAATCGAAGAACTATTGTGGAATATTCAAAAATGAGTAACAGTTTATTGGGATGAACGAATCTTCTTTACCGGTTTTTATCAAATCCACCATTTACACAAACTACGCATATTTTCCGGGTCGGCTGTCAAATGTGTGAAAAATGTCAACAGTAAATATTATTGCTGCTAAAAGTGATTATTGAAAAATATACGAAATATACCAAAAATGGACTCTAAATACAATGCAATCTCCAATCAGCAAGCGTCTAACCCTTTTAACTTTAAGAGGAAACTAACAAATGGACATTCAAACTCCAACAATAACAATAACAATGACCAATTCAAACGTTTCAAATCCAACAACAACAGTTCCAACGACTTCCCGAAAAATAATTTGCCGAATTCAGGACAGAATGCCAACGGGAGAAGCCTTTCAATCGACGAACAACGGCACCAATTACCTGTCTATAAAGTTCGAAAACAGTAAGTGGGAAAGGGTTTCAAACATAACCTCAACATAAAATTGTTCTTAACAGAACAAAAAGTCCTATATAAGAATTTCGTTTTCTCAATAATAATAACTGTCGTTGCTAATCACAGGCTTCTAAATAAAATAGCGTCGTCAAAAACGCTAATTGTAATTGGAGAAACTGGAAGTGGAAAAACTACACAAATTCCACAGATGATCCACGAAAGTATTAAGGTAAACGTGGGAATCATAGCGGTAACACAGCCGAGACGTGTGGCAGCGATAACAATAGCGAAACGTGTAGCACTGGAACAGAAATGCTGTATTGGCGATACTGTTGGGTAAAGTGAATGACATTTCAATGGTGACAATGCTTGCAATTGCAACTATTCCAGATACACTGTGCGCTTTGAAGATGTCACTTCCCCTAAAACGAAAATAAAGTATATGACAGATGGTTCCTTGCTTCGAGAAGCTTTGTCAGACAAATTCTTAAGGAAATATCGAGTCATCATTTTGGACGAGGCACATGAGCGGACGATAAATACTGACGTTTTATTTGGCATCGTTAAGGAAGCGCAACGTTTACGGATGGAAAAAGGACTATTACCATTGAAAGTGAGAAATCCTTTTACAAAGTTAATATTTAGAGATGTGAAAGAAAATATGGCATAACATCGTTATCAGGCGGCTCGTAAAATCTTCGAGGAATAAAATTTATGGGAAAAAATCCCTAGGCAAAATTAAACGAAGGAAAGGCTCCACAGGCGAATATACACCTTCGAATGGGAAAATAAATTTGAGAAAATACTCCCATGCAAATTTCTTCAAAAAGTTACAAAGTAAACAACTGAAATGGGCATAGGAAAGAAGCGATAGAGTGTAGTCAGATTCCAATCACCGATGACAAATCACGGATGAAAGATGTACACATGTACAGATTGACGGACGGACGGACATAAAGTAGCTATCGCTACTCAATAACATGTAGTGAAGTGGAGCGGACTGTAGTGAAGTGGAGCGGACTGTAGTGAAGTGGAGCGGACTGTAGTGAAGTGTAGCGAAATGTAGTGTAGTGTAGCGTACTGTATTGAAGTATAGTGCACAGACGGACAGGAAGGTTGGAAGCATAAAGGAGCTATTTAGCATAATAAATCATTGGCATAGGTATAGAAAAGTAGCGAAAGTGTATCGATGAAGAATTAAACGGATCATCATCTATGATGTCGTGACGTGATGATGATTATGTGCACTGATAGAGATGAGAAATCGAGTCAAACTAGATTGGGAGCCTGGGCACTCCGGAGTGGACGGTGATGAGAAGGCAGACGAGCTGGCAAAAACCGGCTCAACGGTAATCACATACATTCCCATCCGCGAAAGGACTGGGTGAAATGGACTATAGAGCTCCTGACGACGCACCGGGATCGCATAAGAAGAGTGGAAGATGAGAATTTCAGGTGACCCAGATTGCTCCTTTTCCAATTCGAAATTTATCGGTGGTTTTATGCAGTTTGACGCACGACGTTGCGTGCTCGTAGATATGTTTTATCATCCGGGTATATCTCGAGTCAATCCGACAATCGTCCAAGGAGTCTAAAATCGACCATAATTCGACCGAATCGAACGTTTTTTCGAAGTCTATGAAGCATATCGCGATGATGATTTTGTATTCGTTGCATTTTTCTATTAGACTTCTCATCACTTGCAAGTGGTCATTTGTGCTGAATCCGGAACGAAACCCTGCTTGTTCGATCGGCTGGTAGAAGTCTAGCTTCTTTGTGATCCGTTTCGTTATCACCTTCATAAACAGTTTGTAGAGGTGCGAGATTAAACTGATGGGCCTGTAGTTTTCCAGTTTCGTGATGTCTCCTTTCTTGTGCAGCAAAGTGATGACTGCGTTTTCCCATGATTCTGGTATTTTCTCTTGTTCGAGACACTTGTTGAACAGATCCGTTGTCATTTTGAGCAGTGTGGGTCCGCCTTCTTTGATTGCTTCGATCGGAATGTCGTCGTCACCTGGAGCTTTTCTGTTCTTCATTTCGTCTACCGAAGCCTGTACTTCGTTAATCGTTATGTCCGGCAAATCTTCGGAACCAACGTTCATTATCACCGGTCTCGCTTTTGCTCTTTCTGCCGGTAGTTTGGCTCGAACCGACGTAAAAAGGTCCTCATAGAACTCTCGCGCCATGTCCAATACCTTGTCCTGATCTGTTTGTATGACGCCCGCCTTATCGCGTAATTTAAAAATTTGTCTGTACCCGTTCGCCCGTTTCGCTCGTAATACTTTCATATTCCCATTTGCTTCGATAGCGTTCATGGCCAGTTTCACGTTGTATTGTCGCAGATCGGTTTTCATTTTCTTGTTGATGGCTTTCGTTTTGTCTCTGTATTCAACAGTGTCTCGCTTTCCACCTTTCACCAAATCCAGTCTTTCTGCTATTAGGTCTAGCGTTTCCTTGCTGAGCTTCGACTCTTTAGTGCATGTAGATCGGCATCTGGTTTCCAGGAAGCTTCTCACTGAGGTCACTATTCTTTCTGTCAGCTCATCAATCGTTGCAGTTTGTGAATTCGTTCCGTTCAGTTCGTTGTCCATAGCTTCCTTAAATGCGTCGCTTTGTTCTTTCAGGCGTTCCATGTCTAAAACGACTTTTTTCTTGACCAACTTTTCTCTCTCTGTCCGTGTGTTCAAGACGACTTTGGCTCGCACCATTCGATGATCGCTGCCTGTTGTGAAACGGTTAAGCACAGTAACATCCTTGACAATCGATTTGCGGTTCGATATGATGTAATCGATCTCGTTCTTTGTTCTGCCGTCTGCACTGGCCCAAGTCCACTTCCTCTGAACCTTACCGGAGAAAAATGAGTTCATTGCGAAAATTCCTTGTTGTTGGAGAAAATTCAGCAAAGTATCTCCTCGTTCGTTCCTCTGATCGTAACCAAACGTTCCAATCGAAGTTTCTGCAACGTCTTCTCTTTTTCCCAATTTGGCATTGAAATCGCCGACTAGCAACTGATATTGAGCTCTGTTTTCTTCAATCGCTTTGGAGACATCTTCATAGAAGCTTTCAATTTCTTCGTCGTCGTGATCCGTCGTCGGTGCGTACGCTTGGATGACTTTCAAACTGTACATCGCATTTATCTTCAGCCGCACATAAATGACTCTGTCGGAGATGCTGTTGATTTGGATTATACGGTTCGACCAGCGTTTGCTGATGAGCAGTCCTACACCATGCATCGCTGTTTGGCTATCGCTTCCACGGTAGTACAAAGTGCTTCCTGATTTCAACTTCAAGCATTCTTCACCACGTCGCCTGACTTCGCTCAATCCGACAATGTCCCATTTGATCTTTTCCAGTGCCGACTCCAATTCGAGAAGTTTTTCGTTCGATGATAGCGTTCGAGTGTTATACGTGGCAATGTATAGTCCGGTGTGACAACCTATTGTAACCCAG
>CM055403.1:43041507-43096748 GCA_029228625.1 Pseudolycoriella hygida | reverse complement strand
AGAAGAGTGGAAGATGAGAATTTCAGGTGACCCAGATTGCTCCTTTTCCAATTCGAAATTTATCGGTGGTTTTATGCAGTTTGACGCACGACGTTGCGTGCTCGTAGATATGTTTTATCATCCGGGTATATCTCGAGTCAATCCGACAATCGTCCAAGGAGTCTAAAATCGACCATAATTCGACCGAATCGAAGGCTTTTTCGAAGTCTATGAAGCATATCGCGATGATGATTTTGTATTCGTTGCATTTTTCTATTAGACTTCTCATCACTTGCAAGTGGTCATTTGTGCTGAATCCGGAACGAAACCCTGCTTGTTCGATCGGCTGGTAGAAGTCTAGTTTCTTTGTGATCCGTTTCGTTATCACCTTCATAAACAGTTTGTAGAGGTGCGAGATCAAACTGATGGGCCTGTAGTTTTCCAGTTTCGTGATGTCTCCTTTCTTGTGCAGCAAAGTGATGACTGCGTTTTCCCATGATTCTGGTATTTTCTCTTGTTCGAGACACTTGTTGAACAGATCCGTTGTCATTTTGAGCAGTGTGGGTCCGCCTTCTTTGATTGCTTCGATCGGAATGTCGTCGTCACCTGGAGCTTTTCTGTTCTTCATTTCGGCTAACGAAGCCTGTACTTCGTTAATCGTTATGTCCGGCAAATCTTCGGAACCAACGTTCATTATCACCGGTCTCGCTTTTGCTCTTTCTGCCGGTAGTTTGGCTCGAACCGACGTAAAAAGGTCCTCATAGAACTCTCGCGCGATGTCCAATACCTTGTCCTGATCTGTTTGTATGACGCCCGCCTTATCGCGCAATTTAAAAATTTGTCTGTACCCGTTCGCCCGTTTCTCTCGTAATACTTTCATATTCCCATTTGCTTCGATAGCGTTCATGGCCAGTTTCACGTTGTATTGTCGCAGATCGGTTTTCATTTTCTTGTTGATGGCTTTCGTTTTGTCTCTGTATTCAACAGTGTCTCGCTTTCCACCTTTCACCAAATCCAGTCTTTCTGCTATTAGGTTTAGCGTTTCCTTGCTGAGCTTCGACTCTTTAGTGCATGTAGATCGGCATCTGGTTTCCAGGAAGCTTCTCACTGAGGTCACTATTCTTTCTGTCAGCTCATCAATCGTTGCAGTTTGTGAATTCGTTCCGTTCAGTTCGTTGTCCATAGCTTCCTTACATGCGTCGCTTTGTTCTTTCAGGCGTTCCATGTCTAAAACGACTTTTTTCTTGACCAACTTTTCTCTCTCTGTCCGTGTGTTCAAGACGACTTTGGCTCGCACCATTCGATGATCGCTGCCTGTTGTGAAACGGTTAAGCACAGTAACATCCTTGACAATCGATTTGCGGTTCGATATGCTGTAATCGATCTCGTTCTTTGTTCTGCCGTCTGCACTGGCCCAAGTCCACTTCCTCTGAACCTTACCGGAGAAAAATGAGTTCATTGCGAAAATTCCTTGTTGTTGGAGAAAATTCAGCAAAGTATCTCCTCGTTCGTTCCTCTGATCGTAACCAAACGTTCCAATAGAAGTTTCTGCAACGTCTTCTCTTTTTCCCAATTTGGCATTGAAATCGCCGACTAGCAACTGATATTGAGCTCTGTTTTCTTCAATCGCTTTGGAGACATCTTCATAGAAGCTTTCAATTTCTTCGTCGTCGTGATCCGTCGTCGGTGGGTACGCTTGGATGACTTTCAAACTGTACATCGCATTTATCTTCAGACGCACGTAGATGACTCTGTCGGAGATGCTGTTGATTTGGATTATACGGTTCGACCAGCGTTTGCTGATGAGCAGTCCTACACCATGCATCGCTGTTTGGCTATCGCTTCCACGGTAGTACAAAGTGCTTCCTGATTTCAACTTCAAGCATTCTTCACCATGTCGCCTGACTTCGCTCAATCCGACAATGTCCCATTTGATCTTTTCCAGTGCCGACTCCAATTCGAGAAGTTTTTCGTTCGATGATAGCGTTCGAGTGTTATACGTGGCACTGTATAGTCCGGTGTGACAACCTATTGTAACCCAGGGATTCTTAGCACCCTCTGCTCGTCGTCTGGTCTGACCGTTGTCGGAGTCAGGGATCAACGAGCGGCTGGGAACTGAGGGCCGATTTTTCCTGGTTGTGCTCTTCATCTTCGGGGGGGTTTTAGCCGTTAAAACACCACGCTGGCCAGTGAGGGTTGGTGAGTGATGGTAGTCCTGCTGACTCGGACTTTGCATGCTGCCGTTGTCCCTTGCTGTTGAGATCATCCGCCACCATGCTGAGGTACTATCCCATCTTGATAGCGCCTAACTGCCTTCGGCCCTCGCTCTACGTGACGTTGAGGTACTACCCGCAGACAGCCCCCCTCATCCTTCTGCTAAGTGACCCACACTAATACACCAGGGTTGGTTACCTGATCGTTCATGTGGGTTGCTCACTATGACAGGTGTCACCACGGGTAGGATAGGATGTAGGAGTAGGTGGATAGAGGCTAAGGTACATAAGGAGTACTATTTTACGCATACCACACCATTTGACACAGGAGATACCATTTCACCGAAATTGTTCACGTCAGCTCTGGAAACGGTTTTTAAAAAGCTTGATTGGAGTGAACTGGGAATCAACATAAATGGGAAGTTTCTGAACAACCTTCGATTCGCCGACGACATTGCCCTGACATCAACGACTCTGGAACAGATTGAAACGATGCTGTTGCAGCTCAACGAGGAAGCCCAAAAAATCGGTTTGAAGATGAACATGTCGAAAACGAAAGTGATGACAAACATCGATGGTGCTACACCAATCAAGATCGGAGACGAGGAAATTGAAATCGTGAATTCGTACAAGTATCTCGGCCACGTCATGAAGCTCGGTCTCGACAACCAAACGGCTGAAATAAAGAGAAGGATCGGTCTCGGTTGGGCGGCGTTCGGCAAGTTACGGTACATCTTCAAGAGCAACATGAGCAACAGTCTGAAGAGGAAAGTGTTCGATATGTGTGTGCTGCCGGTCCTGACATACGGAGCCGAGACTCTCACGATCACCAAAGCATCAGCGAACAAATTGAGAGTTGCACAGAGGGCAATGGAAAGGGCAATGCTAGGAATCACACTCAGGGACAAAATGACAAATGAGTGGATCCGGCGACAAACAAGAGTCATCGATGTCATGACACGAATAGCGTCGCTCAAGTGGAATTGGGCTGGTCATATTGCCAGAATGACCGACGATCGATGGACGAAAACTATAATGCAATGGCGGCCACCAACGAAACGACCGATGGGACGTCCACCGGAAAGATGGACCAACGATATCAAAAGAACGGCAGGCACGACGTGGCAGCAAGTGGCAATGGACCGAAAAAAGTGGCGATCTATGGGGGAGGCCTACATCCAGCAGTGGATATAAAAGGCTAAGGAAGAAGAAGATTGCTCCTGTGGCTTGGAAGAGGAAACGGGATTTCACGTTGTATGTGAATGCCCTAAATTCCATCAGCTAATGAGAAACAGGACGGTCGGCGGCTATGTCGTGCAGTCTTCGAAAGAGGCCGAACTAGGACCTATCGTATTAGAAAGGTTCCCGGTCGGCAAGCAAAGGCTTTCGTGATTTTTTAATTGATGAACGGGAAAAGAAACAAAGGGTCACAAGATCTGTGTTCCAGATCACAAAAGTGATCGTCTTTAGGCCCGTAACTTGTACCGCTGATATCAGTGGACAAAGACGCAGTTTCAAAAAAGTAAGTCAGCATTTCCCTTCCTAAAAATGTTGCCTTTTAATAGCAACTAAACTTATTTTTTGGGATCCTACCTACTCTGAGAACGGCGAAAAAATCGTAAAAATTTGCACAAAAACTCGTCGTTCTGAGACAAGGTTCAATCCCAAAAAATAAGTTTAGTTGCTTTTAAAAGGCAACATATTTAGGAAGAGAAATGCTGACTTACTTTTTTGAAACTGCATCTTTGTCCACGGATATCAGCGAAAATATAATATTTTAGTGCCTAAATGTAGACTATATTTTAGCACACAAGTTATGGGCCTTAAAAGAAAGTCTAAGAAAAATCGGATGCCATAATTTTTGGTTATTTTTGTGACGTCGTATTTTTCACGCAATTTTTATACGTCATTACGAATCGTATTTGTGACGTCATTTTTATGACGTCATTTTTGTGACTTGATTTCTGTGACGACGTTTTTGTAGCGACATTTTTGTAACGTACCTGGCGCAGACGGAATCTTTCCTGCCATGTTAAAAGAAAGTGGAGAAATTCTATTGGATCTTATGTGTGTAATGTTGCGAAGCTCTTTGGCCCTAGGTCATATGGCGACTAGATGGGAAAAGGTGAAAGTGACGTTCATACCGAAACCAGGTAAGCCGTCACACAGCGTAGCAAAAGACTTCAGGCCGATCAGCCTCACATCCTTTGCTCTGAAGACTTTGGAAAGCCTGATTGACCTGTATATCAGGGAAGAGATTTCCCTTACTCAGGAATCAACACGCTTATCAGACGGGCAAACATACTGACTCTGCTCTTCACTGTCTGGTCGAAGGCGTTTTTGACAACACAGGCTTTGAAGTCATCAGACAAGCGCCGATAGAGAGAGAAGTGGCGCCTGTTGTGGTAAGGTGGATAGGGCTGTGGAAGCCAACGTATGTGACTGCGGACTAATCTTTGGGAAGAAAATTGATCCAGTCGATCAGGTTAAGTACCTGGGCGTGATACTCGACAGTGAGTTGAATTGGATAGCGCCACTGAAAGCCCTGACTGCTTTTTGGATCTGCAGGAAATCGCTCGGTAGGAATTGGGGTTTGCCACCCAGAGCGATTTTGTAGATATATGAGGCGGTAGTTAGGTCGATGATGAGTCATGGCTGCATTGTGTGGTGGCCTAGGCTCGACATAGAGGTGGCGAGGAAAGAACTGACGCAGATCCAGAGATTGGTATTTTTGTGCGCCACAGGGGCTATAAAAACGTCGCGACGTCTACTGAAGCTATGGGACTGCTGCTAGCGGTGCCACCCGTAGTTGTAGTGTTTAAGGCTAAAGCCTTCACCACGGCCTACAGGTTGGTGCAATGGGGCCTGTGGACTCCTAACTTCAGTTCCGGCCATGGTAGAGCTAGGGAAATTATACCTGACCCAATTCTCGTAATGCCTCGGGACTGGATGAAGCCCAGGTTGGATTTTGTGAGAAACTTTGACGTTCTATTTCCGAGCAGAAACGAATGGCTAGGAAACTGGCCCCATGCCTTGCGCGGGAGTAGAGGGGTAAGGTTCACTAACGGATCGAAGACCGACTGAGGAGAGTAATGAAAAGGCCGATGAGCTGGCTATCTTGGGCTCAGTCGCTAATGAGTACGGAGCTGAACCATTTATCCCAATACCGAAATGGCTGTGTGCGAAAACAGTAAAGGACCGAACACACAAAACGCTGGGAGGCGTATGAAGGAGGAACTCACACGAAGGAATTTCTCCCTAGGCCAGCTCGGAAGTGGACCAGATTAGATTCGGTGGGTGGAGCCCTCTGGGACTCCTGCACCTAGGCCGCCAATGGACCTGTTGTGCTTACCCACGAATGTTTTCTGTTAATTAAGAATTGTTATTAATAATTTCTTGATAGTTACGAGCAGTTATAACCTTTTAGTGGCATGGCATTGAGGTACTCCAGCACTAATTTAGGAGAAATGCACTTCATGTGCTCATACTTAACAGTATATGAGCCAAAATACTTGGCTCTCTTTATAATTTAAGCCGGGCATTTACATAGGAAGTGCTCGGCAGTTTCAGGTTCGCCACATTGTTCACAGCTCGAGTTTTCGACGATTCCCATAACGTGGGGATGGGCCCTAAGCTGACAGTGCCCTGTTAAAATCCCTACGACCCGTTTCAAGTCCCGTTTACTTAGAGATAGAGCTTCTTTTGATCTGGCCTTGCTCAAGAGGATACATGCCTTGGCCTGTCTCGCGTATCCTATCGATTTCCAATAACTCGCGAAGGAGACGAATTTCCATTCGTCAATCCAGCTTTGAAACGTTGCGATTGGAACTCCAATTCCCGGCTTCGGGCCTACAAGGCCCTTAACAGACGCCTCACGGGCAATCTCGTTTCCCATGAAGCCGCTATGGCTAGGAATCCAGATCAAGTTCACTTGATTTCGGGCTGCAATCAGCGGAAGGGAATCTCTACACTTCAGAGCTGATGAGGATGAGAATCTATGGCTATCTAATGCCTTAAGTGCTGATTGGCTGTCTGCGTAGATATTTATTATATGTCCACTTTGACCTTCTGAGAGAATTAGTTCACAACATCCTTGAATGCCCGCTATTTCTGTAAGAAACACAGTTACCCATTTTCCTAGTGACAAAGATTTTTCTATATTCATCTGTGGGTAGCAACACCCTGCCCCTGAGGCGCCACCCAGGTGAGAGTCATCAGAGTACCAATTTATTTCACCTTCCTGTGGACTGGTTGAGCGACTCTCCCAATCGTGTCTTGATGGGATGCTGACTCTAAAGGCTTTATCAAATTTGTACACCGGTTTCATCATGTCACTAGGCATTTCAAATCCCGGATTGGATTTCACCATCAAGTTCCAAATTTTAGCGTGCCCGGTGTTAGATATCCGCAAATAGTTTGAGAGTTTAAACCTAAGTGCGGTGGACCTTGCGACTGCTTCGATTTGAATATGCAGAGGCGGTATTTGTAGTAAAGCCTCTAGGGCTGCCGTGGGTACGGTGCGCATGGCACCTGTGACTCCTACTAAAGCTAGGCGTTGAATCTTGGACAACTGCATCTTAGCTGTTTTTAGCCTACACCGTGGCCACCAGATTATTGCAGCATAGCATAATCTAGGAATAACTATAGCTGTGTAGATCCACAGTAAAATTTTTGGGCTTAAACCCCAAGTTAGACCGAAGGCCCTCATGCAGTCCCAAATCGTTGCGATTGCCTTCTGACAAATATTAGAGTGATGAAGCGAGAAGTTCAAGTGGACCAAGGAATTGCTCTGTCTGGGCCGGGATCGTATGAGACGGGTGATGGGAGCGATTACCGGGCACTGCGGGCTGGTCAAACACTTGAAGAGAATGAAAATATCGGGTGACGCCGAGTGTTCCTGTGGAATGAATGGGGAAACAGGTTTGCATGTAATATGCTATTGCCCAAAGTCTGATCATCTGAGACGCAGTATACTGGGCAGCTATGTTTTGGAACCTTCGGAGGTAGTCCAGCTAGGACCTGGCGCGTTAGAGAGGTTCCTAGTGGGAACGCGAAGGGTGTCGTGATTTAAATGATGAAAACGGGAAAAGAAACAAAGTGTCACTAGATCTGTGTTCCGGATCACTTATGTGATCGTCACAACCTTGATAAATCTTGAAAAAACGTACCCTTTGTGACGTCATTTTTGTAACGACTTTTTTGTAACGTACCTTTTGTGACGTCATTTTTGTAACGTCACTTTTGTGACGTCATTTTTGTAACGTCACTTTTGTGACGTCATAATTGTGACGGTGCACCGACGGAAGGACGGACGGATGGGAAATATGCAAACATAAAGTAGCTATCGGAGAGTTTGTTCCGATATTAATTTTCTCCTTTTCCCCAAATTTTTCTCCGGTAGATTTTACGCAAAAATTCTGTTTTGCGAGATGTCTCCCAAAGAAAAATGTCCCGTCGTCATCGTTTACATAGAAAAGCGCCTCATTTCACTTCTCTATGAGTAACGAATGCATTTCCCAGTTACTTTAACAATTTTACTCTTTCACAGATTATCATAATGTCCGCCACAATGGACGTTGATCATTTCTCAAAATATTTTAATAATTGTGAACCGATTTATTTGGCTGGTCGGACGTATCCTGTAAAAGTGCTTCACACCGCCGAGACACAAAGCGATTATTTGAATGCTTGCCTGGTTACATTATTCCAAATTCATAAGACTATTCCTGTGAAGTAAGTGATCCATCAGTGTAAATTATGTTTACGTTTTTACTAATTCGAGGATTTGTTGTTACTTTCGAAGTCACGACGTTTTAATCTTCCTCACCGGACAAGACGAAATAGAAAATTTAGCCTCGCAGATCCGATGTATCGTGAAGGTAGTAATTTTTTGTGTCATTTTGTGCCATTTGCTAAACACATTTTCTCTTCACAGAGCAATGAACTTGGCGGACCGATGATTAGAGTCTTTCCGTTGTACGCGCAATTAAATCAGAATAAACAGCTGGAAGTTTTTCAACCGTCGACCAACAACTATAGGAAAGTTATTTTAAGCACAAATATTGCTGAGACGTCGTTGACGATTAAAGGTAATTTGTTTCGAAGTTTCCTTTACCTCTATACCGGAAATGTCAGAGATGGTTTTCAGCTTCGGCTGTTCTTCGTAGTTCATTTAACATTCCTAAGCGAAACTCCTGACTCTTTTCGAACCTTAAAATTCCACAGGTTCAGAAGATGGTTATTGTAAACTCGATTTATCTCTTCGCTGGGTGCTCATAGGGACTCAACAGACGTAGAAACACCGTCCTGCGAAAATTCATTCATTTTTGTCATTCGCCGACTCCTTCAGACATGGTTGAATGTAGAGGACGATGGTCAGAAAGCTTTGGATATTTGAGGTGATTGTTAGAAGAGCTACAACTGCAATAGGATCAATGTTGAAAGGGCAAGGGACAGTGTCACAGCCGCAATTAGACTACTAGTTATACTGACGGTACAACAAGTTGACGTGAAAGCAAAATTCCTTTGTGCTGCAAGCAGACTGGCGAAGAATCGACCAAATTTTTGAACTGGGTGCGAAAAAAAAATGAAATTTGAACTTTTGGGGTGGTAGTCTTGTCAACCTAGCAACGGAAGGGAAAGCTTCACTAATGAAGGTACGGAAACTGGAATGTATCTTCCGGAGATGAGAAATGGTAATTTCAAGTAACTTCCAGGCGAAGTCATGACACTAATATTGGCTCACGCAGTGCTGACAGAAGGGATAGAGAAATTCCTATATGTACAGACAGTGAGGCGGCAATATCATCTGTCACGTTTTTCAAGTTGTCAGTGAAGTGAAAGTGATCTCGATACCCAGGTACACCCACCGGTGAAGAAGATAATGAGATTGCTGATGAGATAACTCAGCTCGGCCATGTGTCCATGTGTCACAATGTCCGAAAAACATGAAATGTGGAGAACACACAAAACACTTCATTCCAATGCCTAATAAAATGTGGGAGAAAGCGAGCTCATAAGAATCAAATAGGAGACAGCGGAAAAAGATCTGAAAAAATCCATGGTATGGAAGTGTCACTTTCCATCCCTGCGGCTCTAGGACCGATTGTCCCCAGACAAAATATCATCTGACAAATTATCCCCGGACAAAATAACCCTGAACAAAATATCCCACATGGACCGGACAAAATATCCCCAGATATAATGTCTACTCAGAAGTAGTGTGGTATTTGAGGAGATAATATCGTCCACTGATACAATAATATCGTCCATGAGGCGATAATATCGTCCATGAGACAATAATATCGTCCACTGATACAATAATATCGTCTCATGGACAATAATACACTGGGGGATATTGCACATTCCCCTAAGAGCCCTGGCGCCCAAACGAGGCCGGGGGGTACCAGGGGGTTTAAAATCTCATATGACGTAGAATGCCCACCCGAAGGTCCCTACAAAATTTCAAGAAAAGTTATCGATCCGTTTTCGAGCACGAGTCAAAAAAGTAACTAACGTATGGGAACTTGCGTCACGGGCGCATCGCTACCGCGCGCCCATGATGTGATTCTATTAACTGCATTATTATTATTATTTGTACTATGGCTACTGGTGTCCGCGTTATTTTGTGTGTGGATAATTTATCTGAGGGGATATTTTCGTTTGGGATATTTCGTTCGTTTTTTTTATAAAAATTGGAGTTATTATGTCCCGTTTTTGTCTGTGGATATTTTGTCAAAGGGGATGTTTTAGTTTGGGATATTTTGTCTGAGGGGATGTTTTGGCTTGGGATATTTCGTACGTTTTTTTATAAAAATTGGGATTATTATATCCGGTTTTTTTGTCTGGGGATATTTTGTGAAAGGGGATGTTTTGGTTTGGGATATTTTGTCTGAGGGGATATTTTGGCTTGGGATATTTCGTACGTTTTTTTATAAAAATTGGGATTATTATATCCGGTTTTTTTGTGTGGGGATATTTTGTCTGAGGGGATATTTTGTCTGAGGCGATATTTTGTCTGGGGGTATTTTGTCTGAGACGATATTATGTCTGAGCTTAGGATATTTCGTATGTTTTTTATAAAAATTGGAATTATTATGTCCCGTTTTTTTTGTCTGGGGATATTTTGTCTGAGGTGATATTTTGTCTCAGACGATATTTTGTTTGGGGATATTTTGTCTCAAGCGATATTTTGCTTGAAGGGATGTTTTGGTTTGGGATATTTCGTACGTTTTTTTATAAAAATTGGAATTATTATTTCCCGTTTTTTTTTGTCTGGGATATTTTGTCTGAGGTGATATTTTGTCTCAGACGATATTTTGTTTGGGGATATTTTGTCTCAGGCGATATTTTGCTTGAAGGGATATTTTGGTTTGGGATATTTCGTACGTTTTTTTATAAAAATTGGGATTATTATATCCAATTTTTTTGTCTGCGGATATTTTGTCTCAGGGGATATTTTGTCTGGGGGTATTTTGTCTGAGGGGATATTTTGTCTGTGACGATATTATGTCTGAGCGCATATTTTGGCTTGGGATATTTCGTACGTTTTTTTTAAATAAAAATTGGGGTTATTATGTCCCGTTTTATTTTTCTAAGGATATTTTGTCTGAGGGGATATTTTGTCTCAAACGATATTTTGTCTGAAGGGATATTTTTGTTTGAGATATTTTTTTTATGAAAATTAAGGATATTATGTCCGGTTTTTTTGTCTGGGGAAATTTTTTTTTTTGGGAAAATCGGTCTTAACGCCCATCCCTGCATGTTACTATGAATTGACACGAACCTCACTTCCTCACTTTTTGCGACTAATGCAAGATGTAAATTTTCACAGGAATCAAATACGTCATCGATAGTGGCATGGTGAAACGTAAAATGTATGACTCTGTCACGGGTATGGATACATTGAAAGTAACTAGAATATCACAAGACCAAGCATGGCAACGAACTGGCAGAGCTGGACGAGAGTCAGAAGGGTTTTGCTATCGCACATACACAATGAATGAATACCGAATGATGCCAGCTGTGTCTGTACCGGAAATTTTACGAAGCAACATAACAGCCACCGTAAGCTTCTTTACCACAACATTTCACTGTTTCCACTCAATATAACAATTATTTCGTTAAGGTTTTACAATTACTAGCGCTTGGTATAAATTGTCGTAAGTTCGACTTCTTAGATAAGCCATCGGATAAAGACATAGAAAACGCTCAAAAGCAATTGTACGAACTCGGGGCCATTACAAAACCTAACGGCGATGAATTGACCGAAGTCGGATGGAATATGTCAAAGTTTCCACTTGATCCAAGATTCAGTAAAATGTTACTGTCATCCATTGAATTCGGCTGTTTAGATGAGGTGAGTCCTATCCAAAGCAGAGAACGTTAACATTTGACTGATGGTGTGATTGTGACGCAGATGCTGAGCATTGTTTCTATCTTATCTGGTGAAACAATTTTCTACCAGAGCGACGATCCTGACAAAAGGGTTGAAGCGCTTAAGGCTCACGCTAAATTTGAATCGATCCACGGTGACCATTTGACTGTGTTGAATGTCTACAATGAATTCAAACACGCAGAGAGACATCGAACTTTTTGTCATGAGAACTATCTACATTATCGTAATTTAGAGTACGCTCGTGATGTGCGACGTCAACTCTCCGTTATTTGTGAACGACTTCAACTTAAAATGTCATCGTGTGGAAACGATTACGATCAGGTAACAAGCTTACAACTCCAGAGATCCAATGACTCTTTGATTTCCTCTCGATTATGCAACAGGTCCGAAAATGTTTGTTAACGGGACTGTACAACAACGTAGCTGAAATGCAGCAAGATCATAATTTTGTCAGCGTTACCGGTCGATTGAAGACAAAAATTCATCCATCCAGTGTTCTTAATAACAAAGCGAATTTAAAATTTGTTTTATTCACCGAACTAGTGCAAACGTCTATGAATTTTATGCGCATTGTGTCGAGCATCGAGCCGGAGTGGATCGAAGAAGTTGTACCTAACTGTGGACTTTCAAATCGTTTAAGTATTTTTAACCAAAAAGTGAATGAAAATTAAAAATTTACATTGTAAACAAAATTTTAGTTCAACTCTTTATTCTATTTATTCTTACAATGTTACAATGGCGATCGTTTTTCATAAATATTTCGTGAAGTATTGGATGTAGGGACAACATTCTAAGGCGCATATACAGTTGAGGAGAACATTTTTGCCCAGCAAAGTATAGATCCGAAGCTTCACCTCAGGGCCCAGGGCCTTGGCTTTGTCGTAGTGACGGCACTAGG
Source organism: Pseudolycoriella hygida (assembly GCA_029228625.1). NCBI lineage: Eukaryota > Metazoa > Arthropoda > Insecta > Diptera > Sciaridae > Pseudolycoriella > Pseudolycoriella hygida. Next base: position 43,084,261 of record CM055403.1, on the reverse strand, counting down.
ACCGACCTAAGGCCGTAGGTGCAGGCCTGGGACCTACATTTCCATGAGCTAAAATGTTCTCCTTACTCTCTCTGCAAATTTGCCTTAGAATGTTGGTCCCTACATCAAATACTTCACGAAATATTCATGAAAAATAATCGCCACGATCGAGTAGCCCGACTTCGGCTCACTCTATGGACTATCAACACCGAACCATCCAGCCACAAATTTTTTTTTTTTTTCTTGTTTCCCGAGATCTATATCTTACATTTGACACCCTATTCTGTAGTTTCCGAAGTGCACTGGACGAGGTATAGACGAAGAAGTTTCACCGCGACCTTCGACGAAAACCCCATTTTGACCACTTTTTCCGTCATATCCCAGGAATGAATTGACCGATTTAGCTCATCTTCGAAATTTACCTCATTATTACTTTCAGAAATTTATGTTATTTTGAGAATCGGTCATGATTTCCTCTGGACATTGTGTTGACGGACGGATGGCGCCTATCTTAGGTGACAATATCAACTTCGAGATCATCCACCGAGCCATAGAAAGTAGGGGAGTAGGGGAGACGCTGCTGGCTCTGCCTCCTATCGATATTGTGGTTAAAGCGAAAGCTTTTGCCACGGCTGATAGGCTGATGCTAAATGGCATGTGGACTCCGAATTTTCACATTGGGCATGGTAAGATTGCAACGATAATATCGATCCCGGTGTTTGAAATGCCGAGTGACGATATGGCTGTGGTAACCTGTTTCGACAGAAATTTTGAAGCGAAAGTTCCCAGTAGGCAAGAATGGCTTCGTCAGATTTACATCATGGATTTACATACATGGATCGAAATCTCGTGAAGGAGTAGGTGCTGGTGTGTACGGCATGGGCTCTGGAGAGGGAAATTGCTTCTATCTGGGGGCTCTTGCCAGTGTGCTCCAAGCGGAGATCTTCGCGGTGCTGTCAGCAGCTCGTGAGACTCTGCCTGTTGGAACGCACGGCAAGAGGGTGCTTATCTGTTCGGACAGTAAGGAAATGATCAAGGCGCTGATGTTGCCTAGAGCGACCTCCAAGCTAGTGAAAGAGTGCAGAGATTACCTGAACGAAATGGGTCTAAGGAATCAGATCACTTTAGTTTGAGTACCTGGACACTCTGACGTGGAGGGGAATGAAAGAGCTGATGAGCTAGCCAAGGCGGGAGCTGAAGCTCTCGGTCACGGTCCTGAGCCTTTTTTGCCGATTACTCGACCTGCGCGTGTAGAAGCACTGTGCAGCTGGGTGATGAGGAGGCATATGGAGCGCTGGGAAGGATACAATGGTGGTATCCACACCAAGCGCTTTTTCCCGAGACCTAATTTGGAATGGGCCAAATCTCTGCTAGTGATGGACAGGAATCGCATCAGGAGAGTGGTAGGTGCGATCACTGGACATTGCGGGCTGAATGGGCACATGAAAAAGCTTAGGCTCTCGGCGACCTCTATGTGTGCGTGCGGCTTAGAGGAAGAAACGGGATTTCATGTAATATGTGAATGTCCCAGCTTCTTCCAACTGAGGCGCAGGCTGCTGGGATGGTATGTTGTGAGACCGTCCGAAGTTGCTAACCTAGAACCAGCTACTTTGAGCAAGTTCTTTGAGGCGACAGGGAGGTTTAACTAACTTGAGTGGGGAAGCCTAGGGTACTCGGAATGAGGTACTGAGTGGGGAAGCCTAGGGTACTCGGAATGGAGTACTGAGAGTACTGAGGAATGGTGTTGGAACAACGGCCGTAGGGTTAAGACGGATATAGTTCTCTTTAGCAAGATGACGTCGGTTCAAGAGCTTGTAGGTGATCTGAGGCTGTTCGATAAAAACATCACCCCTGGAAAAAAGTAAAATGTTATTCTCGAACTATTTAAATCCTTAGATGAAGCTAGGAAAATCGCTGGGTGAGTACAGTCAAAAGTATTAACTTTACTCACTCTAGTCGGAAAAGCTGGTCATTAATCAGGAGACTAGGTGACGCTTCCAAATTGAAATCTTGCAAGCCAAATATTAGTGCTGATCGCATCGCTCGCAGAATTATACAAACGTTCAAAGCACCAAAACTCTTCACCAAACAAATTATTAGAGCTTATCGTGAATTGAGGAAAAAAAACTCCAAATGATGACGAAATATCAAGACCGTTCTCCACTGAAGATGTTAACATTGCGCTGATGTTTATGAAAAATGGCAAAGCAAACGACTTCGACGCAATATACCCAGAATTTATAACATACAGTGGGCCACGGAGGAGAATATGGTTATACAGATTCTTCTCAAATGTCTTGGAAACGAACATCTTACCGTCACCATTTAAAAAGACCAAAATTATCGCGTTGTTGAAGCCAGTAAAACCTGATAACAAACCAGAAAGTTACTGCACAATCGCCTTGCTATCAGTCACGTTCAAGCTTTCGAACGACTACTTTACAATCGAAATAGACAAACTGGTCCCTAAAGAGCCAGCTGAAAACGTAGCTGTGAAGAACAGGTGTTGACACTGACTAACCACATAGAATCCGGCTTCCAACGGAAATTGAAAACAGGCGTTGTCTTTATAGAACTTACAGCAGCATACGATACTGTGTGGAAAAGAGGTTTGTTGTACAAATTAATCAAAGCCGTGCCATGCCTAAAAATCGTCGATATGATAACGAATATGCTCAGTGATAGATTATTCCAAGTCCTCCTGAACGATCAATGCAGCCGTTTTAAAAAACTAAACAACGGACTGGCACAAGGAGAATGTACCATACGCTAAATAAATATTCTTGATCGCAAGTTAAATTGGATCGAACATGTCAAGGACAGAAGGCTCTAGCAGCTTCCTGGATTTGCAGGAACTCTTTTGGGAGGAGCTGCGGTCTACAGTCCAAGCCTATACTGTGGATTAATGAAGCCCATGATGAGTCACGGCTGCGTTGTGTGGTGGCCGAGGCTCGACATAGGGAATGCGAGGCTAGAGCTGAACTAGATTCAAAGGCTGGTGTGCATTTGTGTTACCGGTGCTATGAGGTCGACAGCTACGGCGGCCATTGAGACGTTGATTACCCTGCCGCCGGTCTACATGGAATTAAAGGCGAAAACCTTTACCACGGCAGATAGGTTATCACATCTTTGGACTCCGAATTTCACTTCGGACTAATGAGGTCTTTCAGATGCCTAGGGACCGAATGAGACCGGAGACAGACTTTCTGAGGCGTTATGAGACTATCGTGCCCAGTAGGTCGGTGTGGCTGGAAGGCTGGCCAAGTCACATTTCGGGTGAAGAAGCTGTGTGCTTCACTGACGGCTCCAAAACTTCGGATGTCGCGGGAGCCGGGGTATTTTCTCCAGGATAGGTTGTTGAGAGGTGGTATCAGCTAGGAAGGTTAGCCAACGTGAATCAGGCTGCGACGCTTGCGGCACTGATGGAAGTACAGGAGGCAATCCCAACAGGGGCAAGTGGAAGAAATGTCACAGTCTGTTCTGATAGTGAGGCTTTGATTAGGGCGCTCATGTCGCCTGTCGTGATATCCAAGTTGGTGAAAGAGTTAAAGGAGACCCTGAACCGGGTTGGACTGAGAAATCACGTAAAGCTGGTCTGGGTTCCCGTACACTCTAGCGTGGAGGGAAACGAGAGAGCGAATGAGCTGGCGAGAAAAGCTTCGGCAACTTTAAGTTGCGAGCCAGAACCTCTCATATCCATACCACACTCCGCCGTTACAACCCGTCCGGGTCAGAGGCTAGATCATTTTATTTTACTAGTTCCGCAATATTTGTGAGCTTTCGCTCATATGGATTCTCTTATAGATCTTTTCGTTACCGACGTTTTTACTGTGTCGGTAGGTAAATTGCACACAAACCCAGTGCCATCTATGATGTACTAGGGCGGAGACTAGTAGAGCTTAGAATGCCGCTTTATCCCATCAATTTTTTTACCGGCAGGCATTATTTGGACCACATGCTAATGGAATTCCGAACCACGCCTAACGGTAGCTAGCATTTTACCATCAGGATTTCTCTGGTGCTGATTATTTCTCCGTCCAAAACCAGATTCAGATATTTGTACACAGAATTCATCGAATATGGGGGGGCGTCATGACGCGTCATATTTGTCATTCTTCTGTGTACGATTCGTTGCAGCACCAAATTCACAACTACCCATATTATGAAGCCTGGGTGTGCCTAAGAACGTTACTTTCATGCTATACATACAATGTACACACGATAGTAAGTAATGCTTGAGTTAGACATAGACATTCAAGTAAATAAAGTACTATTTCCTTACGCAACACTTGACCGTTACAAAGCAGCTCTATGGTGAATTTCTCATGAACAGAGGAAGAGAGTATAATCACCACTTTTACGCTCTTTTTGTTTTCATGTGAATAAAACATATGTCTTGTGGCGCAAAATATTTTGACATTTAATTTGAGAGAATGTACGTTTGAAGGTTTGCACAACATTTGGTAATTATTCTCGTAAGTAAAATCAAATCATTCGTTAAGGATGTCGTGTACGGCTGAAGAAATATCGGAAAAGCGCCGAATAGCGCTTGAACGTTTAAAAAACCGTAAGCTACAAATGAATACAGCTGCTCAGTCAGCAACAAAAACAACAGAACAACCAATGCAATCAGCAACAAGTCCTAAGTCTGTAGAATCATTTTACGGAAAAGTAACAAATGTTAAAACAGACCAACTGACTGCTTATGAAAACAAAATGAAAACAAGTGCGACAAGCAAAGCGACAAATCGAATCTTATCGCAGCCTTATCCAAATAACAAATTTGAAGCCGGAGCGAGTCAAAAGAATAAAACGTTGGCTCCGGTATTTACGAAAGTTATTGCTTGCTCATGTTCTATGATCTCCACTAGACGTTTTGAAGTTGTCACCTCTGGATTTCATCAGAAATTAATTGATGTCTTCAAGACAATTCCCTCAAGATCATACGGTAAGTTCGGAGTGTTTGACTCGATTTCGATGCTAAAATTTGATTTTTGTATAGACTCAAATACCCATAAATGGTCGTTTGCACTCCAAGACTACGAATTGTTGCAGGAGAAAGTGGGTCACCTGCATCCTGAGGTTGCTATCGGCTCACTGCCAAAATTTGTGTTCAATTTAATGAAACAAGGTACATGCCCATTGCTGTTCCATGGTGACAAGAAGGATGTCATTTAATTTCTCTTTTAGCCGAAAAAGATCAAATCGATCTGAATTGTCTGCAAGCTATTGAGCCAAAATTAAGTAAACAATTGTTAGACTTTCAAAAGTACGGTGTCGCGTTCGGCATTGCAAACGGCGGTCGCTGTATGATTGCTGATGATATGGGCCTCGGCAAAACTTTTCAATCGCTAGCCATAGCTGACTTTTATAAAAACGATTTCCCGCTGCTAATTTGCACCACAGCTACAGCCCGTGACGATTGGATGCGACATGTTCGCAATCTCCTGCCATGGATATCGCCCGAGTCGATAGTTTGCTGGCAGTCAACGCAAGATTATTTAGGTAAAGTTAAAGTACTCATCACCAGCTACTCGTTGATGGACAAGAACTGTGATCGTTTATTTGAAAAGAATTTCGGGATTCTCATTCTGGTGAGCCATTGCATTCCGGATGAAGAAATATTTGATTTTAATGGCGTGCAAAATTTCAGGATGAATCGCATACAATCAAAAATTTTAAAGCCAAATCTACTGTCAGTGCTCTACGACTGGGAGAGAAAGCCAAAAGAGTCATATTGCTTACAGGTAAGTAGTTAGTACAACCGTATGTAAAAAGAGCGTCAATCGTTCTAAAAACTCTGGATAAAATGTAACGTAGGAACGCTCATTTCACTGTTTTCTGAATCTTCTAGATCTAATCTTCTAGATTCTAGATCGCCGTATGCGATTGAGAGGGTAAAATGTTAAAGTGATAAAAATCGCGGTGTGTACTTAATGAGATCCGAGTGCTCCCTACGTTACATCTTCCAATGGAACTACCCACGCACATGTGAATTCCTCGAAATTCTCTTTTGCCGCCGGACAGTTTTTGAGTCTGGGTAAAATCTTCGTTTCGAAAACTCTGATATCGATCGCTAATATCATCTCACGGGCGATATTATCATACCATTGTCCAGAGAGGGGGTATTTCTGCTGGGACTTCCGTCTAGAGTGTCAATGTCGATGTTATTTGCATAATATTACGCGTCACAATCGTCTTTTACTTCATCTTCGTGAATAAAAAATGAACTTCAAATGCCTCCAGAAAATCCATCAAGCAGTGAACTCATAGTGAAGTTATGTCACCAAACATAACCAAAGACCCGTACGTATCAGAATATATGTGACAAACGGAATAGATGTGGCAAATAGAACAAATCTTGCAAAGAGACTCGAACGTATCTAAATATAGTAACAAGCAAACAATCCAACGTTTTATGTTCTTTTATAACTATAAGAATTTCAAAGATCCATTGAAATTACCCATGGTAATGTCAAAGGCCCTACCGAAGTACATCTCAGAACATTCAAATCTAGAAATGGTTATATCCAAGGATTGGGCCATTTTTCCCTAAAACTCTGAAAAACGTGTTTTCTAAAATTTTGTTCTATACAATTTTGCCTTTGGAAGGAATTTGTACCACTTATAGTTCTAGAGATATGGATCATCCCTCCCAATTCTAGAAGTGGTCATATCCAAGGATTGCGGCATTTTCACCCAAAATCCTGAAACACGTGCACACTAAAATTTTATTCTCTACAACTTTGCCTTTGGAAGCAACTTTCTACCTCTTATAGTTCTAGAGATATGGATCATCCCTCCCAATTCTAGAAGTGGTCATATCCCAGGATTGCGGCATCTTTACCCAAAACCCTGAAACACGTGCACACTAAAATTTCATTCTCTACAACTTCACTTTGACAGTGAATCTCCATATTGCATAGTTAAGGAAATAAAGACGAAAAACTGTTTTCGTATATGGCCAAGAAACTCAATTTCGTCGATTCCATTGGTCCCGGTGCCCCGACCCCTAACTCGCTTCCCACAGAAATTTTATCCTAATTTTCTGACAACATTTCCTTTCATTTGACACCAACATGAGCAATTTCCTTTCTATACTTGCTGAGATATTTGCGAAAAAGCTTCACCGGCCCTCGAAAAACGAAAAAATAGTTTAGGGTGATCGGTTGAGCCGTTTCGAAAAAAAATGGAGACGGATGGACATTTTTGTTATTGTTGATTCTACATATTTAGACGATAATAAATGCATCCCTCCAACTGCCACCTCGATCTACCCCATGCTACATTAAAATTGTTTGTAGTAAACGTATAGGACCTTCGTACTTCGTACGGGTCCAAAAATGTATGCTGGGAATGGATTCTAAATAAAGAAATATTCGCGGGGATTTTTTCTCATTTGACAGTTTCAGAGACTTGATATGGAGGCTGGGTTCCCCATTTAGGCTTCAAATGTGAGCAAACGTCAGGGGTGTGACAGTCTTTTGTTCTGATCGTTGCAAGTAATACTCGACGTGAAGTTAGTCGCAGTTGCTACCGAATCTAACTTCATTGCAACAAAATCAGCTGATTTCATTCATAAATTTACCAAAATCAGCTGACTTCATTGAAAAGTTCAAAAAACAGCTGATTTCGGTTGAAATTGCAACTAACTTCACGTTGAGTATTGCTTGCAAAGATCAAAACAAAAGGCTGTCACGCCCCTGGCAAACGTCTTCATCACTTGACATACCGTCACCATATAAAATGCAAAGGAAAGTTTCTTCATATAACAATTTGATAGTCTATGTGAGGAACCCAGTCGCCATATCATGTCTCTGTATGTTCACATTAGCTCTCTAGACGGAAGTCCCAGCGAAAGTATCACCTCTCTGCTGTTGTCCACTGCTCCAGAAATCAAAAATCCGTATTTTGTCTTTATAACAATGCTGTCAGCCCCTGATCCCACATTTTGAGATTGGCGATTCGCGCACGTATCGTCTGCAAAATTTTCAGGAAAGATAACAAAACACACAAGCAACTTGCATTTTGATTATGTCAGAATTCAGGTGCTATGTGCTACTCTTCCAACATCATTTAACTCGTAGGTGTGGAGCAAACAGTGCTCCAATCGTTCCGCACTCATGTAAATATCATTGTCACTGAGGACAGGGTAAGATGGGCCATTGGAAGATTTAGGCCGTTTAAGTCAGCGGGTAATGACGGTATATTCCCTGATTTGTTGAAAGAGAGAGGAGAAATTCTAACAGAACCGCTCTGTGGGCCCTGAGAACCTCGTTAGCTCTTGGTCACATACCATTAGCGTGGGAGACGGTTAAAGTAACATTTATGCCAAAGCCGGATAGACCTTCCCAATGTGAGGCTAAAGTCTTCAGGCCAATTAGTCTTACATCTTTTGTAGAAAAGACCTTAGAAAGACTGGTAGGTTTCTACATCAGGGACGAGATTCGAAAGACGTCTCGGAACTTTTGTACCCACCAGAGAGGAATGGGTAGGAGGCTGGCCAAGTCACCTGTCAGGTGAATGAGTAGTGAAATGGTTCAAAAAGTTCAGAGGACACGGGGGATAGAGTATATTCTCTGGAACCGCGGGCGGAAAAATGGTATCACCTAAGAAGGTTGGCCAACGTCTTTCAGGCTGAGACATTCGCGGCACTGATGGGAGCGCAGGAGGCGATATTTTATATTGTATTCCGCACGTTGCTGTTTATGGAGTGATAAATAAATAAATGAAAGAATACTACCTCAATCCGTCTAAAAATGTTTTCCTAAGGTGAGCGACACATTTTCTTCTAGGCACACCAGCATTATCTCGACCATCGGAACTCTTTTCTCAATTAAATTTGATTGATAACAAGTTTTTCGGTGGCTTTAAAGAGTACGGAATGCGTTACTGTGCGGGAAAGCAAACAACATTCGGTTTTGACTGTAGCGGTCAAAGTAACTTGCAGGAATTAAACATAATTCTGAGACAAAGGTTTATGATTCGGTAAAATGGAACTCACTGAAAATATGGGACACAAAAGATTGTAAAAATTTATTGTAAATCACAGACGTACTAAGGAGGACGTAGAGTTTGAGTTGGGAGCCAAATCACGCGAAACGATAATGTTGGATCCAAACAAAATATGGACGACAAACGATCATGATGCTCTGGAAGCGGTTGAGAATGCCAAAGTCTATTCTACAGATCTGTTGAGGTTAAAGGGGGCCCAACGTGAAGAAGTTTTACTTCGATTTTATTCCGAAACGGCGAAATTGAAAGCAAACGCAGTTTGGTAAGTTAATGCGACAACTTGCATTCACAAAAATTGCTCATTTAAGTTGTTGTCTCCCAACCAGCGCCTATGTGAAAGAAGTGTTAAAAGAGAAACTTAAATTTATTGTTTTCGCATATCACAAAGTTATGTTGGATGCGATTTCGTCATGTTTGACGAAAAAAAATATCGATTTCATTCGCATCGATGGAACTACAAGAACTGATCTTCGCAGCACGTACATCGAACGATTTCAAAATCGTAAAAGCTGTGAGGTGGCGGTGCTATCATTAAAAGGTAAACTCTCTTTTCATCAATAATCCTTTAAAAAGTCGACATAGTTCATGTCATAGTTCACTCCGGACGAATGAGAGAAACTGAGGTATCATTTTCCCATCAATTCCTTCCACTGGATAAATCATTCAATCGATAAAATATCGATTATTTAGCGATAATCGATATTTTTTGATAATCAATATGAAACGAATGTTTTATCGATTATTGATATCCATCAATTATTGATATACATCGATTATTGATATACATCGATTATTGATAATCATCGATTATTGAAGTAGAGAGATAAATAAGTTTATTGAGAGAAGACGTCATCAAATTGCAGTAACTGTCAGCTTTTATAAAACAATCCACAAAATTAAGAGGTAGCAGACAACAGCTTAAACGTCCAAAACAGTTAACCTCTATCTAAAATCCTTCACCTAGTGACGTATTAAGTTTTTCATGCTCCCATCTGGTGGAGAAAGTGAAAAGAGTGAAATTTCTAGGACCAAAAAATTTTATTTTCGGGCCGTTGGCGCACGTTTCACTTTCGTCACCAGATGAGAGCATGAAAACCTATTTTATCAGTACCTCGACCGCATTCATGGCAAAATGTTATCTCGTCATCAAACCAAATCAGAGTGGTCGTTGAATGTGTAGCATAATTATACGCCTAAAATACTGCAGTTACAGTCATTAATGATTAAGAACAGTGAATGATTATTCACGATTGTTGATGATTATCGATAATTGATGATTATCAATAATTGATAATTATGGATGATTAGTGATTATCCATTATTGATGATTACCGATAATTGATGATTATCGATAATTGATGATTATCAATAATTGATGATTATCTATCATTGATGATTATCAATTACTATTTTTATTCAGTGATTATCGATAATTGACGATTATCAGTAATTGATGATTATTGATGATTATCGATGATTGATCATTATCGTTAATTGATGATTATCAATGATTGATGATTATCGATTATTATTGTTATTCGGTGGTTATCGATACTCGATAATTATCTTTAATCGCTGATAATCAACTATAATCGATAAAACATTCGATCGATACTGTATCAATTATTTCATAATTATATCATCAATAGACGATATTTTTCGGCGAACATGCGCAGTCATTTTTTCTTTTGAGAGTAGTAGTTTCTTCTACAGTACGAGTGGTGCTATGAAAGTTTTCTAACTGAGGCACTTGTGATGTTTTTAGATGAAAATCTTCATGTCAGTCGAAAAGTTGGACATTTCTTAGAAAGTTTGAGACAATCTGTTCGTAAAAATACTGCCCATTCACCTCACGACAAACTTGGAGAATGTTATGTCTGATCGTGAGTTTCTGAGTTGACCAAGTCCAAGGAGTGTGTTGTTTTTCGGAAAATTTATTAATTTTTAAGAAAACCCCACACAAACCGTTCGAAAAAGTCGATCAGTCATCTTTGCACAGCTATACTTGGTGTGGAACCTCGGAAAATCTCAAAATGGGGCAAAATTTTGATACTCTTCTAGACTATGTTAGGAGCGCTAACAACTTCTACGCTAGAATTCAGTAGTCATCAGAAAAGACCTACTAAATAACATACCGCCTTGCTTCGTCGAACTCCACACTTTTGCTAACTCGAAAATCTCATTTTGTGTAGGAATCCTGAGCCTGCTCTCTTTTCAAGCCTGTAGTGGCGTGGCTGGTCAAAATTTTTACAACAGATCGTCTCAAACTTCCTGAAGAATGTCAAACTTTTCGGCGGACGTCGAACATCAGAAGTGTCTCAGTCTTAAGACTTTCTCAGTGCCCCTCGTGGCTCTCCGAAACTAGAGGTTGTCTGAGGACTGTCTTTTGTCGGCATAGTATTTAGTGTTTAAAGTGATCTGTAGCTATAGAGCTGCACTCAGAGATATTTTTTCAAGGCTCGCCCTCACAGTTTCCTTGAATTTTGAAACAATCACAAGAGCTGCGAAACAATCACAATGTCGCGCAAATTTAACTGATCAGCTGTTGATCTTCCAAAACAACTTACAACTTTCTACAAGAGTTACTTAGAGAACTCATATTTTAAATCTCAATTTGATGTAGCCAATGTAATTCACAATTGTTAACTTCGTCGTTCGATGGTCTCATTAACTGATAAAAACGTTAATTGAAATTTGTTCCTAGCTTGCAATTCAGCAATAACGCTAACGGCAGCTTCACTAGTCATCTTCGCAGAACTTGACTGGAACCCAAGCGTAAGTGCTCGCTTATCGACAATTTTTTTTTTCATATCAATTCAATGTCACCACTCTTTCATAGACCTTAGCCCAATGTGAATCTCGAGCTCATCGAATCGGTCAAAAGCAGCCAGTTACGTGTCGGTATTTGCTAGCAAAAGATACTGCCGATGATTACATCTGGACTATGTTGCAACAAAAACAAGATGTTCTCAACAGAGCTGGACTTTTTTCGGAGGATTTGTCAGATGCTACCCATACGATTGCTACAGTTGAGGTAAAATTTCAAGAATCACAGGAAGGAAATCATGACCTCTTTAATTTCTCTTTTATCGCTCTTTTCACGTATTCGCTTGTATTTTTCTCATGCAAAACCGGTTTTTCAGTGGAAAGAGTTAAAACGAAACGTTGCACAATCTTATGATGCACTTCCTGTAGGAACTTTCTTTTTCTTATAATTCGCTAGTGGTAGTCTATTCATTCAATTGATCGGGTGGCTGATTTTTTTTATATTTTTAATCAATTCAGAATATAATTCTGAGCAAAAAATCGTTCTATGACACGCCTCGAAAATTTTCCGTTTTTTTTTTATAAAATTCATAAAGTGGATGCAACCCACCTATCAGCCAGCACTTTTTCGTGATTTTTCATTTTTAATCGGAAGACATAATTCTAAGTAAAAAATTGTTATATTCAACAACTCGGAAACTCACTCCATAAAAAAATGGTAAATTTTTGGACCATGTCGTAGAACGATTTTTTGCTCAGAGTTACATTCTAAATGAAATAAAAATACAAAAAAAATATTTTTTTCCAGAAGTCCAACACATTAACTCAGTATTTCCAATCGTCTTCGAAAGGAGTGTCTGAAATGGAACCTGTCGGAAAGTCTTCTTCTCTCACCAAAGAAACAAACAAGGAAAATGGAGAAAATTACAAAAGCATGCTTGATGAAGAAGATGATGTTTTCATGCAATTGGACTTTTAGTCGACGATCTATAATGTGATATTCCGACGCGACCGGACGGGGGTAGGCGATGTTGAATTGATTGGATCATTTAAAGATTATGTTTAGTTTGTCATATGAATAACAAAATAAAAAAATCATTTTTGTTTCACTGAAATGCTGAACTCAAGGGTAGACGGAAGGCGGGAAAAAACGCTAAAACGGCTGTTAACCATCACATTCGACAAAGTCTACACCAATACTCACAAACAAAAACTTAACAGTAAATCCGCACAATTCGCAAGAAAATCCACGATCAAATTGCTGCAAGAATGGACTTCTAAGGTGACCAACAAAATCGTCGATTGTAATTTCGTCACCGAACGATATTATCATAAAAATTTACTTACCATGTTTGAGGAAACCATTATGCGATAATTAAAAACAAATGCAGGGGACTCGTACGATGTGGAAAACAGAATAGATGTTGCAAAAAGATTCGAACGTATCTGAGTAAATATTGCCCGAACTCTTAAGTATATGCAGTTACGTTCTCACTAAAGAGGACTGAGAATTGCCGGAAAGGCAATGGTGAACAACCCATACGAAGCAACGGAGCTAAAAACCTCTCCAAACCCTTAAAGATATGAAAAAAATTTAATAAGAAAATTGCACTAGGCCCGATCTTAGAATCGCCCTAGACTACTTAGGAGAAGCCTCTGATCCATAATACTTCCATGAACAAAAAAGTTCATCACCAAATATCGTATAGGGTCGCGTAGCGTGAGTTGGTCCCACACTGAGGACTCTACAGGCCGAACTACTCAAGATATTTTCACTAATTTAATTTTCGTAATTTACTGATGTCCATATCTTTCATAAAAAACATTGAAGAGCGATTTCGGTGCTGACTTCGCAGAGATAAAACTGAAAAGGTTCCACCAACCTTCAAAAAACCACTTTTTTTACTACTTTTTCGACCGTAACTTCGAACATTTTCGTCCGATTTTGCCTTAATTCAATCCCTTAATCAATTTTGTGTTTATTGTTCAGGAAAAAAAAGTTTTTGAAAATCGGATAAGATTTACCCGATATATGTAGAAAAAACACGTTGAGCCCTAGTAGAGAGGCTGAGTCTAAAAGCTCAAAATTAAAAAATGTTTCTTCCATAAAATGTCAGGCATGCCCAGGCCTTTCAAATAAAAAAAATAAGAAAATCGGGAAATATTTACTCGAGTTATGTGCAAAAAACTAAAAACCACTTAAACGGCCCTTGGACCGATGTTGCCCAGATGCAATCCCATAAAAGCTTTTTCAATTGCCTTTCAGGGAAAAAAGTTTTTGAAAATCGGTGAGTTTTACTCAGGTTATCGCGGTGACAGACGGACGGACGGACGGACAACGTTTTTATTGTTAATTCGTCATCTAAGCACCAGGATCGATGTTCCCCACCTACTCCCAGGTCGAAATTGGGGTGGTTTCAAACGTTGTGGCAAACGCATAAGACCTCTTTCGAGAAAAATTGACTCTCCATACAAAAATGTCGTTTTGAAACCTCGATATCTCAGCCAATTTCCAACCGATTTTAATCAGTCTAGGCTCGTTGGAAAGCTGCTGCGACGTAGTTTCTTTATTTCTTTATGATTTGGAGGCGGAGGGGGCAGGGGGAAAATTTCAAAATTTTCCTTATACATCGTGTCTTGTCCCTACGGTTTTTGTATGACGCGTGGTGTTAAAATCGAAGCAAGTAAGGTTGATCGCTACAGTTGAAAGCATTAACTTAGCAAGGTCTAGTCGAAAGGGCTGGTCGCTTATCAGAAAATTAGGAGAAAACTGACGAAACTGAACAACGGAAAGCCGAATATCAACGCTAATCGAATAGCTCGTCGCGTCATCCAAACATCGAAAGCACCAGCGAAGAAATACTTCACCAACCGGGTCAAACGAGCCTATCGCAAATTACAGAGAAGTACACCGATGCACAACGAACTTTCAAGACCATTCTCAGAGGCTGACGTCAACATGGCGTTGCTGTACATGAAAAACGGAAAGGCAAGCGGATTTGACGCTATGTACCCAGAATTCTTGAATTTCAGCGGAGAACGTACGAGGCTGTGGTTAGCAAGATTTTTCACTAGTGTGCTGCACTGGAACGCATTACCTTCGTCTTTCAAAAAATCAAAGACAATCGCGCTGCTGAAGCCTAGAAAGCCTGACAACCTTCCGGAAAATTATCGGCCAATTGCACTGTTATCGGTGGTATTCAAAATATTGGAGTGACTTCTGTACAATCGTATCGTCGTGGAAATCGAAAAACTCATTCCAGCTGAACAAGCTGGTTTCCGAAAGAAACGCAGCTGTGGGGAACAGGTGCTGTCGCTGACCAACCACATCGAATCTGGCTTCCAACGTCAATTGAAGACTGGCGTCGTATTTGTGGATCTCACAGCAGCTTATGACACGGTGTGGTAAAAAGGTTTGCTTTTCAAATTAATAAAAGCGATCCCATGCCTTCGAATTGTCAACATGATCTCCAATATGCTCAGTGATCGACTGTTCAAAATTCTCTTGAACGACCAAAAGTCGGTTCTGTCGTGTTTACTTTTCAATTTATATATTCACGATTTGCCACCTTCCATCGCCCGGAAGTTTTTATACGCAGATGATATGGCCTACGCAATACAGCACAAGCTCTTCAGTGTAATCAACGCAACGCTAAGTAAGGGCATGGCTGAATTCGTTCGTTTCTGTAAAAGATGGCGTCTCGTTCCGATCATTCCTAAAACCGTTGTGAGTTGTTTCCACCTAAACAACAAAGTTGCAAGGATGCAATCGCGCGTAGCATTCGACGGTGCGATACTGCGGCACGATTTCGAGGCTACCGACTTGGGAGTGAAACTAGATCGGTCGCTGACACATAGGCAAACTTTGCCCGAAACTTGCAAGCAGAAACAATCGGCTGCGTAAGCTCGTTGGTACGACATGGGGTGCATCCGCTGCTTGTTTACGTACAACGGGACGTTAGTGTTCTCTTGCGCCGAATACTGTAGGTCAACGTGGTTGAATAGTGCGCACGCATACAAGGTGGATGTGGAATTGAACAGAGCTATGAGATTGATCACAGGCACGGTTGACTCCACGCGACTGAAATGGCTGCCAGCCCTAAGCAATATTGCTCCACCCGAAATTAGAAGGCAGTGGCCCTGGCATTGTACCGAAAGATTCTGGTGAATGTCGACATACCATTGAATAGAGACTTGGCTTTACCTAGAATTGAAAGATTGAAATCGAGAAAGCCGCCCATCGCCTCAGCTGAGACTCTACATTCCAACAACTTTAACCCGAAAGAGGTATGGAAAGAAAACTGGTCGAACGCTGGCATTGATACCGATCTTTTCAACTTCGAAGAACACACCTCGAAATCTAAAGAATTCACTTTACCGCGCAAGTTATGGTGCAATTTGAATAGACTAAGAACAGGGCACGGCCGTTGCAATGACATGCTCTACGAATGGAAAATTATCAACGACCACGGATGTGCTTGTGGTTGCCAGCGTCAAACAACGAGTCATATGCTGTTGGATTGCCCATTAACTAAGTATGATGGTGAAGTGAAGGACATCGCCCTATTATCCGAAGAAACGCTGAAGTGGCTGGATAAACTGATCTTGTGATGACTCGGTATAGCCCATAATAATCGTTAAATGCTTTCAAGTCTCGTTCTCTAAGAGATAGTTTGTAAAATTTTTGTTGTTTTTCGTGTGTAAATTTTTAATTCACGTGTGACGTCACTAAAATTGTTCAATAGAGAAAATACCATACGCTAAATAAATAAATGAATTGTATGGCGTTTTTTGAGTTTGTGAACTTCTTTTTTGGGGTGTGGGGACTGCGTCACGCCCTCCGCTACCGCTGATCTTTATCGAAACTTTTATCTATTTCCGTCAGGGCCTATTTTTGAGAATTTAATTCCTAAAACTTCCATAAAATTCTGAAAAAATTCTTCAAAGTTTTTTAAAATTCCTTAAACCTTACATTTGAGAATTTAGGAATTTTTTAAGAATTTTATGGAATTTTTAGGAGTTAAATTCCCAAAAATAGGTCCTGATTTCCTTTGGCTCATGTCTTTTATTCGATATTTTGATGAGTATTTTCCCTACTTACCTTGCAAAGATGTCTTAATCAAGTCTCATGCCATGTGACCTGGTTCGAACATGGTCAAATGATGCCGTTGATATCTGCTGATGGTACTTTGCTTAGTTAAGATGATCAAACAATCTCTTTAGCAGATGGAGGGGGTGGTTCATCATCGAATAATGTCAACACAGATAGTTCTGTAAAATATGATGACGCTGGGGAACCGGCTGAGAAAATGTTACTGTCAGCTCGCTTCTCTTGAAGTCAAAATATTTGCTTTTTTTATGGCTAGCTTCACGGCACTACAGACTTTTCTCCAATAATGGGTACAATTTTATATCAGTTTGCACATCACCATCACATTGTTAAGACAGTTGTGAGTTCTGACTCACCTGTGGAGTAAAAATAATTTATCGACAAATCAATCGATGGAATGTGGAACCAGCAGCCATTGCAATAAAATTTTCTACTTCAGATTTTAAATTTTCATTTATTTGTAAAATCAATTTACATTTTCACTTTTATTTCTTAAATTATCATTATCACAACAGCTAACGTCAAATATGATACAAAACCATTTGAGTTTTTGTATTTTGTGTTCTTTTTTTCCAGAATTTCCATAAAATTGTATTTTACTGTCACAGAGATAATCGTCTATCTCCCATTCTTAAGATTTCTAGCTTAAAGTTTGATTTCTGTAAGGCGGTTGTCACGAAGGCATGTAAGTACATGAAGAGTGAGTTGGTGGCGAAAGAGTTTCAAATGGTGATATGGCTGAAGAGTGGAATGTTTGTTTATGTTTCGAATTGGTATAATTGTTAAAGCAATCATTACCGGCTCGTTTCCAGTAGTCTCGTACATTCTCAACCGATTTGAAAACTCGGAGAAAATTTTTCCCTGCTAACAGCATAATATCTTCCTCCGTCCAATTGGGATCCTTTAAAAGTTCGCTGAAAAGCAAAGGATACTTCGAAGTATCTTCCAGTCCTAGTGGTGGCGAATCAATGCCATCATATCCCGCACCAATGCCGATGTGTTGTATTCCTATTCCGACAATTAAAAAAAAATGTAAAAAAGTGCATCAATTCTCACTGAAGGAAGACAATTACCTGCTATGGATCGAATGTAATTAATGTGTGCGATGACGTCACGAATTGTGCTGCTTCGAGTACAGGTGATGTGGAGTGAATAGAAGCTGACCATAACAATTCCTCCATTATCCGCAACTTCTCGTAAAATTTCATCCGCTATGTTTCGTGTCGAATTGCATAATGTACGGGCAGCCGAATGGGAAAAGATCACCGGTGCTCTAGTTTCTCGCAACACATCTCTTGCCGTTGTGTCGGATGAATGGGACAAATCGATCATCATTCCCAATCGATTCATTTCTTTTATGATGGCCCTTCCAAAAGGTCCCAGGCCTGTTTCAGTGGATGTAGCTGAACCAGCCCATCGGTTATCACAAGTATGCGTTAATGTTAAATATCTGGCTCCAAGTGCGTACATTGCTCTCAATACACCAAGCGACGAGCCAAGTGCATGACCACCCTCAACACCAATGAGTGATGCTATTAAACCATTTCGATGAACTGCTGAAATATCTGTCGATGACACAACCAACACCATATGACGACGATATGAATCAGAAAAACGTTGTATTAAATCGATTTGTTCTAATGCTAATTGGACGGCATCCAAGCCTTGCGCTTCACATGGTACATACGCTGACCTGGATATGAATAAAAAAATTTTTTTTATGAACTTGGGATAAAAATTGGCACTTCGATGGCTTTAAACATTCATGAGTTCGGGTGTGTATATAAGGTGAATAAAGGCATGAATTATCGAATCAATAAGTTAGCTGAATAAATTTATTACAAAATTATTTCAGCAGTTGTTTGTGTCCACCACAAAATATTCTTTGTCAGCAGGAATGAAGATGGGAATGACTTCGGATTTTCTGTTACTGTGCACCACTATTCATAAACGTAAGGTTAAGAAGTAGTTATATTAGCGTGCGATCCGAATAAATTGCGTAAGGCTTGTTTGAAAGCTCAACTTGACAAAATAAAGATAATTTAGCTAAGTGGAGCTTTCAAACAAACTTACGCGATTTATTCACATCGCGGGCTAATGTAACTACACCTTTATATAGGGCGTGATGCGCATAAAGCAGTAGTTGTGTTGGACGCGATAAAAATCGCTCGCGTAAGGTTTGTTTGAAAGCTCAACCTGACAAAAATAAAAAAAAAATTCAAGTTGAGCTTTCAAACAACCCTTACGCGAGCTTATCTATCGCGTCCAATATAATTACTGCTGAAATCGTGTGACGTTTGATCGAAAGCTTAACTTGACAAAAATAAAAATAATTTTATCAAGTTGAGCTTTTAAGCAACCCCTTCGCGATTTTTCGTATCGTGGCCTATATAATTCTACCTTTGAGCGCGTATGATGAAAACGGCAGTTTCCAATGAAAATTGTTCTAAAATATTGAAAAAGTGCTTTAATGAATTGCCTAATTCATCTTTCGTTTAGCGCTTTATTGAGATTTAATAATTTTTTGAAACAAATCTTTCTGTAACGAAAGGGTCTGCAAATTTGGACAGCTGTTCTAGCCGATAGAAAGCTTATAACTTTGTTAAAGGGCCATTTTGGATTAATGTGAAAGCTTCTTGACCTCATTGATATTCTGGATCCGCCCGTTGAAAAATTTTAAGAGTATTTACCTAACTAGCGCATTTTTCTACGAAAGTAAAATTACAAAAATAAATTATTCATTCGGTCTCGATGTTCTAGCTTTCTGAATGGGTGGTTCCAGAATATCAATGAGAGCAAAAGGCTTGCATACAAAGTCGAAACCGTCAGTAGAAAAAGTTATAAGCTTGAACAGAACTTTGAATCGTACTCGTTCTTGGCGTCCGCCCTTATATTGAGAGAGAATATTTGCTCAATTATTTTAAAAAAAGGGGGGGAAATTTTTTTTCGCCGATGTTGAACATAGATGTTTTGGGTCAATGGAAATTTTTTTTTTGACGAACATTTTTTTCGCCGGAAATTTTTTCTTCAAAATTTGTTTACTCTTTTCTTCCAAAACTACTAATATCACAACAAAAACCCTTTTTAAAAAGGAAATGTGACGCAAGTCCTCGTATTTTCTTCCAAAACAACTGATTTCAATTGGGTGACGCTTACAGCTTCGGAAGGCAAGAAATTCTTTTGAAATATTTTCATTTTTGATTAAAGAAATGCGTCACAAATGCCGGACCCTCTCAAGGGGCCATTCAAGTAGTACGTACTCACTAGCGGGGTGGGGGGGGGAGTCTATGAAAAGCGTACGGAAGCGTGCATAGGGGGTGGGGCTAAGGAGTACGCACTCTGGTCTAACTTTTTCTAAACTCAAAAAAAAGTCCTTGGAAACTTGTCCTCTAGTCTTCAAGTTATAGTCAAAATTTGTGTCTACGAGGCGGATTTTTTACGTCCACTGATAAAAAAACTATTTACACTTTATCGTGCGAAAACAATAAATTTTGTATAGCTTCAGCACTATTTTTTCATTGGACAGTATCAATGAATCATAGTATCATAGAGATGAGCGGACGGGAGGGAACTTCAAACTATGCCCGCGCCCGATAGGGAATGGTCCGGGTAGGGCAAAAATTTAATGAGCACGTTTCGGGCGGGCAATTTTTTTAAATTTTGGGCTAGGGTAGGGCGGGCAAGGGCAGCAAAAAAGTGTTGCTCCCTCATCTATAATGAGTAAGATCTAAATGTCCTTTTATCTGGGTGTGTCGGCAGTTGTAATTTGTCAGTAGAAGTAGTAGTAGTAATAGTGGTAGTTCCATATCGTGCGTTACACTCTCAGAATTTTCAATAGAAATTCATGGAATTCCATTGTGTGCAACTGAGAAACAAATTGAACTATAAATGCGTAATAAAGTTGTGAGCTTCGAACAGTATCTACTCGTGTTTCACGAACTTATTCTGTTATAGTGTGATAAGAATGTATTACACAAATTAGGCTGTCTTCAGTAGAAAATTTACATAAATTCAAATTTCGTGCGTACTTAAGGGGGAGGGGGTTCCGAAAAGCGTGCAAAAGCGTATGATGGGGGGGGGGGGGGGGAAAAAATCTGAAAGAACAGAAAAACTATAACATTAGAGGTCCAGCATTTGTGACGCATTTCCTTAATCAAAAATGAAAATATTTCAAAACAATTTCTTGCGTTCCGAAGCTGTAAGCGTTAAATTACGGACATAACTAGTTAATTTTGCGCCACCTGGGTAACGAATTTCATCTCTTTCACTCTTTTAATGTGATTTACATTAGCATGAGACAAAACACATTCGTTCTCCATGTATTTAACATGGTAGCGACAATGTACCGATGGAATTGGTCAGCTATCTATCGATGACGATAAATAAAACTGGGACATTATATTCGACCGGGAAATACCGGGCTAATTCCATCGGTAACACATACATCGTCGCTACCATGTCACCTGGGGAACGATTCTGTTTTGTCTCATGTTTATATAAATCACATTGAAAGTGTGAAAGAGATGGAATTTGTTACCCAGGTGACGGTACCGATGGAATTAGCCACCGATAATTTACCGATAAAATTGGTACCGATAAAAAATAATACATGGCTGATTCCAACGGTATGTAATGTAAGGAACATGTCAAGGTTACCACTTGCTTTGTTTACGTCGCAGTACATACCACTGCCAGCAACGCCATCTAACCTAATAAAGTACTTATGGCTCATTCCATCGGCATGCGATGTAAGGAACTCATTTTGCATTTTTGACACTCTTATTACATAGTCTTTAAAAATTGAGACAAAATATATCGTTCCTTACATTACAACACATGTGCTGTATATTTGCTATATTTGGCTGATTCCACGTACCATTCTACATACTACACTACTACGTTGTAAATAATGCAAATTCTATAGAAACTGAGTGTTACAAAAATGTGTTTCCGTTCACTTACTATGAAAAAGTTACCACTTTGCGTTGAAAACAGTGGTGAACGCAAGCAATTTTTTGAAATTTACAATGTAGATGTGTTGTGATGTAAGGAACGGTATGTTTTGTCTCAATTTTTAAAGACTACGCAGTAAGAGTGAAAAGGGTGCAAAATGCGTACCTTACATTGCATACCGATGGAATGAGTCATTTATTTTTTATCGGTACCAATTTTATCGGTAATGCCATTGGTAACCCATAGCCAATTTCATCCGTATGTTAAGAGGAAGCGCTGTTTTCATTCATTATTAGTACACTATACATAATAAATTGAGATAAAACACATCGTTCCCTTTTAAAACACATTCTACCTTCAGTTGTCATTACGAATTTGCTAGAGTTACCATTGTTTTATACAAAATGGTATATTTTCCATTATGAGTGAGTGAAACTACATTTGGCGCTCACTCAAACTCTAAAGAGTTTACATAATTTGCAAAGTAGAAATACCGATGGTATCCATGGGTACATTGTCGCTACCATGTCACCTGGCGAACGAACGTGTTTTGTCTCATGTTAATATGAACACATTGTAAGAGTGAAAGAGATGAAATTTATTACCCAGGTGACGGTACCGATGAAATTACCTATTACATTTTGTCGGTATTTCTTGTTTGATTTATCGGTCGTTTATCCAATAAAACTTACCAAAATTGGGCACCCACAAGACCCCGTTTCATTCTCGGTAGATCAGTTTGGGACCATGGTGATCTATTCCATGGCTCAGTTCTATCTAGACCATCACTAAGATTCAGGTACTCGAGACGATTATGCGCAAATCTTCGAATATTCCACGGCAAATCATTGTGGCCATCTGTGGAAGAGGGAAAAAATTTTCCTTAGTTTTTAAATTAATTTTCAGTTCTTTGCGTTACTAGGAACGGGGCTGAGATTAATTTCGTATCCCTAATGAGTCATTTCAAATCTTGTTTTTTCTCATATCAAAAGTCACTTTTCAGAGTCATCTATGTCATCGATATTCAACTTCTTTTACCACAGCATTTAATGACATCGATACGCGTACGTAATTTTGTTGTTTGTACAGATGTGACAGATTTTGGACCTCATATTTTGTAATGATCCTTGTGGTGCTAAAGGGTTGCAAATCAATCTCTCCCTTCGTTAAAGTTGATATTTACCACGACCCTATTGACATTGAATTCACAGTAGGATGCGATAACGTAGTTACGTATAATCCAGATAAGCATGAATTTTAAGAAAGCGAACTACAGCGAGTTGATTGATTGGGATAAGGTTTCGACTAACCGTGGAGATGTTAATGCTTCTGTCGATTGTTTTTACGAGGTCTTGATGGAAGGCTTCAAACTGTTTGTACAATTGAAGTGTAAGTCTTCCAGCCCTCATCCGCCACGCCGTGGTATAACCATAAATTGCTGAACTTGAAAAATCGAATGAGTCGTGCTCACAAGAAGTTCAAGTCCGCTTCAACGGGTGAGAATTACATCCGTTACTGTCCAGAAACGGTCTTATGCCTCGTATTTGGATGACACACAAAAAGCGCTAATCGCGGATCCCACGAAATTCTAGATTTACGTCAACACAATGAAAAAGACGATGGGATATCCGAGCTGTATGAAACTAGGCTATGAGGAGACGACCGATATGCAGGCGAAATCTGAGCTTTTCGCTGAGTATTTCAAAGATGTGTTTGTGAAAGATGAGTGTGTGGAAAAACATGCTTTTGGCCTGAATAAATCGGTTAACATAGGGGCGGTATCTTTGAACAGGGAAAGAATATTAGAAGCACTGAACAGAATTGACATTTCAAAGGGCGATGGGCCTGACAACATATATCTCCTTTGTTTTTGAGAGAATGTTCGATCGCATTAAGTACGCCTCTGTACCACATTTTCATCTTGTCGCTTACTGATAAGTTTCCATCGCGTTGGAAAGAAGCTTACGTTGTCACTGTCTTTTAAGCGGGTTCCAGGTCCAATGTCGAGTGTTATAGAGGAGTGGCGATCCTACCAACGTTTGGCAAACTGTTCGAGTCATTGGTGTGCGAAGTACTTACTGAAAAATTTGATAAAGTCATAACAGTTCACCAGCATGGGTTCAAAAAGGGCAGTCAGTGAGCGATAAGCCTCATAGAGAGGGGTCATCAGTCTGACGTCTTTTATGCTGATGTAGCAAAGGCCTTTGACAAGGTCCGACACTGTATGATATTGAGTAAACTACGCGAGCTTGGAGTTCATTCAACATAACTGCTGTGGATCCAGTCATATCTAAGCGATCGCAGCCAATATGTCAAATGATGGGTTGGAAATCTCGATCGTTCCGTACAACGTCAGGCCTCTCGAAAGGAAGTCACCTAGGACCTCTTTTACTTCTCATCTACTTTAATGATGTCGTGACAATTTTTGAAACTGTCAAATGCTCAATATACGCAGACGACCTAAAAATGCACAGTCGAGTAACCTCATTGCGGGACTGCAATGCGATACAGCGCGATTTGGATGCGCTCGACTTGTGGTGTCGAGTAAACGCTCTGTCGCTGAATATCGCTAAATGTAATGTTATGTCATTCTTCCATAAACGAGACCCGTTTTGAGTACTCGATTCGTGCCGTTACCTTTGAAAGGATTGTGGAGATGAAGGATCTCGGAGTATTTTTTACTGAAGACCTGAGCTTCAACAGGCATGTTGAATACGTGGTTGCCAAGGCACATTGGATGCTAGGCTTTGTCAAGAGCATTTGTAAAGATTTTCGGAATGTTAAGGCTCTTAAGTGAATATATTTCGCGCACGTCCGGTCATATTTAGAATACACTTCTGTCGTCTGGGCTTCCTATTACCAAGTGCACTGTGACAAGATAGAATCGATTCAAAGGAAATTCTTAATGTACGCACTGAGACGCACGGTAAAGATGGAAGAAAATTACCGCTTCCCGCCCTATGAGAGTAGGTGTCAAACTATCGGTATCGAAAATCTTTCACGTCGGAGATTGAATTTATGCTCTATGTTCGTTTTTGATATTTTGAGGGGTCGTGTTGACGCGCCTTCTATATCATCAAAATTGAAGTTGAACATGTCGCTTAGGCCATTGAGGAACAACCGCTCCTTTGCTGTTGATGCGCATCTCACCAATTATGGGTTATTTGAATCAGTGACAAATATTTCGAGGACTTTTAACTTGTTCACCCACCTTAACAACCCTGTAATCTCCCGTTATCAATTTCGCTCAAAGGTTAGAGCAGCAGTTCTGACTCATGAAACTTTGAGTAAAAACGGATTTCGTATTGAACCAAAATGATGTTAATGATGTTAAATGAATATTATAATATATGTGCCTTTTCTTTTCCATTTTCGGAATCTGCCGGGCCAAGGAATATAACAACAAGTCAAATACACCACATGCGCACACACCATACATACACACGTTACATATGCATACACACTACATGCACACATACCTCACGCACCACACATACCACACGCACCAAACATACCACATGCACCAAACATACCACATGCACCAAACATACCACATGCACCAAACATACCACATGCACCAAACATACCACATGCACCAAACATACCACATGCACTAAACATACCACATGCCCACAAGACATGCACGTGTACTCATCAATAAAAAGCAAATTGTGGTTTGGGGGCTTCGACGGGTCGACTGGGCTGCAAACTCACTTCCGGATTTGCTTTTATTGTTTTTAACCGCTGGCTAAAAATAAATAAATAAAACAAAAAATTTCTGCACAGCCCCTCATACACAAATCCCCAACAAAGTATAAAAAATTATTCAGTCTACAAAAATGCTAAACATTAATAATCTCGGTTCTTATTGACAAATTTAATTAAACGAATCCACTGTTTTCCATTATAATTTCGCTGAATATTAAATAAATCGCAAAAATATTTTAACAGCTTATTGATGAGCGAAACAAATATAAAGCGCTTGTCTCTGGTGAAAAATAAAATATTTTGTCAAAAATGTAAATTTATAATTTAACATTAAATGAATGGTCGTCATTAAAATTAACTAAAGTTGAACCTTAATCAACATTCAGTACACCGTAATTTTAGGATATTTTTCATCTATTTTCATGCATAAAAAGGACGGCGGTTTATGTTACTATTGTATAACATAAATCGTGCATAATATGTACACGCGACAGTTTCATTTTAAGCTTTTTTTTAATGCAAAACAACCTCAGCAGCAGCATTAGTTGACAATCAGAACAGCGTTAACAAGTTCCACGAAGAATTTAATACGAAAAACGTTTTAATTGAAACTGAAAGCTTTGTAGAATTAAGCTGAAAGAATTAATGCGGAATGAGACAGTGGAAGAGGGGAGAGTAGATGAAAGTGCTGGACGTAAAAACGACAACACCAAATAAAAAGCTACAAAATTAACAAACATAGAATTCTCAGGATTCACCCATATCAATGCATTCCTCGAACAAACATGCGAAGTGTAATGGATATATTTTTAAATTAACTCGCTTTTCGTCAGCAGTTAGTTGGATATTGTTTTTGGTAAAATGTAGGAAATTTTGTGGAGTCGCTTCGCCATGAGAATATAGAATTTCCCAACGAAGCTGCATAAATAATTATACATCTAGCGTTAGTCTCTTGAATATGTTTCGTTGCGAAAAATGGGAATAATTAGGTACCAAGTTAAAGTTGGGATTTCGTCGGACCCGCACGTTATGTAAATAGGTAGAAAGAAAAATGAAATTCAGAAATTCATTCCTTAGGTGAGAGAAAATTTTATTGAGATTTCGGAGATTTAAAAAAATTTTTATTGAATTTTTTCGAGTAACTGTGTTGCTGCTTAACTCTTCTTTGTTGAACACATGTGATCTCATGTGACTGGCCGTCTCACTACTCCCCATTTTCCTTATTACCTTTAATTTCCTAACCAACCTACCATAACCTGAGAAAATGGTTCCTGCGTACTTAAATTCAGTTCCAGCTGCTCAGCGATTAACTCATCGACATAAACTAGGTATCGTCCCGGTTCACAGTGGGACTCAGTGGCTCAGGAATTTGACATACAAATTATTTGTCTTCAGCAAAGCTGTTCAGCACGAAATAAGGAACATTGGAATTGACTGATGATGATCAGACCACGCTGATCTAGGACCGCTAATGTCATCCCGAGGTGGAAACAGCATCTCTGCTTCCAATTATTCACTTTACGTGATCCATTGGGTAAGGGAAGAGCATTTGCTCTGTTCGTTTTTATCTTAAAATTTCTTCTCTAGCACAGGAATATTATTTTTTGAATTATTATTTTGGGGCATTTCTCATAGGGGTAAAGGAAACACTTTGGTGTTCTGTTTCCTTTCCCTCTTTGTGGGTATCTTTTAAGGAAATATTTTTTGTGTAAAAGTGTTTTATTAGCTCTCAGTTCAATATAAAAATAAATCATTCCAGCTCAAAATGAGCATTCTAAAATTGGGTTTCTCTTCACTATAAAAATTCCCTATAGTTTTATCCATTTTAGTCTCAATCGTTAGCTTGTACCAGCCATAGGACCCCACCTGCTTTTAGCTTCACAGTTTGAGTCCCATTTTGCTCTAAGGTTGGTACCTCTTTTGTATTTTACAAAAAATTCCCAATAACATATTCTGTTCTTAAACTTCTACCAATTCACTCCCTTGCTGTCTGCGTGTATTTCGTAGATACGTGAACAAGTAACTGATTGTCCATGAATTGTGGACCTAGCTTTACGTGTAAAAAATTGCTTTGAGTTAAAACAAGAACAATACGCACGGTGCTGGGTTTATCACTTTTTGTCACATTTAGCTACACAAGGTATTTTACATGAAAAATAGAATTTCAAGCCTTTGAATATCTTATGGGATTGATCAGTCTTGAATCACCCACATGTAAAGCACGTTTCGAAAGTTAGGTTGCTAGGATGATTGGGTGCTGGGTGGCTATAAGGAATTTTAAGTGATTTTCTTCCCTTACGTGTGCTGTTGAATGGAGTGACCACAAGGTCAATAGTCCTATAGGACGTTTTTTCCTTTCCCTTCTTTTAATCCTTTGCATACAATTGGATTACATCCTTTCACATACCAAGCTCACCGCCACTTGCCATCTGTAGGATTTATTAAAAATTTTCTAATTCTTGATGTTTGCCCAACTCTCCATCCCCTACTGAGGTCGCTTTTTCTCACTAACGCGCACCGTGCGGAGCGTCGGTGTTTGGGATTTAGTCGGTTGTGCTTTATCGACACAACCTAAAAACCCCCCTGGGGATTTAGTCTCTTGGGTTAAGAGAAGAAGCAATTTTTCCATCAATTTTATTTCGGGAGTGATGACCTGTTGAACTCTTTAAATTTGGAGTTGGAAAATTTTTCCAGGAATAACAGGTCATAACTTCCGAAATGAAATTGATGGAAAAATTGCTTCTTTAGCAAACTTATTCCTAATTTCGTGCTGAACAATTTTGCTGAAGACAAAAAATTTCTATCTCAAACTCCGGAAGGTTGTTCAATTTTGACCACAACACTGAACTTTTCTGAAAGTTCGGCTTCAACATTCACTAACTTCTGAAATGTAAATCTTTTCTGATTTAAAAAATTTTTTTTTGTTTGAAAGACCTTGGCATAGCCGACAATTTATGGAAGAAACTTTTTGGAATTTGAGTCCTTGGACTTAGCTGGGGCACTAAAAACGAGCCTCTGCTAGGACTCTATGTGCTTTTTTGTACATAACTCGAGTAAATTTTTTCCGATTTTCAAATTTTTTTTTTCAAAGATCTAGGCATGACCGACAGTTTATAAAAGCAACTTTTGCCTGTGCCTAGGGCTCAAGTGGGTCATGTCGGTCCTAAGATCGACCCTATCCAACAAATGTTTTTTTACACCGTTTCTTCGGACGGGTTTTTCAATATTGCCCTATCGGCAATTTCCAATACAACCTAATGAGGACGCAATTTCATACACTAAAGAGTTAAGGCAATATTTACTTAAATACGTTCGAGTCTCTATTCTGATACGTACGGGTCCCTTCATATGTTTTTTATTGCTGATTCGTCATCTAAGGACCATGATCGGTGCTCCCCCTCCCTACTCCCGGGTCGAAATTGGCTACTTTTTGTACACTTTTACTTATTTTTGTGTGTTTTTCAAGTGGACCTGCAGAAAACTTGTGACAAAAACACTAGACACTTACTTCGTACAGGCCTTAATACCATCCATCAAAACAAAAATTAAATGGAGTAAAGTTTCTATCTTGTTTTTTTATTGTAACTCAAGTTTTCTTTACTATATTATAAGTGGAAAACGGAAAAAAATGATTTATAGCGCAATATGTTAATGAATATATTTAGTTTATGAAATTTATCATATTGCTTTGGTAGCTGTAAACATTTTTGTCGTATGTAAGGGAAAATCCCTACACAAAGCAAGCATAAAATTAGTTATTTATTGCACTGGGCATTATAATGCGAAAAGCTGATTAAATCTTCACAACGAAATTTAGCGTTTTCGCTGACTTAAGTCTATTACGTTAAATTAAATTCTGTACGTGGACTAAGAAATGTTGATTCGTTACTATGAATATTTAAAGTGACTCGGTGCGAAGTGACATACTCCTTTTGCAATTACTATTACATAAAATTTCGAGCTATAAAATAATAGTACATTACCTTTGTATTTGTATTTGTGAATGCTGTAATTCTACTAGTCAAAACAAACATTTGGAAGCAATTACGTACAACATTTTACATGTTGATGCGTTTGGTAAATGTGTTTTCCGGGTCGCTGCGACTAGGTAATGACGCATTTACCGAGCAGACGCATGCAAAAATTGTAGGGGTATGTGTTAGAGACTGTGTTAGCTTTTACATGTGACAACAAAAATATCCGAGTAAGACAGGAACGATTTCACAAATTACTACAACGACCGACGAAGGAAAAATGAAAATAAATTTCTTCAGTAAATTCAAGTTTTTATTAAGAAAACACATAAAATATTGTTTAGACTGAGCGATAAATGCGAGGGTAAATGCGCGTTTCGTAAATGTTAAGAAAACTCACTTATTTTTTCATAGGAACATTTTATAGTATATGATTACTTTAGTTGACGGGAAAAGTATTTGTATTTATCTTCTATGTTAACAGTATTACACACATACAACGAAACCGTGGGGTAGGTGCTGTACGTTTTGCAGAGTGTTCCAATGCACTCAACAATATTTAAATTTGCTACTTCGCAGAAATTTGTATTCATTTGTTCCGAAATCGGGATCGATTGCTAATCAAGACAGTAGCACAAAGCACTAAGCCATTAGAGCGCGAAATACTTTCGTGCTTATAATCATGGTCAGTTATCAATATCAGTTAGTAACCGAATGAAGAAACAACGTATCAGTACACATTCTTAAACTTTTCCAAAGACATATTACATGTGAAAATGTGTAAACGATTTAGTTGAGAATAGCTTAATTTTAGAATAAAATTCAACTTCAGGTCATTAGGTCGTATCAGGTCATTTCAGGTTATGACCTGAAAATTCAGGTCAGGTCAGGTCAAAGTCAATTTTACCATTAGGTCGACCTGACCTGACCTGTCGTAAGCTATACACTGAGGAATTGCCTCTCTTTCTTTGCATAAAATGTAGCAACCAAATGTAGTAGCCGTGAGTCAATAGAAATTTGAAGGCAAAAAGTTGTGAAAAAAAACAGCGAGCAAAATTTTTTGAGATTTCAAACTCAAGCATAGTGTGAAGAAGTAAAAAAGCACGACCGTGACGAGCGAAAAAAATTTAGATTATTGACCCACGAACATTTTTGAAAATACCGTGAGCGAAGTTTCATTTTTTGAGATTTCGAACTCAAACACAGTGTAGAGAATCCAATTCGCGTTTCTGAATCATTTCCTGTTTTTCAGCCATTTCCTGTTTGCAAGTGGATTTTCCGGTATTCGATTTTTCGGTTTCCTAGATACTACAATATTTGAACATCCGGCAAAAGATGCTGTTCTGATCCCAGATGATTCACAGTTTAATCACAGATGATTCACAGGTGAATCACAGATGATTCACAGGTGAATCACAGATGATTCACAGGTGAATCACAGATGATTCACAGGTGAATCACAGATGATTCACAGGTGAATCACAGATGATTCACAGGTGAATCACAGATGATTCACAGGTGAATCACAGATGATTCACGGGTGATTTAAAGGTGAATCACAGATGACTCACAGGTTAATCACAGATTATTCACATGATTTAACGGCGAATCACCGATCATTCACCAATGAACCACTGGTGATTTCACTGCGAATCTTTGGTGATTCCCCGGTGAATTATCGGTGAATCATCCGTGATTGCCAGTTGCAGGGTGCACAGACGGACGTACAGGATGTGAAAACATAAAGTAGCTATTACTACTTAATAACTAATTGTCGCGGTGCGGTTTTCAGGTTACACTCTACGATGTAGTGAATAGGGTGTGCTTTCGCTACTAAGGCAGCACCAAGAAGTGTTCCACTACTGGACGATCATTCTCCACATTCAGAAGTTTTTTTATGCGATTTCATCGATATCTGCGTAGAATTTGTAAAAAGAGGGGAGGACGAGAAGGGCGTTAGAGGACTTCATTCGGCGTCTGGTGAACTTTTCCTTCTTCAATGCTCTGCCCGTGACGCAAGTCTTCATACAATTTTTTTTTCGTAGACTGCAGATTTTATGCTCTGCCCGTGACAAGGTCCTCATACAATTTTTTTTTCGTAGACTGCAGAGCCATAGCTAGGTTTTGACTTCCCCCCTTTGCGTACTTCCCGGAAAATATTTTTCCCGGATTCTACGGAAAATTCTAAGGCGAAGTGTCTTTTCACTCATCGGTTCAGTGGTTTCGGAGAAATTACTTTTAGAAAATGATTCCTTTTCAATACAAAAGTCAAGGTTGGGTTAGCGACGCTAGTAGTGAAGCTATTTTGTCAGTTACTTCGCTAGTAGCGACTAGCGATCCGCTAATCAGTCAACTAGCGAATCCATTTCGAACTCGAATTATTTATTATTGAAATGTTCACAGTATTTTATTAGTACAACCAAAATTCGACTAGCCAAAATCCCGATTTCCACTTAATCTTCTTGAAAAAAAAAATTTCTTTAAATGTCAAAAAAATCAGACCTTCGTACTTCGTGCGGGTCTAAAAATCATTTTCACGTAACACAAATTTTGTTTAGCATTAGCATATGACTACTGAACGTTCGATATATGTATCTACTGCCGTGTTACGCCTAAACTACACAGCTTCGCACTTTATTGTTAACTGCAAAGAGCTCGTAGAATATTTGGGCTTCTATTGCAATGCAAGTTATCCAAAAATTCTGAGAGACGGTAGTACACAGTCAAAAGGGGATGAACGTTTTCCACGACGACGACGCTACGCCGACGTAAATGAAAATTCTCGTACGTGCACGTTGACTGCGACTTCGGCAAATATATAAATAGAGAGTTTAACTAACTTTTCCGATGTAGCGAATTGTAAAGTACAGCACAGTTGTATTGTGTAGCAGTGAAAGTTTGTTCAGATTTTCTGAATATATTTTCGGTCAGACGATTTCCCATTTTTTTTTATATTTTTAATTATTTCAGTGTAATGAAAACTTTGTACCATTGGCTGAGATTAGCGCTCGCTACTAGCGAGCCAAAAGAAGGGGCAATTATAAATTAATAAAATTTCATTACATTCCTTTCTTGACGTCTCTCTTGAAGTTTATGTCCTATCGAGTCCCGTAGGCGCACAACTATAACAGAGAAGTTTCGGTTGAAAATTTTGTCTCTATAGGATTATTTTTCAACTGCAGAACATTCCACAGAAACATTTTGAAACAAATACCCTTAATGTAAATTGATAAATAGAATTTTTATCTGCGCCCGGCAATGATCTTCAACAAACAAATTACATTATTTTATCGTCATTCCTACGGCGAAACCGTAAATATATTCAATGTACACATTTTGCTACATTGGAGTTTCAAGTTTAAATAACGAATATTTTCAAGTCATTACTCATAAAATTCATTTTCTCTTCTGCCGTAAATTAGACCTAACATCCATCATCTTTCTGAAATGAATAGATTAGGAAATTATCTATTCCAGAAATATGACTTTTCACCTTATAAGTGTATTGCGTTTCACCTTTTACAGAAGCCAGGGTATTCAAGACTGTTACAGATGATGTAATAATATCCCAGTCGCGCACATTTATTCAATTTGCTAGTGTTACAGATAAAATTCGATATGAGCTTTCGTTCAATGTAGCAGTGGCTTATTTACATTTAGATGACCCTTTTCAAGTACCTTTTACGTGTACCAGTACCTATACTCAATAGATATATTGCCAACATGTGGCAGAATTCCTTTGTCTTTTACATTTAATAACATGTAAACTGTTTGCTGTGGTGTCAGTCCAATAGGAAAGAAAATCGAATTGGGATCGTTTCACGCAATTTCATACGACAATTTGGGGTTTTGCTTACTGGTTCTGTGTTACGCTTATAACAATTTACTAACCATTGAATCTGATGTTGGATTGTTAATGCCCCCTAAAGAAAACTGAAAAGAAAGGGATCCAACCGCAATCTTTAATTTGATGTTGCTATTCAATCACGTTAAGATAGGAAATTGCTGTATGTGTTTTATGGAATGTGGATTGTGGAAGAAAATGAAATTTATTTCTTCCATTTCACAATGTATTAAATGAACGCACTAATTTGGTTTCGGCTAGACACTTTTCGATGTTACAGCATAATATGTTAAAAGACGTTTTGAAAAAGATCGTTAATCTTTCCAAGTCAGTTAGGGAAGATATATTTCATTTTGTGCACAATACATTTCTCCTCTTTTTTACAAGTTTTTTTCTCGTTGATAGGTATAACCCATACACATATATTGTGCTTTTTATTTTTCTCAAATTTAATCAACTACAGAGCTTTTATTCTTTACAGAAAATAAGGCAAAAGCACAAATTTATGTTTTTTTTTTCACAAATACAATAGAAAACTAAAAGTTGATTGTTCAGAAAATTAATGATTTATTTCATTTCATTTTGTGAAGTTGTGTGGATCATAGGTTGTATGTTTAAGGCAGTGATTTTTAAATGAATCTCTGGCCAAGTGGAATCAGTCTTTCGATATGGCATCAAAACATGCAATAAGATTTATTTAGGGATCATTCATAAAGTACCAATAAGACTTCTATGCTTTTTCAAGTGCAGAAGCTAAGCGCTACTCCTTTATTAGCTATTTGTGTGTATGTCAACAACAAACAATGTCGCGCACATGTTCCGCTTTTATGTGTGCGAATAACAAATAGTTCGAATATTCGCACAAATGTTTTTTCTACAAAGGGGCTGTCCCTAAATTACGTAACGCTCGACGGGGAGGGGGGGGGGTCAGAGAAATTGTTTCGGATTGTTACACGGGGGGGGGGGGGATTTGTGGCAATGTTACGTAACAAAGTTATGTTAACGAAAATTTATATTTTACACTGAACTTTTTAAATTTTGTAACGATCTCTCATGCTAAAGTTCATCTTAGAGTTGCAATCGGAGTAGCTCAAAATACTGTTTGAATTGCAAACAGGTGGCCATGATGGCAATTCAAACTATATTTTGAGCTATTACGATTCCAACTCTGAAATTCATATGAAGAGCTCATTCAACAAAAAGATCATCTTCGCATAACGGATCGCACCGAAAACTGGCCCACATAGAGATGAGTGGGCCCGCCCGCAAAAGTGGGCTGCCCGCATCCCATGCCTCATGCCCATGGGCATGGGCGTTATGGAATCATAAACAAAATTGATGAATTTTCTTTTTCAACGAGTTATCAGTTCGAGTGAAATTTCATAGGGAGCAGGAGCACTGAGTGAAGGTGAGCGCGAAGCGCGAGATGTACATACATTGTTCTTCCGACAACATCGCTACAATCTGAAACTCATTGTTCATGTTCATATGTACGTTTGAATGACAATGAAGCTAGTAACAGAACCTCAGTTTGTGATCTTTTTGCGCGGTTTTTTAGTTCCGTTTATCAAGACAGTAGTGATAGTTTTGATGAGATCGACGATGAACTGATTCGTGATAGCGACTTATGTAGTTTCTCAATAAGTGAACCAGAGGTGAAAAAGGTTCTAAGTGGATTTGATTGCAATAAAGTCAGTAGCCCCGACAATGTACCGATCATGTTTTATGTGAAATTAAAAGTCTGTCGAATGTTCAATGTCGCCGCAGGACTTATAGACCCTACCCTTCCTCACACAATTTTCCGCCAGGCGCTCCTGAAACTACCAGACAGTGCATTTGGGTCCTTCTTACAACTTTAAATGAAACCCCCACCTTATGACGACACAATCTCTGTGATATTTTGACCTAATTTGACTAGCTTAAGTCTTTATTACTAATCTGTGACAATATCTGTGCTGCTTTAACTTATTTATACTTATTTTATTGTTTTATGTACACTCATGATCTTTTATTTTTACCATGTGACTCGGACCAGCTGGTTTGAGCGTTGTACTAATGACGTTGTTTATGTGTTGGATATTCGAATTCGAATTCCAAGGCAATAAAAAATGTTTTCGGATTGGTGCTTATAAAATTACTTTAAACATCAAACGAGGGGGTAGTCACGTTGATTTAATTTCATATGAAAAGTCGCACATCGCCTGTTGTGATTACCCCTTCATATCGATCTATATGTGTCATCTATCAATGTAAACATTAAACTACATGACATGACTTTAGTTTTGTTTTGATTATGGCAAGCAAAAGTGATGTTTTTAAATTTGTTCTCCCCTTAAATTAATAATAACAACAATACTTCAATGTAGAATTTATAATTCCTCTTAATTTCTGTAGAACAGTGAAGTGAGAAAAGAAATATTTCTAGGATGTGATATGAACCTAAGGGTGAACGTTTTAAAGATTAACTTTAATGAAAACTTTTGTTTTCGTTTCTTTTTACACTTATTGCATGCTTTGAACATTGCAAAAAATCCAATTGAATCAAATATTGAGAAATTTTTCAGTGTTGTTTGATATTTAGAAATATATCTAAAAGAACATTTTGAAAAAGAATTTTGCCATAATCAAAACAAAAAATGCTATGCGGACCCGTACGAATGGTAATGCGTTGCAAAGAATGTCGAGATTTTAATTATATTTTATTTTCATAAAATCGCATTGCAATATGAGAAATACGGGGTCATAAAACATATGCAGGGGACACGTACATATCAGAATAGACTTGGCAAATAGAATAGATGTTGCAAAAAGATTCGAACGAATCAAAGTAAATGTTGCCTCTACTCTTAAGTGTATGAAATTACGTCGACATTAAATTGGATCGGAAATTGCCAAAAGGGCCATATTGAAATACCCGTCCGAAGAAACGGCGCAAAAAACATCTCCAATCCTTAAAAAGGTCCGAAATTAAAAGAAAAATGGAAAATATTTGAAAAAAAAAATGGCACTAGGCCCCATCCATATTTCCATGAACAAAAAATTTCGCCTCTTTTTTGTCTGCAACATTACAAAAAAACCTCATCATTCAAGAAATATTTACAAAAAACCACCAAATATCGTGTAGGATCGCGTAGCGTGAGTTGGGTCCACACTGAGGACTCTATATCCCGAACCACTCAACAGATTTTGACTAATTTAATTTTCGTGATAGCGATTTCCATTCTAATTTCGCAGAGATATAAGTCAAAAAGTCCCAACAACCTTCAAAGAACCACGTTTTTTACCACTTTATCGACTGTAACTTCGAAAGTTTTCGATCGATTCTCTCCAAATTCAAATTTTCTGATTATCTTTCAGTGAAAATCCGATAAGATTTATCCGATTTACGTAGAAAAAACACGTTGGGCCCTGGGAGAGATTCAGTTTAAGGGCCCTGGCTGAGCCCAAAAGCTCAAAATTAAAAAAAAACTTTCTTCCATAAAATGTCAGGCATGACCAGGCCCTTCCAACAAAAAAAAAAAGTTGAAAATCAGAGAAGATTTACTAAAGTTATGTACAAAAGACCAAAACCAGCCGATAGTGCCCAGATTTTTCGATTACCTTCCAAGGAAAAAAAAGTTTTTGAAAATCGGTTGAGTTATCGAGTTATCGTGTTGACAGACGGACGGACGGACATTTTTTTTATTGTTGATTCGTCATCTAAGGACCATGATCGAAGCTCCCTCCCCTACTCACGGGTCGAAGTTGGGGTGGTTACAAACTTCGTGGTAGAATAAGAAATATTAAATTGAACTTTATCAATGTCAACTAAAGTTCCTTCATTCTACGCACACCATCCTACAACGCTCATCCTTTTAAATTCTTTTTGAATAAATCCAAAAATACATATTTGTAAATTAAATATTTGAATTTGTGAAATACAACAATAGCTCGAAACTTCAAGTTTCGTGAAAATTTTGAATTTTTTGACGAAAATCCAAGTTTTCAGGGAAATCCAAATCTTCATTAAAATTCCAATTCCAAAAAGATTTACAAAAATAACATTTTGAAAAAAATTTAGACTTTCAAGGAAACTAAAATGTTTTAAGAAAATTCAAATTTTCAAGAAATTGCGAATTTTGAAGGAAACCGAAATTCGGAACTCTCACTTGAACTCGATGTGTTTCATAATTTAATATAATTGCAAATTTCGTTTAATAATTAAAAGGGTAACGTGACATTTCTCCGCCGCAAATAACACCTGGAGTGTTATTAACGCCCGCCCGTGCGTTATTACCACCTACACTCCGGGCACTAATAACGCCCGTAGTGTTAGCATCCTTATCAAGACACATTTGTTGACAGAATTGAATCAATTCAGAAAAAATTTTTGATGTACGCACTGAGGCGGACGGTGAAGCGGGATGAAAACCACAAGCTTCCGCCATATATTGAGAGATGCGAATCGATCAATATCGAAACACTTGCCCGACGCAGAATCAACGCCTGCTTACTTTTCCTATCCGATCTGATGAATGGAACCATCGACGCACCTAAAATCAAAAGCAAGATCATGCGAAATTCCAGACCCACTTGTGCTGATGATTTTCTCGTAGTTGACAAGCACAGGACTAAATATGGTCTTTATGAGCCTATCAATAACATGTGCATGGCATTTAATCGCTTTTCATTGCTGTGGATTCAAAACATACCACGTGAATCGTTCAAGTTGACTATTAGGAAATTAAAAATCACATATAAACTAAATGGTAAGATCAGAATCTCATAAACTGAACCTTTGGTTCTCAATCTAATCAAAAGCTGATTAGTCAATTGGGTCTCACGACTCTAAAATGTAACTCTAAGTCACGTCGACTTATGCAAAAACAGCTAGTCTAGACGACTAGTTTCCGCTAATCCTTTTTATTTCAGGTGGCTACACGATATGGCGGTGCTTGATGGAACGACGGGCTTTTTTCATTTCCAATTTTCTATTTTCGTCTAATTTCAATTGATGCTGTTTTAATTGTATAACAACTACAAATAAAGTAATTTTTACGATGCGCAGGGGTGACTGTTGACTCCGACGGGTCGACTGGGTCGGCAACTCACTTCCGGACCTGCTCTTCATTTATGTTTTTTTTTGTGTTAAGCTAACTTATTGTCATTATCATAATTAATTGTAAACAGTCAGGTGGCTTCGGCCATTGATGCAGCAAATAAATAAATATTATTACGACGCGGGCGTTATTAACGACGCGGGCGTTATTAACGACGCGGGCACTATTAACGACGCGGGCGTTATTAACGACGCGTGCGTTATTAACGACTCGGGCGTTATTAACGACGCTGACGTTATTAACGACCCAAGCGTTATTGACGACCTGGGCGTTATTAACGACCCGGGCGTTATTAACGACCCGGGCGTTATTAACGACCCGGGCGTTATTCACTACCCGGGCGTTATTAACGACCCGGGCGTTATTAACAACCCGGGCGTTATTAACAACCCGGGCGTTATTAACGACTCGGGCGTTATTAACGACTCGGGCGTTGTTAACGACCCGGGCGCTATTAACGACCCGGGCGCTATTAACGACCCGGGCGCTATTAACGACCCGGGCGCTATTAACGACCCGGGCGCTATTAACGACCCGGGCGTTGTTAACGACCCGGGCGTTATTAACGACCCGGGCGTTATTTGCGGCGGAGAAATGTCCTGCCACCAATTAAAAGAACATTTTGATTTCTGCAAGTGTAGTAAAAAAAGAATCGAAAAGAAATCGAAAAAATTGAGTTATGAGCCATTCTAATGACCCCTACCTATTGAAAGAAATGTTTGCCTGCATAAAAAATTTTTAAAGATGGTTAAGTAGCCTTAGTTACGCTTTGTCTATGGATCCTATAGTCCAGACCACTCACACGATCTTCAACAATTTCCATGATTTTTTGCAAAGGTATCAACGGACAAGCAAAGGTAAGCTGTTGACCAATTTTTGGACCGTGTCTTAGAAGGCTTGTGACCGATTTCGCTCATCTTCAAACTTCATCGATCCCCTTTCAGGGAGGAAAAAGATTTATAAGGTCGAAATTTGACTGGGTACAAATGTCGTGACAAATACGTGGGCTCTGTTTACTTCGTACAAGCCTAAAAACTCATGTCATGTAGTTGACTGTTTTTGATTTACACAAATAGCTAGATGTGAAGGGGTAATTACTACAAGCCAAGTGTCATTCATTTATATGATGTTAAATTGACGTGACTACCCCTCGGTGTTTAGTACTCGAAATGAAATTAATAATTTAATGAATCAATAAAAATCAATTAATTTTATTAGCACCTGATTGTATTAAATAATTAAAAATATTTACTGATCTATCCCCTCCGAAAACATTTTTCAACCAAAAAAGACGATCGGTTGGGAGTTTCACTCTACTTCGAATAATTCGAATATCTACCATATCTATACAGAATACATACACAACTTGTTGTGTATGCATTGAACCCAGCTGGGCCAACAGCTGGTTAGAAAATAAACTGGTAAAAATATAAGATGATCATTGTATTTATGTATTTATGTATTTTTGCTAAATGCCTGCTTGTATTAAGTGGACTATAAATAAATGCCAATGAAAAAGACACTATATCTATCTATAATTTTCAACCGTTCATTGTCTGAAGGTGTTTTTCCTGACGTCTGGAAACTTAACTTCGTTACATCAATACATAAATCCGGTTCTAAGTCTGATGTTACCAACTATAGACCCGTCAGTATCATCTGTGCTGGTGCAAAGATATTTGAAAAGTTGGTATACCAGGTTGTGTTTTCATTTGTTATGGCTTTAATCAATCCCTGTCAGCATGGGTTCTTCACGGGCAGATCAGTGCAAACAAATCTAGTGGACCATGTTACCTTTTTGTGTGATAACGTAATGAATGGAGGTCAAGTGGATACGGTGTACACGGATTTCTCCAAAGCGTTTGACATGGTCGATCATGGTCTTCTTCTCAAAAAGTTACGTGAGTTCGGAATTAACGGCTTGTTGCTGAAATGGTTTAGATCATACTTAGTGGGTCGCTCTCAACGAATCGTGATTGGTCATTGTAAATCTTCTATCATTCACCCCACATCTGGAATTCCCCAAGGCGCGATTTTGGGATCACTGTTGTTTTTAATCTTTGCCAATGATCTAGTTCAACAGATGAGTAGCAAATGCTCCCAGCTTGCTGATGATCTAAAAATCTCGAGAAGAATTGATAGCATTGAAGACTGTCTTTCTCTGCAAAAGGACGTTAAGACTCTTGAGAGATGGTGTCTGCTTAACAAGCTAAAGCTCAATGTGCAGAAATGTGCGATCCTTAGTACGAGCCATAAAAAAGCCATCCTGATTTTCAACTACATCATGGACAATGTCACCCTAAATAGGGTTACGTTTAAGAAGGATCTTGGTGTCATTTTTGATGATAAACTTCGATTTGATTTGCATATTGATATGGTCACAGAGAAAGCGTACAGGATGCTAGGCTTCATCTTTAGATCCGGCAAACTCTTCAATAAACCAGAAAGTTTCATCGCTTGGTATCATTCGTATGTCAGGAATTACGTTGAATACTGCTCCGTAGTCTGGTCTCCTCAATATGATACATATATCACCCAGATAGAGAGAGTTCAGCGAAGATTCACAAAAATGTTGTATAGAAGATTCTACTGGCCTTACGAGCATTACCATGACCGCCTGCTCCGTTTAAAGATGCATCGCCTGGAATCTCGTCGTTTGTATGCAGATGAAATGTTTTTATGTAAGGTCGTCCGTCGTCGACTGAATTTCGATTTCACTGATCAAATATCCTTCGCACGTCCTAGTCGCTTCACTCGTCAGAAGAACACTTTCTACCTGCATAAACTCAACACGAACATCGAATGCAATGCTCCACTCGTTCGGATGCAAAGGCAACATAATGAGTTATTTAACTCAATTGATTTTTTCTCGAAAAGTTTAAAGACATTTAAAAGAGACATTAAGGATGTTTACGTTGTGTAGTTTAATTTACTCAAGTTATTATTATGAAGTGAATTGATTTGAATTGAATTTGATTTTTTGTTTTCTCTATTCTATTAGTTTTTTAGTTCTTAGTTTTCTATTATTGTAAACGTTTTCTGTTTGATTATTCTAGTCGCTTTCTTTTTTGTCATATTTTTATATTAATCTATTATTGGCTGTAATAAGCTGTTGATTAATTGAAATAAATAAATAAATAAATAAGTATTTTTCAACGACAACGTGCGTGCAAGAGCAATATTAAAAAACGTGTAGCTAATCGATATCGAGTTGAATTTTAGTGTTCTTTGAG
Organism: Pseudolycoriella hygida; assembly: GCA_029228625.1. Lineage (NCBI taxonomy): Eukaryota > Metazoa > Arthropoda > Insecta > Diptera > Sciaridae > Pseudolycoriella > Pseudolycoriella hygida. Next base: position 43,042,580 of record CM055403.1, on the reverse strand, counting down.
ATTGAATCTTTTTTTTTTTGTGGATTTAGTTAGATACGTATTCGCATTCGTCTTTTTTATAAGCTGACGACAAAAAGGTAAGGTCAACATAAAGCTCAAACCATACTTTAGTAGAAAATTTAGCTAGTTAGTTCCAGTTTCTCTCATATAATAACAGAAAAGATGTGATGAGTCGCAAATTCTGGAGTGAAATGAAGGACTTCCCAGTACTTGCGAGAACTTGTTTGGCGATACCGTCGGCGGAAACAACGGATGAACGGAACTTTGCAGACGCTGAAATCATTCGAAGTCCAAAAATGGACACAATTGACAGGGTTATCTCTAGGAGACCTTCTCTACATACACACAAGTGTAGCCTTACCTTTCTAATGAATTTTTACGGTGAAAAAATGAAATGAAACGTTTATAACTTTACAATTCGCCGATTTTTGTACACATAGTTTGTGGGCTGGGCCAGTGCCCATGGGGATTTTACTTGCGGGTATTGGTCTTCTTTTCTCAAACGGTGGACATTTTTGACATGTGGGCACAAAAATTTGCTATGCCCACTCATCTCTAGCCCACAGATAAATAAATATTACGAAGAAATTCATCTTAGTTCAAATTCAAATTCTTCAAAAGCTATAGAAATTCAAGTCGGTTGCTCTGGTTGCTCTCCAAATCGTTTTGTGAGAACGTTTTCTAGTTTATGCACTTTCATCTGAGTGACGTTTTTGACATCATGAATGTACTTGAAAGTATTTTTTAAAAATAATTTTGAATATTGTTACGTAATATATATAGAGATTGTTACGCGATGTAGGGGGGAGGGGGTCTAAGCCCGAAAATCGTGTAACGTAATTTAGGGACAGCCCCAAAGGTGTGTTGTGTACAAAAGTGTTATGAGAGGGACTGTTTACTCTCGTCAGAGAAATGATAATAAGGGATGTCCCAAACTAAATCCGGACGATTTTACATGCAGTAAAAAGGCGAATTTTACTGATATTGGGAAATGTTTGTTACGTGTCTGAAGCCTCAATATATCAATTTATATTTAAAATAGGGATAAGGTTGAGGACAGTTCTAATTACAAA
>CM055403.1:43022194-43041007 GCA_029228625.1 Pseudolycoriella hygida | reverse complement strand
AACAATGAGGATGATACAATAATTTGAATGCAGCATCAACATGTGCTACAGTGTGTTCGATCCAATAAATTTAAATAACACTCTGTGGAGTTTGTTTAATTTTCATTTACTGGCATATCTTTCAAAACTTTTTCTCTCAGTACAAAAAAAGTACATTTAATGTACTTTCTATAATTTAACACTTTATACAAATTTTACACACCAACATATAAGTATCCCGAGCGTCTTGGGTTCAAGCCCCGCAAATAGCGGAAATTTTTCTAATAAAAAAAATGAGAGCTTGGCATAAAAAAATGTAGATGGAGGACGGTAGCGATCATCAGAATCAGAAAAACTGAAATAGAAAAGTCGGAAAACTAAATTAAATTGTCCTTTCTTTTCTTACATAACATTATATGTACATGAAATGGGCTAGTAATTCACACTAAAAAGTACATTAAAGGTACATTAGTTGTGTATTGAAAGTGTTTTAAATGTACATTAGATGTACATGTAATTCACATTTAATGTACATTAAATGCACTCCACGTTCCAAAGAAAAGATGTAACGGTAAGGGCGCTTTTTAATATACATTAAATGTCCTGGGGGATTGGGTAGTTAGATAGGGTAGCGCCTGATTGCATATGAGCGGAGTGTCGTAGTCCGTGTCATGTGCCAGGCGTGCAACTGTCTAACTATCAAGTGCTCTTTTTACGTCCACGTCGTAGTCCCCGGGATCTCAATTCTCTTCGGAGTTTTGTGCTAAACTTAAGAGTGCTACCTGATGACTTGCCCACGGGTCAGAGGGGAATCGAATTAGTGGGTTGTGCGTGTGGCTAGCCACCATACCACACTCAAAAAAAGCGATATGGTTATGAATTCAACAACAGAGCCTCGGATTGGACAGGATAAACGGCAACGACTTAGGCAACGGAAAAAGGACAACGATTTACAATTAGGAACATGGAATGTTAGATCTCTGTTACGGCCAGGAGGGTTGAGATCACTCACTAGTGCGCTAAGGGCGACTAAACTTGACATTACAGCAGTACAGGAAACTAGACGGCCTGGGAAGGATTCTATGATCAGTAGAGACTTTACGTTTTATTACAGCGGCAAGAGCAACGACAGCCCAAGAGGATACGGAACAGGCTTCATGGTCTTCGGTAGAGCCAGAAACGCGGTGATTGGTTTCACTCCTGTCAACGAACGAATATGCACTCTACGGATAAGAGGAAAATTTTTCAATTATACTCTTATTAACGTCTACGCTCCAACGGAGGAAAAAGATAATGAAGCGAAGGAGTGATGGAGCACCGAATCGAGACATCAAAATCATACTTGGGGATTTGAATGCCAAGATAGGTCGCGAAGTCTACTACCGTCCCACTATTGGTAAATATAGCCTCCACGAAAAGACAAGCGAAAATGGAACGTTGGCAATTGATTTCGCAGCGTCAAGGAACATGGTTGTCTGCAGTACCTATTTCGAACATAAAGACATCCACAAAGCGACATGGGTATCACCTGATGGACGAACAAAAAACCAGATTGACCACGTGTTCATAGATGGGCGTCACTGTTCAAATGTTTTGGATGTCAAAAGTTGTAGGGGACCGAACATCGATTCAGATCACTACTTGGTAAAGGTGGTTGTTAGGGCTCGATTTTCGATTTCACACAATCGACAGCCGGCATTGGAAAAGTGGAACGTCGAGAAACTGCAGGACGAAAATATCAAACGGCAATATGTGGATAGTTTGGAGAAGAAAATTATTGACGGAATGGAAAGCGAACAACGAAACGTAGACGATGCATGGAATCAAATTAGATGAAACGTAGAGCAAGCCGCAGCAGAGACGATAGGAACGAGAACGGGAAAGAAAAGAAATGACTGGTTCGATGACGAATGCAGAAAAGCACTGGATGACAAAAATGCGGCTCGAGCGAGATATCTAAATAGATGCACTCGAGCTGGAAGGAAGTTTTAATCGAAATTGAAAGGTTTGGTAATCGAAAAGAGAAGCGGAATTTTTACCGGAAAGTAAACGAATCGAGGAAAGGTTACAGTCAACAAACTTTATTGTGCAAGGACAAGGATGGGTTGGTCTTAGCAGATGAAGAAAGGTGCATCAGACGATGGGCGGAGTACTTTAAGGAACTGCTGAACCCGAACAGACCACCGAACCGAAACGACACCAACAACAACTTACCATTTCAGACCGCGCAGCCACATATTGCAGAACCAACGCTACAAGAAGTGGAGCATGAAATTTTAAAGCTCAAAAATTTCAAAGCCCCAGGAACCGACAACATACCTGATACCTTTTCACGGTGGTAACGCATTATGTATGGAGATGCACGAGCTCATCAAGCGCATCTGGAATGTCGAGGAGTTGCCGGGAGAGTGGAATACTAGCATCATCTGCCCTTTGTACAAGAAAGGCGACAAATTGGAGTTTGGCAACTATCGCGGAATTTCGCTTTTGAATATCGCCTACAAGATATTTGCGAATATTCTATACAAACGCCTTCTTCCATACATGGAATCTACTGTTGGTGAATATCAAGGTGGTTTTCGTGTAGGTCGTTCAACAACGGAACAGCTGTTTAGCATTAGACAGATCTTGGAGAAGTGTAAGGAGTACAACGTGGAAATACACCATTTGTTCGTAGACTTCAAAGCAGCATACGACAGTGTCAACAGGAGGAAGTTATGGAGAGTGATGGAGGAGTTAGGGGTTCCCAAAAAACTAATCTCGCTAACAAGGTTGACAATGGATGAAGCTAACAGCCGAGTAAGAATCCGAAGCAAATTATCAGACGCTTTCGACATTGAGGAAGGACTACGTCAAGGTGATCCGCTCGCGACGCTGCTTTTTAATTTGACCCTTGAAGCAGCAGTGAGAACCATGGACATCGACACCAGCAGCACCATTTTCACCAAATCCAGTCAATTGCTGGGCTTCGCTGATGACTTGGATATCTTCGGCCGAAACATGGAAGCTGTTAAAGAAAAGTTCACGGCTTTGGACAGAAAAGGTACCGACCTCGGGTTAAAGGTTAATGACACAAAGAGCGAATACATGATTGTCTCCCCATCGAATCGACAACACGACCAAAGCGTAACAATTGACACACACATTTAAGGTGGTAGACAAGTTCGTATATCTTGGATCTCTGCTTAATTCTGACAACGTAATCATGGACGAAATCAAAAGACGGATAACTCTTGGCAACCGGAGTTATTACAGCCTGATAAAAATTTTAAAGTCCAAATCAGTAAGCAGAAACTCTAATTGCGCACTGTACAAATCTGTGATAAGACCAATAGTTACGTATGGGTCGGAGTCGTGGTGCATGACTCAGAAAGACGAACAATCGCTGCTCACGTTCGAAAGAAAGGTACTGCGGACAATTTACGGACCAGTATATGACGAAAATACATGAAAATATATGACGAAAACAACTCGATAGCGTAGTGGTTAACACGTCTGCTTGCTACTATGAGATCGAGTTGCCAGTGCGTTGGTTCGAAACTCAGCCGCAGACAGATTTGTTCCGATTGTTAGATTTGTAAGCAAAACAAAGCTAATTGAATCGGTTCAAGTCATGTGAAGTTGAGTGTAGCGCCATCGTACGGCTTACCGGTGAAAGGCATTGTTGGGAGGTGCCGGTATTCTACTCCTACTAGTTTCGTTCCTAGTACATCTCATGGATGGCACTGGGTTTGTCGCACAGCTTACCACTGGCACAGTAAAAACTTTCCGGTAATGAAAGGTTCTCAAATAGTAGAACCACAAAAAGTAGCGAAACTAGTAAATAATGATCTAGCCCCTAACCCTTCATGGGTTGTTAAGGCAGATTATTATTATTATTATTATATGACGAAAATATGAACAGATGGCGCAGACGATTTAATCATGAGCTTATGCAGCTTTATGGAGAGCCGGATATAGTTAGAACAACAAAAATTAACAGACTACGATGGCTTGGTCATGTGCAGCGTATGGACGACAATCGTATCCCGAAGAAACTTTTTATCACCAAACCGGAAGGCAAAAGCAGTGCAGGCAGACCAAAATCCAGATGGTGCGATGCAGCTTTTGCCAACCTGAGAACTGCGGGAGTAACCAGCTGGAAGACGTTAGCTGAGGATAGGTCCGGTTGGAGAAGCATGTTGGAGAAGGCCAAGACCCTTAATGGGTTGTAGGGCCGGTTGAGTAAGTAAGTAAAGTAAGTAAATGTCCTGGAACTGGATCACATTAAATGGGATCAGCACATTTTCCGATGGCCCTTTATGTACATTTCGTGGGGCCAATTGTTATCTGAGTATGTATGTACTTTCAATTGACTATTTTTAACCTTATCGATTTACGTGCAAAAAACTGAATATTTGAAGGCAATGTCAAAATTTGACAGTTTTTCATTTATTCCAATGGTTTGAAGAAATTAAAAACATAAACAATTTTGGTAGAACACTACATGAAAAATCGTTCCTTATCAGCAAAAACAAAAAATTCTGTTGATACGGTCGACAAACTAATGATTTTCTAGACTGGGAGATTCCTTTGATATGAATGTTCAGACGTTAGCATATGACATTAGAAGATCATAAAATGTTGAAACCAATACAGATGAATTTGATGAGTTGACGTTCGAATCCGAAATCGGTTGACCGGGAGACCTCAATGGCCAAAATATACCGATTTCAAAGTCCATTCAATCACCGATTGTTGATGCCATAAAATGCAAGATTAGACGATATGATGATGGCATGCTTGCTTGACTGGGAGATTGTTCAGCCGTTGTTTATCGGCCATCTCCATAATGTCAATTCTAGCACTGATATTTAGTAGGTTCGATGTGAAGGTAATTCTTTGCTGGTTTTTCCAGTTTGACCACCGGTTTGACGACATTTATGGTGTTCCACCTTCGAAGACCAATTGACCAGAGTGAATGGAATTGGTTGCCGTCGCCTCCGATTTAAGCACAACAATGACAAGGCGGTTCGTTGATGGCTAAAGTTGAGGTTATGTATCTCTTCTGTTTTTGTTAACAATTCGCCGGCCATACAATGTACTCCATGTGTAGATGAACCAATTCTTAATAAATTTTAATTCACTGGCATATAATTAACTGACTTTACATTCAGAAATATAATAATTTGTTGCGAGCCAAACGAAGACCGTATGACATTGCGGCCGCCTTCACTTTCATATTTGGCAGTACCTACTACAAAATCAGTTTCGTTGGCTGGGGCTCGCCCAGTGCGGTGGACAGACAGACGGACAGGAAGGGTGAAAACATAAAGTAGCTATCGCTAATTAATGAAGCTTATTTATGAAGCCTATTTAAAATTATGTCGGGGACTGCTGACTTCGTTGGGGCGCCAGGGCTCTACTCATAGAAGGTGCCATATAAAGCCCATATGTATGTGTTTGTGTGTAATGTGTATGGTAGCATGAGACAAGGTGCGGTGGTCGAGATAGAGGTTTGGTGTCAAAGAGAAAGTTGTTGAATTGAGTGTGTAGTTCATCGGGGTGACCGAAAAAGAGACGGAAAAGGGCCGCTCATAAATTACGTAAATCAAAAATTGACATTTTCGAGAAACAAGAAATTTGACCTATTTTTGTTCTAACCGTAATGCTTGCCTTATACAACTCCTCTCTCCTCTTGCGTGACGTAATTTATGAACGGCCCTAAACAGGCGGGGCTCAAAATAAAAGTTTTGATATGTTGTAGAGTAAGTTGAGGTGATCATTTTTGCCCATGGAAGTAGTAGCCGCCGCCAAACCGCTTCTGTTTGGCGGCGGCGGCGGCTCAAAACAACTTTTGATATATTGTAGAGGAAGTTGTGGGGATATTTTTCGACCATGGTATTAGTAGCCGCCGCGCTTCGCTTTGGCGCCGGTGGCGGCTCGAAAAAAAACTATATATAATTCGTCAGAAACAATTTTCCTACTTCCAAAAGAAATGATATCACAACAAAACCTGTGTCCAAGTCCTCGTCACTTCTATCAAAACAACTGATATCAGTTTGGGTGACGCTTACAGCTTCGTAACGCAAAAAATTCTTTTGAAATATTTTCACATTTTATTAAAAAAATTCGTAAAAAATGCTGGACCCTCCCAAGGTAATAATTTTGCTGCGCTTTCAGATTTCACACGCAAAAATTTGGCTATCCGTATTCCATAAATTGCGCAAAGCAAAGTATTTGGGGTGTTAAATCTGAAAGCGCAAAAAAATTATTACGTTGGGAGTGTCCGGCCGGAAAAATTGAGTGAGTTATGTGATATGCTCTTCCAACTTGGCTATTTGTACCCGAGTACGAATAGCAGCCCGTTTGAAGACAAATAGCATCGACCAAATAGCCAATGTCGAATCGCCAAAATCCACTTCTACACACTTCGGCGATTTTTCTCACCGTTTCTTAACACTCTGGCAATTTTTTTTTTTTCGTTTCAAATCACCAAAAGAAAAATTGCAAAATGTGAATAAACGCCAAAATGTCATGTTTTTCGTTCAAAATGTTTTGCTCACGGAAGTAGTCAATTCAATCGTCCAAAACAGGTACGCCTCCACAAACATACCGAAAAAATAATTTTGAGATTTATTTATTTAGCGTATAGTTTCTTACATCTTATTCTAAAATTATTTTTATATTACAATCTATTTTTATTACAATTGTGAGTCACCGAGAGGTCATTACGACAGGTTCGGTAATAATTCCTCAATTGAACATTTAGACTTAATACTATTTTCCATTTTTCACACTTTTTCATTCATAGGCGATTTGTTTTTTCGATGCTATTGCCGGGGAGGTTGACTAGCCAACAGTTCCGACTACCGGGTGATGACATTATTGTCTGCTGGGACCTCACGAGCCCATTGTATGACCTGGGCGCCATCTTTTCGTGTCTTTTTTGTTTTTGGTGAATGTGGTGTCATCTATGGTACAGCAGCGGGACCACTGGACCATTTATGATGACCATTCACTGTGCATTGTTATTTGAGTGACGTCATTAAATGCACGTGTTTCGTTATAGACAATCGAATCCTGTAACTACCCAATTTAAACGAATCATCGAAGCTTGGGTGAACTTTTGGACGTTTTTGATCTAAAGTTTTTGAAGGAAAAATCCATTCGTTACCGGGAATCGAACCCGGGCATTCTTGGCGGAAAGCTAGCGCGTCACCGCTGAGCCACCACGTCCACAATTTTAAGATAATGATAACTTCGTTTTTTTTAACGAAAACTTATTTGATTTTCATTGTAACTCCAACGAGTGTTCTTGAGGCGTTGCTGTCAGTTCTTCCGATGGACTTGTTTTTCGAGTGAGAAGCTGTAATGACATCAATTCGGTTGAGGAACAGCAATTGCTGGCAAGACTCGATTGCGGGTCACGCTAACACCTTGCTGGAGAAATCGAAGGAAATTACAGAGATCTTGATGTACACAGATCAATGCACTCCACAATATTTCTTTGATAAGAACTTTCAAGTCATGATCCCAAGCAGAGAAGAGTGGGAAAATGGCACAAAAACTTTAGATCCGAATGACGTGAATATATTCACGGATGGATCGAAGATAAACAATGGGACGGGCGCAGGAATTTTTTCCAGCAATCCCTTAATACGGGAGTCGTACTCGCTTGGTAAGTATGCATCGTTAACCGAAGCTGAGACCTTCAGGATAATTAAGGCTTGTGTTGAGCTAAATGAGACGGAATATGAGGCAAGGAACGTCAACATAAACACATACACGGACAGCCAAGCATGTCTGAAGTCATTAAGCTCTAATTGCTTAAATTCTAAACTCGTGATAGAGTGTACACAAAGAGTGAATTAAGTGGCTAGACCGCACAAAGTTAACTTAGTTTGGATACCTGGTCACAGAGGAGTGGACGGGAATGAAGAAGCAGATGCTCTAGCTCGAGACGGTAGCACAACAGCTTTCTTCGGACCGGAGCCAGCCTTTGGACTGCCATACAGGGTGCAGAGGACCATAATCAGAGAGTGTTATTCTAGAAAGCTATGGTCAAACCTCCGAAACTGTAGGCAGTCGAAGATTTTCTTAAATGGCACATCCAACAAGATTACCAAATATCTCCTAAAGTGCTCCAAAACAGCACTGAGGAAGCTGATTGGAACCATTACCGGACACTGTAAGTTACGGAAACACATGCACAACATGAAATTAGAGAATTCAGCGATCTGCAGGAGATGTGAGGAAGAAGAGGAAACGCCCAAACACCTATTCACAATGTACCCATCCTTGGTGTGGCAAAGACTAGAGAGATTTGGAGCTGCCTTTCCAAACCAAGAGCAAATTATGAAAACAAACATAAGAAAACTACAAGAATTCTCCATAAAATTTATTGAGAATATGTGTATGAGGAGACATTTTGAAGAATAGGTCACCTCAAACTTAGAAGTGCTTTAGTAATAGTAAAGTAAATAAAAAATGTTTTGGTTATGAAAGGGGCCCACCCATGCGGCCTAATTATGCTTAAGTTTTATTATACAAATGTATTGTGAACTTAGAACCAATAAACGAATCTAATCTAAAACGTTAAAATTTGTAACTTTTATGATGAAGTGTAACCCAAATTTCGACTCAATTTGTAAACAATAAACCATTCAAATGGAATGGGTATAGGAAAGTATCGATAAGCTATTGACAAAACATTAAGTCACAACTATATGGACGTTTCGCTTGAGTCACATCAAAGAGGTCTCGCTGGGGAAACCTACCAATAATCTCAATGAGGAGATCGCCCAGAGATTTGGCTAGAGAGACCTTCCAGAGGACTCTTGAGGGTCGCGCTAGCGAGCGGCCGAGGAGGGGTGCACTGACGGACACGAAGGGTGAGAACATAAAGCTAACTGCGTATTTTAAACGATAGTTCCACTTACACTCGTTTTCTCACACGCAAGCATAAACAATTTTGTGTTACACTTGGGGAGAAAATTTAATTCCAAGTAGAGCGAATTACGGCCCTTGCTCCACTCTGGCCGTAAACTTTCGCTCTTGTTGGAATTTACTATTTTCTCCCATGTATAAGAAAATACTATTGTTTTTAGTGCCCCCAGGGAGTGGCGTTACCTTCTACGTAAACTTGAAACATAATCACATCAATTGCTACCGTAACCCGATTGTCCTGAATCAAGTCGACACTTTCCTTTCATGATACAAATCCTGTTGATCATGCTCGGAGCGGTAGCGGAGAGCGTGACACAGTCCCACACCTAAAAAAAAAACGTCCAAAAACCCAAAAAACTCCATACAAAACTTTTGGGACAAGACACGACGTCGAACGTCGCAGCAGCTTTCCAACGAGCCCACACTCATCAAAATCGGTTGAAAACGAGCCGAGATATCGCCAATCAAAGATGACCAATTTCCATATAAAAATGGTAAAAATGTGTTTGAAAATAATCAAAATTTTATTCCTGTGTTGTGTGTCCACGATCTATCTATCTACTTTTTTTTTCTCGAGAACCGCGGGAGCGATTTCCTTAAAATTTTCAGGGAATGTCAGTCTCGGGCCCAAATGAAAAATTTCATATGCCGCTTTTCCGGGCAAATTCTGGAAAATCCGTGGCATGTGGAAAAGTGGTCAATTTTGAGGGTTTTTAGATAATGCTCGGAGTTTTCGAATTTTAGCTCCGAAATGACAATATCCAGAGAGATGGTTTCTTCGAGAAAGTTATACAGTTTGATCAGCAGAATTTTTTGGGATTTTCAGAAATCTGTCAAAGTGACGCCATCTTGGATTTTTGTTAAGTATAAATTATGCTTCTTTGGGTTTTCGAATTTTAGCTCCGGAATGATAACACTTGCAGAGTTGGTTTCTTCTAGGATAATTTTTTGAGATCATAAGAAAATGGCTGCCAGCTGCGATCTTGTATTTTTGTTTATGTTTTTACGGTTTTCGAATTTTAGCTCCGGAATGACACTACTTAGGCAGATGGTTTCTTCTAGAAAGTTATAGAGTCTCATCAGGAGAATTTTTTGGAATCATAAGAAAATGGCTGCCAGTTGTCATAGCTGCGCCATCTTGGAGCAAGTTATAGAGTTTGATCAGGAGATTTTTTTGGAATCGTAAGAAAATGGCTGCTAACTGTCAAAATGACACCATCTTGAATATTTTGCTAAATACTGAATGAGAATACCTAGATAGTTGGTTTCTTTAGGAAAGTTATATAAATCACTGAGAAGAATTGGTGACACAAAGTGTTCCGATGGCAGCCGAAGGTGACACGAAGTGTTCCGAAGGCAGCCGAAGGTGACACGAAGTGTTCCGGAGGCAGCCGAAGGTGACACGAAGTGTTCCGAAGGCAGTCGAAGGTGACACGAAGTGTTCCGAAGGCAGGCGAAGGCAGCCGAAGGTGACACGAAGTGTTCCGAAGGTAGCCGAAGGTGACACAAAGTATTCGGAAAGTAGCCGAAGGTGATACGAAGTGTTCCGATGGTAGCCGAAGGTGTTGGAGAACAATTTTTTTCGGAAAAAAAATTTTTCAGAGAAAATTTTTTTGGAGAAAATTTTTTTTGTAGAAAATTTTTTTAAGGAAAAATTGTTTGTTTGAAAATTTTTTTTTTTTAGGAGAAAAAGTTTTGTTTGTAGAAAATTTTTTGAAGGAAAAATTTTGTTGTAGAAAAAATTTTTTCGGAGAAATTTTTTTTGTAAGAAAATTTTTTTCGAAGACAATTTATAATTAAGAAAAATTACAGCGCTGTTTTCAAAACAAAATTACATTGTCTTAAAAAAATTGCGTCACAAATGCCGGACCCAACGACGAAATAATTTTTCTGTACTTTCAGTTTTTGCGCTGCTAAAATTTGACTTTTGTTTCTTGTTGTGTAGATTGTCGGTGTAATTCTTCAGGAAATTAAAACTTTGAACAAAAGCGGTCGTCCCTAAATTACGTAACGCTAATTTTGGGATTTTACCCCCCCCCCGCCCCTCCCCCGCGTAACGCATTTTCCCATACCTTTAACATTGAAAGTAAGGCTTACTATCAGGTCAAAATTCCAAACAAAAATTTCAGGTCGACCTGATTGACCTGAAATTTTTTTTCTGTTCAAATCGTTTTCTTTTTCATGGATTTGAAGAAAAATATCTAAAAGAAGCAATTTTAATTTTTGACCTCAAATTGGCCTGTCGTAAGCCTTAATTGAAAGTAACCCTACCCCCCCTCTTCCTAGAGCGTTACGTAATTTAGGGACTGTCCCAAAGGTTCTATTCGATCAAACTTCTGCGTATTATCAGCGATAGCGTCGCCTCAAGCGATATCATTAATTTTGGAAGCAGACTCACGTACTGCGTCACACTCTACCTTTCAACAGGTTTTTGTTGCGGTATTTATTTTGTGCAACCAGCTCCCCCTTCCGATATTAGACAACGACTACGTTTTACTACATTGCCATGCCGTTTCCTTAAAAACATAACAATGCCAATAAACCTCGCAATAAACCATCGGCGTGGATACAATAAAGTAGCGGTAGAGTGAAATCAACGAAGTTAATTCCCTAGATGCAGCTACGTGCAGTGAGGTGTGCACAGACGTTCGGAAGGACAGGAAGGGTGAAAACGTAAAGTAGCTATACCGACTAAATAATTAATCAACTTAATTGTCGATAGCGTAGTGGTTAACACGTCTGCTTGCTACCACGAGATTGAGTTGCCAGTGCGTTAGTTCGAAACTCAACCGCAGACGGATTTGTTCCGATTGTTAGATTTGTAAACAAAACAAAGCTGAATGAATCGTTCTTGTCGAGTGTAGTGCTATCGTACGGCTTACCAGAAAAGGCATTGTTGGGAGAGCCGGTATTCTACTCCTACTAGTTTCGCTCCTAGTTACATTTCATAGATGGCACTGGGTTTGTCGCACAGCTTACCACTGGCGCAGTAAAACTTTCCGGTAATGAAAGGATCTCAAAAAGTAGAACCACAAACAGCGAAACTAGTAAATAATGATCTAGCCTCTAACCCTTCATGGGTTGTAAGGCAGATTATTATTATTATTATTATTAATTGTCCATTAAAAACCTAACGGTCAAATATCAACAATAAGGTCACTCTTCGAAAAATATGTAGCAGAGAAAATTAGCCAGACAACACACACAACGGATGCTATTTGGCGCGCGCCGAATCATATTCGATTTTTAAAATTCGGGTACGAATAGCATCAGCTGTGTTGTTTGGCTATTTTTACCCGGATACGAATAGCATCCGCAAATCTTAAATTTACGTTCGTAAATTGTTAATATTTTATTTCCGTTTATTGAAATCAATTTACAATTATGTTTATAAGTAAAATATTTCGGACTGAATAAATGATAAAAACCCAAAGAATATAAAAATAAGATTTCGTGAAAGACACGAACAGAAAAGAATTTACATAAACTTTACTCGACAATATTATTGCTTGGTTATAGTTTAAATAGTCAATTATAAGAGAGTATATAGGGATATCGATCAAACTTCGATATCATTCATTAATTGCGCAATCCTTTTGACTTCTTCCGACTCTGGAGATAAAATGAAGAAGTTAATGGTATACAGTGCTTCAATCAAACATTTGGCTGTTCCTAAATCATTTTTCGATTTGGCAAGTAGGTAGCCATCAGAAAATGTTTGCGCATAATTACACAGGGGTGAGCCAAGCTTTTCATAGTTTCGTATCAGTTCACGAATCAATTCCAGTGCCTTTTTCCAAGATAGTGTAGGGAGATTCTTATCGTTCTTACGATTTTGCTCCATAAGTTCTGCCGTTTCTTTGTCGTAACAAAAACAATCCAAAGGACACGTGATGTGCCACTTTTGTTGTAGAAGAGCCCGGGAGTCTTCTGGAGTGGTTTTACAACGCACGTCATCGAATTGCTGGTAATTGATGGTGATTTCCTGGCCGATTTTAATATCTGTCAGTGAATACAGAATGAGAACTTTAAAAGTTTCATCGTACATGTATGCAGCATTTGGTTTACATGAATGATTTACACGCGAAATTCGTAGATAAAGACCATTATCCTCGCCATCACTTCCAAACTTGTTCAGATTATATTTATCATAAAAAGTTCCGCCGATAGGCATTAGATCATTAATAGCTGGATGCTCTTCGTCTTCATTGTGGCCTTTTTCAACAATGATCCGAAACATAGAGGGAATTTTCTTCTTAGCAATTACCCCAAGTCCTTTGCCTGAGACTTTGCATATTTTCCAGTCTATATCTTCTTCACCACAACGAAGTTTGCACCACTGTTTATGACCTTGTCCCTTTCCGCTTGTTCGCCTATCTAGATGTCTACAATTCTTACTACAATACGCACGACGTTTGCACGTTTTACATAACCGAACACGTGAGGCTTCGACAATTTCAAGGCAAGTGGCACAGTGACGATCAATATTCATTATTTCGTAGTCAAAATCGACTATCTCGTTCGGTTTATACGTGTTACACAATTTTAAAGTTTTGAAATGAAGGAGTCACTGAAAGCAAAATGGATGCTCTACTCTTGTAGGAGGTGAGTTAGAATTCGATCTTTCTCCAAGGTATGTAACAACTGAAGGTAAGGCAAAACTTATAGAATCAGATAAATTAAGGGCATAACTTTGAGGTGAATTCATTTCTGTTAAGGCCTCGTCACGTAAAATTCACATCATGAAAGAATGAAAAATGTGAAAAACTAATAGAGCGTTGCATGTTTGATTTATTGATCTTTGGTTGATCTGATGAGATACTTTTTTCAAATTCCCCTACTTTTTTAATAAATCTTTCTCTAGCAAAAAGGTCTGTAAATTTTGACGGTTGCCCTAGCCGGTAGAAATCTTAGTATAAGCTTTTCGCAAACATCGGCATTCAGTACCGCCCTTTAAAAAGTTTGCATGTAGGAGCGCGTTCAAAACGAAAATTCTTGAACAGGAGTTGCTCAGCATGTTGTCAAGTTTATTTGTATTTGTATTTTGGTGTGACGTATTTTTTTAATCAAAAGTGAAAATATTTCAAAAGAATTTTTTGCGTTCCGAAGCTGCAAGCGTCACCCAAATTGATATCAGTTGTTATGAAAGAAGGGACGGGGACTTGCGTCATGTTTGGACCCTTACGAAGTACAAAGGTCCTATACGTTTACTACAAACAATTTTTTTGTAACATGGGGTAGATCGAGGTGGGAGGGGGGGTGCATCTATTATCGTCTAGAGATGACGAATCAGCAATAAAAAAAATTTCCGTCTGTCCGTCTGTCCGTCCGTCTCCACTTTTTTTTCCAAACGGCTCGACCGATCAGCCTAAACTTTTTTCCCTGAAAGGTACATGCCTCCCATGATTTAAGTTCGAAGATAGGCAAAATCGATCAAGTGGTTCCGGAGATATGGTCGACGAAATGACCAAAAGCATGGTTTTTCTAGGGTCGGTGAAGCTTCTTCGCAAATATCTCAGCAAGTATAGCACGGAAATTTTGGTGTCAAATGAAAGCATTGGATGTCACAAAACTGGGAAAAAATTTTTGTGGGAATCGGTACAGGGGTCTGGGAACTGGGACCAATGGAATGGACGAAATTGAGATTCTTGGCCACATCCGAAAACAGTTTTTCGTCTATATTTCCTTAACTGTGCAATATGGAGATTTACTGTCAAAGGCAAAGTTGTAGAGAATTAAATTTAAGCGAACACGTGTTTCTGGGTTTTGGGAAAATATGGCTCAATTCTGGTATATGGGCTGGGCACTTCCATAATTGGGCAGGATGACCCGAATGTCCAGAACAATGAGAGCTACAAAGTTACTTCCAAAGGCAAAGTTGTAGAAAATAAAATTTTAGATAACACGTGTTTCAGGGTTTTAGAAGAAATTGCCCAGTCCTTGGATATAAGCTTTTCTAGATTTGAATGGTCTGCGACGTACTTCGGTAGGGCCTTTGACATTACCTTGGGTAATTTCTATGGATCTTTGAAATTCTTACAGTTATAAAAGAACAGATAGTAGAACAGAAGTACGGGTCTTTGGTTATGTTTTCCTTTTAAAAAGGGTTTCGTTGTGATTTATACACACAAAAATCTCGGTGAAACTTTTGGGTAACATTGTCATTAAATTAACTTTGCTCAAGTTTCATGTCGAATTTTTCGTTTCTGAACGCGCTAAAAAGTACTCCACAAAAGGTTTTGAACCAGGACAAAACATTTTGGTTTTAGTCCTAAAAACATATGAAGGGACCCGTACGTATCAGAATAGATGTGACAAACAGAGTTGATGTTACGAAAAGAAATGTTCACCTCAATTTTCTCTACAACATTGCAAAAAACCATTGTTTTGTTATGGGCCGACTTTAGGACACACCTAGGGCCATGTGGAAATGCCTCTGACACATACTTCTATAGACAAAAATGTTTCGCTCAATCTGCTCTGCAATATGACACAAAAATGCTTTTTGGTTAGGGCCAACCTTAAGACCGACCAGAGGCTCACTTGAGCCTCAAGCACAGGCCCAAATTTGTTTATGAATATAATTCGGTACACGGTTACATCTCAAATAGAAAAATAATCAACAAAATCGGTTAGGATTTGCCCGATTTATGTGAACAAAAACACGTTGGACCTAGTTTCAGGGTCCTGGCTCAGTCCAAAGGCATCTTATCAAAAAACTTTCTTCCATAAAATGTGAGATATTCCTAGACCTTTCGATTATAATTTTTTTTTTTTTGAAAATCGGAAGAGATTTATACTCGAGTTATGTACAAAAAAAACATGTAAGGCCCCAGCAAAGACTCTTTTTTAGTGCCCTAGCTAAGTCCAAGGACTCAATATCAAAAAAGTTTCTTCTACAAATTGTCGGCCATGCCCAGATCTTTCAAACAAATAAAAAATCTATGACAATCGGAAAAGATTTACTCGAGTTATGCACAAAAACACGTATGGCTCTAGCATAGAATCGTTTTTAGTGCCCTAGCAAGTCCAAGGACTCAAATCCAAAAATGTTTCTTCCATAAATTGTCAGGCATGCCCAGATCTTTCAAACAAAAAAAATTATGAAAATCGGAAAATATTCACTTGAGTTATGAACAAAAGACCAAAAACCTACACGGCTCTAGCTCGGCGGCCCTTGGGCCGACAGTGCCCAGATTCAATCTCATAAAAGATTTTTTGATTACCTTTCACGAAAAAAAAAAGTTTTTGAAAATCGGTTGAGTTGTACATAACTCGAGGAAATCTTTTCCGATTTTCAGAAAATTCTTTTTGTTTGAAAGACCGTCGGCATAGCCGACATTTATGGAAGAAGTTTTTTGAATTTGAGTCCTTGGACTTAGCTTAACTTAAAACGAGTCTCTGCTAGGGCTCCACGTGTTTTTTGTACATTATTCGAGTAAATCTTTTCCGATTTTCAAAAATTTTTTTTTGTTTGAAAGATTTGGGCATGACCGACAATTTGTGGAAGAAACATTTTTTGATTTGAGTCTTTGGACTTAGCTAGGGCTCTACAAACGAGTGTTTGTTAGGGCCGTACGTGTTTTCGTACGTAACTCGAGTAAATCTCTTCCGATTTTCAAAAACTTTTTTTTGTTTCTAGGCACGGCCGACAATTTATGATATAACTTTTGCCTGTGCTTAGGACTCAAGTGGGCCTCATGTCGGTCCTAAGGTCGGCCCTAACATAAAAAAATGTTTTTTGCTATGTTGCAGAGCAAATTGAGGGAAACATTTTTGTCTATGGAAGTATGTGTCAGAGGCCTCTACTTAGGTCACTAGGTCAGTACTAAGGTCGGCTCTAGCCCAAAAAATGGTTTTTTGCTATGTTGTGGACAAAATTGAGGAGAACATTTTTCTCTATTTGGAGGTCAATTTTGTGCGTTCGGAGAATTTTTTTACACCGTTTCTTCGGACGGGTTTTTCAATATTGCCCTATCGGCAATTTCCAATACAATTTAATGTGGACGCAATTTCATACACTTAAGAGTTAAGGCAATATTTACTTAAATACGTTCGAGTCTTTTTGTCGCATCAACTCTGTTTGCCACATCTATTCTGATACGTACAGGTCCCTTCATATGTTTTTTATTGCTGATTCATCATCTAGGGACCATGATCGGTGCTCCCCTCCTACTCCCGGGTCGAAATTCGACTGGTTACAAACGTTGTGGTAAACGCAATAGACCTCTTTTCGAAGAACTTCGTTCTTCGTACGGGTCTAATAATGTATCAAAATCCACCGTTGTACATCTTCTTTACATGATCTACATAAATTTAACAGTAATTTTTCATGAAATTTCCATGAAACATATGCAAAATTTACATTATTCTTATTTCAAAATATAATTTGAATTTATTCGAATTGACATCGGGCTATTTGTACCCAGGGCCGTATCTAGGTACTGGCGGGGTTGGGCTCCGCCCACCCTGAGATATCTTGCGCCCACCCTCAGATTTTCGAAAATGCAAGCAAATTTAGTCAATTTTGATTAATTTGGGCCATATTTTAACAAGTGTACAAATGAAACACGATTTCGAAAAATTCCGCTTGCTTCGCTCGCGCACTTTTAATTCCTTTTAAAATTTTGCATTTAAAGAACTTTTCATAGAGATACATTCTATGTTTCTATACTTTTACGATTTCTGCTTAGCGCAAATGTAAACTTTTTAAAAGCATGGGCTCGTGAGAAAACTTGCTGAGTAATACATATCACATAAGGATATATTTTGCTTTATTTCTATAACTTTTTCATTCTGAAGGCGCGCGCCCACCCTGATTTAGCTGTCTAGATACGGCTCTGCTTGTACCTACCATGGTACGAATAACATCCAGTTTGCGGGCAAATAGCATCGATTGTTTTGTTTTTGGCTACAATCAGCATCGGCCTTCATAAAAGCGTTAAAATTCAATTTCAAGCAATTCATAATTGAATCCAATATTTTCGTACGTCGTCGTATATTCTAATTCAATTTTCCATTTATGCAACAACACACCACAAAGCAAAACGCACAAATTACATTCTCACTCGCACACAAATATCGGGTAAAATTTAACAATGAATTACAAAACTGACAAAACTAAACCGCAACCATCCGAAAATAGGTCATTTTCTTATGAGAAATGTAACTCTGAAAATTGAAAGCTTCGAGTTCCGGTTGGAAATTACACGTTATTTTATAGCATGGTTATGGCACGTAGAAATGAGGAACTTGTGATTTTTTTCTGGGGTAAAGAAAAATTGAGGTAAAAATTCAATATACACATTTCTTTTGACTTGTTTAATAACGCGAAGAAATTGATATTTTTTTTATCAAAATATTAATCACCGCGATAACACAGACACAGCACTGCTACCAATTATCTTAAGAAAAGTCTGTTATAATAAATTGGTTAACATAAGAGGACAACAAGACCGATCGATTCAAAATACTCAAAGGCATTTGCGACGAGGCCCAAATATTGGGAAGAAAGACATCCTAAGACAAATTTTTGTTAGTTTCACGAATTTTAAGGGGCAGAGCCCCTAGCGGTAGAGCTCGGACTATTCCAGATTTCGTGTCAAAAATCGTTTTCACCACACGCACACTCGTGGCTTTCGTTTCAAAAATTGTTTTCACCACATCCAACATCGTATACATAGCTGTGGTGAAAGCGAGGACAGTCCGATCTCTACCTAGCGGGGTTTTAGACGCCGCCTGCAGGGTGTAATTTTTGCTCGCCGCGGAAGAAATAAAGCCAGTCGCAGGTGTGGAGGTAAGGGGGCAGCGCCTCCCAACATGAAAACCATTTCCTTCTCGTGTATTATATCCGGTGTTATTTTGTTCGATGTTATTAGGGAACATCCATAAAGGACGTCCACTTTT
>CM055403.1:42994795-43005055 GCA_029228625.1 Pseudolycoriella hygida | reverse complement strand
CTGGAGATTTGGGTCATCTTGCCCAATTATGGAAGTGGCCACATACCAGGATTGGACCATATTTCACCAAAACCCTGAGACAGTGTTCGCTAAAATTTGATTCTCTACAACTTTGCCTTTAAAAGTAAATCTCTGCATTGCGTATTTACGCAAATACTGAAAAAAAACTATCTCTTATCATTTTGGGCAGAGAAATTTTTTTTCGCCCATTCCATGGCTCCCAGTGCCGAGACCCTTGACCCGATTCCAACAAAAAAAAAATCCCCAGTTTTTTGGTATCAAATGCTTTCATTTGTTACCAAATTGAGCAATTTCCGTGCTTTACTTGCTGAGATATTTGCGAAAAAGTTTCACCGACCCACGAAAAACCATGTTTTTGGTCACTTCCTCGACCATATCTCCGGAACCACTTGATCGATTTTGCTCATCTTCGAACTTGAATCATGGGAGGCATGTACCTTTCAGGGAAAAAAAAGATTAGGCTGATCGGTTGAGTCGTTTGGAAAAAAAAGTGGAGACGGACAGACGGACGGACGGACGGACGGACGGACAGACGGAGAGACGGACAGACGGACATTTTTTTATTGCTGATTCGTCATATTCAGACGATAATAGATGCATCCCCCCACTCCCACCTCGGTCTACCCCATGTTACAATAAAATTGTTTGTAGTAAACGTATAGGACCTCTTGTACTTCGTACGGGTCCAATAAATAAGAAAGTTCCATATGGGAGTATAAAATTATAAGTGTAGCTGAGAGGACTGACATCATATCTTGTCTTGTGGTATATTTTACTTGAGTTGAGTATGTTATTCATAAGAATGAGAGAAAATGTACTAATAGTTGGTAAGTCGAATCTATCTTTAATATTATTTTGGGTGCACAGTGTCGAAACTGTTCGTGATTTTCATGTAAAAGTCATTCATTATTTTCACATACTTTAATAAAGCCAAAAATTATTCATCAGATGAATTAACCGTACAAACACAAGGGAAACTTTTAAAATATTCAATAGACAAACCTACAAACTACAGTAAAACAACAAAACACAACTTTTATAAAACAATGAATCCCAAACGGACATTTATTGATATGAATTGCGGCAGGAAAATTTAACGAAATAATTATCTGACAAATAAATCGATTGCGATGGGCATGAGTTCAGATTTGGACGTTACATTTGCTAGTGATTTATAAGCGGCCAACAAATACAACGACGGAAGAAGAGAAATGCTAAGAATTGATATTTGAACGATAATCTTTTAATTTAGTTTTCTTACGATAAACAACACCCGCCTCATTGGAAAATTGACTTTCCAAATGAAATGATAATTTTGAAAAGATTTCAAGTTAATTATACAGGCAAGAAGCGGCAAAATTTCAAATAGCTTCACCTGTTGAGTTTGCAGTGTGCATTTATTAGTTAATAAAATATTAATTAGTTCAAGTTTCTACCAAAGTTCTGTTCTTACAATTAACTTTTAATAAGTTTAAATAGCGAACATTGCACAAGAGTACTTTGTACGTTATTTACGTAGGGAGTTAATTTAAATGAAAGCTTCAATTGTATGTATACATTCATATACAAAAGAACGATTACATAATCAGCAAAATGTGAAATAACATTTATTTTGAGTTGTGTAACTCTTGTTTAAAACAACTTCAAGTTTTAACGGTTTTCGTTTTAATTGGCAATTGGTTTCCGAAGAAGTGATTATTTTTCACAGTTCAGTATATTGAGTTGTTAAATGCAGAAAGGGGACTTAAAAGTTTGTCGAATGTAATCTTTAATTTGAAATCTTGAATGCATACATATCGAAATTCATGAAAATACGAAAGCTCGTACTAATTGGACATGAGTGTCGCCGGTCGGCCAGTAAAATGAATTATTTGCCATGTTTCGTACTTGCTCGTTAAGTTTGTTTTTCTCACATAAAGATTAATGAAAGACAAGAAAAAACTTAACGAACTGAGACGAAGCCTAAGTGGTTCAATTAAAGTAATATCTGGCATTACGAGCTAACAAGTCGTGAAGGATTTGTTTAAAATGAAAGCAAAGAAATTGAAGGGCAAAAACATTGCAACTGCCCCACTAGCCAACCACAGATGGCGCTGTACTGAACATACATCCCATCCTATTCGATAATACGGCACTGTACATTGTGCGAATAATGATGGTAACAGAATCTGTGATCAGGATCAATGATTTTACGAGAGGGAAACTTCTGCAAAGGTAAAGGGTATGTAGTCCTCAGTAAGAATATTTGTTCACGTCACAAGGATAGAGCCGAAAATGCTTTTCCGAGTGGCATATTAAGTTTTACATGCTTCATATTAGAGCCGAAAGTAGAAAAAGGTCAATACGTTGGTTATGTAAATATTTTGCATCTCTACAGCCAGTGTCGTTTTTTCACACAGACAATCCCGACATTAGGGCGCAGTGATTGGAGGGGCGCAAATTTTAAAAATATTTTTAGTGAAAAGTGCGCCTAGAGAGAAAATCTTTATTAACAATAAAGTGTGCTGCTTACATTTTGTAAGATGCTTTAAAAACACAGCATACCCATCAAGCATTAAATGACAAAAATTTTGACTAACTGTTAATGTCGAATTTAAATTTGGAATTAGTTCAATTACGAATAAATGTGTTGTCAATTTCAGACCAACGCCGAAAAAATTAGAATTCGGCATGTACAACTCTCCAGTACATTTTTACGACCGTTTTACGTCTAAGACGTACTTGATGTGCATCTGTAATGTATAATGCACACACATCATGTAGAATGTACATTATACTTGTTTAATGAACGATTCACTTATACAATGTATGTCCAACTAAACCAATAATGATTTAAAAGCGACACTATGTACAAGTGGCATGTACATTTAGTAAGTGATAAGCAAAATGTACAAAATCACTATTTTTTTTACACATCCATTGTATAATGAACAAGTAGCATGTACAATGGACGTACTCACGTGGTGAACAAGTGATATGTACAATGTACAACTGGTGTACTTACGTGATGGACAAGTAATATGTACGTACAATGTACAGCAGAATTTTTCGACAAATGACACGTGCAATGTACAAAGTCATTGTATGACGAGCAAGTGATATGTATACTGTACAATCGATCGCTTACCACTTACACCAAATACGCAAGTGAAAGTCGGGTAAGTTATTTTGACGAAAGTATTCGGGTTGATCAAAGAAATTATTTCGAACGACGACAAAGTTTATCTTGGATTATAGCTGCTTTTAAATATATGATATTGGAATCTCTACAGGGCATACAAAATACAATATGACGACTTTTTTCGTTCGATTTCGAAATAAGTTTTCATACATTTTTGAGGTTGTGTCTAATTCATGTTTAGTGAATTGGGATTAAAAAAAATCCTTTTAAGGTTTGTGAAAATAGTCATTGTGTATCTGTAATGTACAAGTGAGCTGTACTGTAGATGTACAACTGTGTTGTACATTGTACAACAGAGTTGCACATTGTACAACAGAGTTGCACATTGTACAACAGAGTTGCACATTGTACAACCGAGTTGCACATTGTACAACAGAGTAGCACATTGTACAACAGAGTAGCACATTGTACAACAGAGTTGCACATTGTACAACAGAGTTGCACATCGTACAACAGAGTTGCACATTGTACAACAGAGTTGCACATTGTACAACAGAGTTGCACATTGTACAACAGAGTTGCACATTGTACAACAGAGTTGCACATTGTACAACAGAGTTGCACATTGTACAACAGAGTTGCACATTGTACAACAGAGTTGCACATTCTACAACAGAGTTGCACATTCTACAACAGAGTTGCACATTGTACAACAGAGTTGCACATTGTACAACAGAGTCGTACATTGTAGTAACAACGTATCGAAATAAGAGTGTATGTACATCGAACATGTGAAGTTAGATCAATGGAAAAGTCGGGGACTGGAGATGCAGATGTCGTGGTTTGAATCCAGCTTATGTCAAGAAATTTTTGTGAACGAAATACGGTAATAACGACGAAGTAAATAAGAAATTGTAATAACTAACATTAAAATTGTATAAAACAACCTTTTTGCATTAAAATTATGTGAAAATACAACGTACATTCTACATGTACAACGCACAGCTGAAGTGTTTAAGAACAGCTTGAACATTTTACAGATACATAGTACAATGTACGTTTAACATGTACAATGTACAGCCGACGCGTTCAAAATAGTTTGTACATTGTACAAATGTATAGTAAACCAACCCAAACCAACCCCAGCTAACCCAATGATTTAAGCGACACTATGTACCGGACAAATGTACAAGTCATGAGACTTCATTTTTTTTGGTGAACGATAACTTTCGAACGAAAAATTTGTAAGCAAACTACTTCAACGGTGTCGAATACTCGCAATTGAACTGCAGTACTATCCCATTATTTTCCTCCGCGTTATGATACCATCACCAACTTTTATAGACATACACGTGCCTTCTATTGCTTCTATTGAATTCATTATTTTTCTTTCATTTTTTCACTCGAGTTGCAATTTTCGCGCTTCAAATCATTTATTAAATTGTTAGAATTGATTAACACAAGTAACAAATAACATTTGAGCAAAACTTTATCAAATAAAAAGTTATTGCAAAGAAACATTTCAAATAATTTATCAATTATTCAAAACGTTACAACACCACCTATCAAGTTCAAAGTTCCTATTCTCTCGGAAGGCGAAGATTTATTTTGCAGCCTGAATTCTCGCTGAAACTTTGCTGTAATTAAAGTCAGTTTTATACAGCGTTGTTACTTTGAGCTAACTTTATGAATTGTAATTGCGGAAAACAAAAGTCTCTTTTGTTTTCTGGGCAAATATAAACTTGCAATACACAAAAGTAGTTTTTGCTTTCTGTACGTAGTATCGATGAATTTACGTAATACCTTCAATTAAATGTAAAAGAACTGAAAGAAGATTCAATAAATAGTTGAAAGGTTTTTGCCAAATAGAGATGAAGCCAAGTTTGTCCGTAATTTATTAATTGAATGGCATCATTTGAACAATAACGGCGGCAGAATTACAGCTATATCGGTTGGAAAGTTTGCTGACTTTGGTTAATTATCTCGGGTATAGACAACACAAAACTTATTGGAGTAGAAACGAATGTATTAATTGTATTTTACTGCAGTGCGATAGGTTAAAAAAAAGTAAAAAGTAGATGGCACTAGCTGCCTGCTCTAGCAGCACTGAAGCGAGAGAAAAATACAAACCATATATTGATGAGATTGCAGCTACCATACACTTCTTTGGAGCAATAATGGTGTGATAATCACAACCATAATATAATTGTTGCAATCATGTATTAAGTTTTACTTCTCATATGCTTATGTATGCTTATTGTTACAGCAATCATATTAAAAATTGCTGATTATAAATTTTCTCAGCAATTTTGTTTGTTCGAATAGCATCGCTTTAGTTAGTATTGAAGGAGTAGTATGGTGAATGTTGAAGCGGATCACCTCCTTTCTCATGGTTCAGAAAACAATAAGATGTACAGGAGAAGAAGAATCATAAGATGGTGCGACGTTTCGTTTTAACTCGTTTTACCGAAAAATGCACAAAATGCAAGCGAATACGTGAAAAAAGAGATAAAAGAGAAATAAGAAAGGTTATGATTCTCTTCCAGTCATTTTTTTTATTTCGCGTATGGTGACAATCTCATATTACATTTTACATGTCAATTCTTAATCTAATACTGGCTTCTATATTGAAACTGTTCATTCTTATATTTGATGCAGACTGCCAGCAGGATGACAATGGCCAACTGATTTGGCAATCGAAATTGATGACACTTTCATCTTGTGCAGACATCGTGAAAACCAGAGTCTAAAAAAGAAGGAAAATGGCACCGGACGCCCACTAAAGTCCTCTAACGCCCTTTTCGCCCTCCTCAGCCTCTTTTTACAAATTCTACACAGATATCGATGAAGAATACAAAAATCGCGACACCAATAGGGTGGATTCACAACATCATAGAACAAGTAACCTGAAAGCTGTACAGCGACGATTAGTTATTAGGTAGCGATAGTTTTCTATCCGTTACTATCCGTCCGTCTGTGCACCCTTCTCCAGCAATCACCGATGATTTACTGTGTAATCACCGATATTTCACTGTGGAATCACCATGTAAATCATCTGTGATTACAATCTAAATCATCAGTTTAATCACCGATAATTCACTGGGGAATCACCTGTGATTCCCATGTGAATTATCTGTGATTCCGCTGTGACTCATAGGTAATTCCACTGTGAATAATAGGTGTTTTTACTTGGTGTCAAATGGTGTGTTATGCGCAATATAGTACTCCTTATGTACCTTAGCCTCTGTCCACCTACTCCTACATCCTACCTACCCGTGGTGACACCTGTTATAGTGAGCAACCCCATGAACGATCAGGTAACCAACCCTGGTGTAGTAGTGTGGGTCACTTAGCTGAAGGATGAGGGGGGCTGTCTTCGGGTAGTACCTAGACGCTACGTTTAGGGAAGGTCGAAGACAGCTAGGCGCTATTAAGATGGGATGGCGACTTAGCATGGTGGCGAAGGATCTCAACGGTAAGAGACAACGGCAGCATGCACAGTCCTAGTCAGATGGACTACCATCAACCAACAAACACGGATGGAGTGCTACAGGCACATTAAGGCCAACGCCAGCGAGGTCTTAATTATGGCATACTGGCAAAGCATCGAACACGGACAATGAATTTGGTTAAATGGTTGTGATGAGTAGGCAAGGGCTGACAACTATTGTATTCCACTACCTTACTAAGGAAGGGTGATACTTTCACGAAACGGCTAGTGGGCTAATACCATGGTCTCCAGGCCTCCAAGTACGTTCGAAAGCTCGTCCTGTGAAAATAGGAGGTGTAGGCTCAGATGAACATTCCTGACTAATACCGATCTGGCTCTGAATACGGTGCCCCATGAAGGATCGTATCAACCCTAGCATGGCCTCACTGCTTGCATAGGTAACCATGGGATCATGAAGGTAACTACACTACGAGATGGAGATAGCGGTTTGGAGGGGGGACTCAACAAAATGGAAGAAATGAATAAGAATGACAGCAAAAATCAGCAGAAAAAATCAGAGGAACAGCGGATAAATCAATCGGAGGTTTAGATGTACGACGTGTTCGCAAGAAGCGCGAAGATAACGAGGTCGCCCGTGAGAACCGGCGAATCGAAGATGACAAAATTGGAGCAAGCCAAAAGAATGGTGAAAGAGTTGCATGAATTTATTCAAGATAAGAATAACGTGCATAAGGACATAAAGAGGATGGTGGTCAATATTAGGGCCTGCTTAAATGATGTGAAACGGGAAACAGCTGACAAGAAGGAGAAAACAGACGGAGATGCCGAAGTGCTAGCTACCCCACTCTCCTCAAAGAGAAACAAACGCCGAAGGTTACGCCCACTGCAACAAACGCGGCGAAAAGGAGCAAAAAAGACAAGAAAAATAACGAAAGGACCACAAGGAGACCAGATACACAAACACCGAAGCCTAGTCCTAATGAGTGGAGAGAGGTGAGAAACAAAAAGAAGGAGAAAAAAAAAGAGAAGCCGAAGCTTAAAAGACTGAGACCGAAGGCTGATGCTCTGATAGTGGCGGCGGAAGAAGGAACAACGTACGCTGAAATCCTCAAAAAAATAAAGGGCGACCAAACTCTCAAGGACCTGGGCGAAAACGTCTCGAGAATAAGACGAACGCAGAAGGGTGAAATGTTGTTTGAACTTAAGAAGGGCCCAGAGATTAAAAGTGCAGATTATAAAGATCTAGTCAAGAGATCACTGGGCGAGTCAGCAAAAGTGAGAGCGGTGTCCCACATGACGACGATCGAATGTAGATATATGGACGAGATCACGACAAGCGAAGACCTTCGGAAAGCTCTGAAAGAGCAAGGTAATATAAATGACGAGATAGAGTCAATGACGATCCGTATGAGGAAAGCGAGAGACGAACTCCAAACGGCGGAAATAAAACTCCCGGTGGACGCAGCGATAAAGATTTTGAAAATCGGAAAAGTAAAGGTGGGCTGGACCGTATGCCCGATAAGGGTAACCCAGCAGTTAGAAAGGTGCTTCAAGTGCATGACTTTTGGACACCAGGCAAGGAATTGTAGGGGAGAGGATAGATCCAACCTGTGCAGGAGATGTGGGGGAGAGAACCACCTAGCCAAAGATTGCACGAACCCGCCGAAATGTCTGCTGTGTCGTCAGAAAATGACCACGTGACTGGTGGAGCGAGATGTCCAGTCTTTAAACAGGCGCTTAAATCTAAAACAGGACAAGAATGGAAGTGATACAAATAAATCTAAATCATTGTGACATGGCACAACAACTTCTGTGGCAAGCCTCAGCGGAACAAAAATCTGAAGTAGCGATTATTTCAGAACCGTACCGTGTATATAGAAACAACGGTAAATGGGCTGCTGACGGAGCCGAGATGGCCGCAATATTGACAACGGGCAAGTACCCCATACAAGAAGTTGTATCAGACGCTCACGAAGGATTCGTGATAGCGAAAATTGATGGAGTGTATATTGCCAGCTGCTATGCACCACCAAGATGGACGATTCTGCAGTTTGAACGAATGTTAGATTTACTCACAGGAGAACTGACGGGACTCAACCCAGTTCATATTAGATGTGATTTTAACGCATGGGCAGTTGAGTGGGGTAGTAGATTCACAAATGATAGAGGCTTCACTCTGCAAGAAGCGCTAGCTAGATTAAATGTGGTTCTGGCAAACGTGGGAAATGCAACTACATTCCGCAAGAATGGGCGAGAGTCGATTATTGACGTGACATTCTGCAGTCCAGTGCTAGTTCCAAGTCTGAACTGGAGAGTTGACGAAAGTTACACACACAGCGATCACCAGGCATTAAGGTACACCGTGAAAAAGTGTACAGAGGCAACAAGACAGATGACTCATAGAAGAGAGCGAAGATGGAGAACCGGAAATTTCGATCAAGAAGTTTTTAAGGAATATCTCCAATCAAAAGACGATCACGAAGAGAAATCTGCAGAAGAATTGACGAAAGAAATGGTGAATGCATGTGACGCGGCGATGCCAAGAAGGATGGAACCGAGGAATGGGCGAAAGCCGGCATTTTGGTGGAACGACGAAATAAGACTTTTGCAAGACAACTTTTGCATAAGACAACTTGTTTTAAGACAAGAAGGAGGATGCAAAGGGCCAGAAACGAGAACGTTAGAATAGAGAGGTCCGAAGAACATCGTAATGCAAAACTAGCACTGAAGCGAGCAATCCGGGCGAGTAAGAGGGATTGTTGGAAGAAACTGTGCCAAGAGGCAGACACGAACCCGTGGGGCAAAGTGTTCAGAACAGTAATGACAATGATGAAAGGTACATTGGGGCCAAAAGAAAAGTGCCCGGATAGGCTAGGTGTCATAGTGAGAGAGCTCTTCCCACAGCACAAACAGATCACATGGCCGCAAACTCCTTATGACGATGAAGCGGAAGACAGACTTGAACGGTCGATCACTGTAGAAGAGATCCAGATGGCTGCACAAAAGCCAAAAAATAACAAAGCGCCAGGACCAGATGGACTCCCCAATATAGCTCTGAAGACAGCAGCATGCGCAAAGCCTAACATGCTCAGATTGACAATGCAGAAGTGCCTCGACGACGGATATTTTCCTCAAATATGGAAGAAACAGAAGCTGGTCTTAATACCAAAACCAGGGAAACCGCCAGACAAGCCATCATCATATAGACCTATATACTTGTTGGATGGGTTGGGAAAAATGCTGGAAACCGCGATCCTGAATAGACTAAGAAAACACACGGAGGGCGAGCACGAACTGTCGGACGAACAATTCGGATTTCGAAAAGCGATTGAGGCCATTAAAAAAGTCATAGAGACCACCGACAAGGCGCGGAAGCAAAAAATACGGGGTAACCGCTTCTGTGCTATAACAACGATAGACGTTAGAAATGCCTTTAATAGCGCAAGCTGGATAGAGATAGCCAAGGCGCTACATGTCATGAGAGTCCCCGATTACCTCTGTAGGATACTGAAAAGCTATTTCGAGCGACGAGTACTAACGTACGATACTAATGAAGGGAAAAAGACAGTCGACATCACAGCTGGCGTACCACAGGGATCCATATTAGGACCAACGCTGTGGAATGTTATGTATGACACAGCGCTGAGGCTGAAACTGCCAAGATGTG
>CM055403.1:42973085-42989584 GCA_029228625.1 Pseudolycoriella hygida | reverse complement strand
CCCTGCCCCCCTCAAGCGGACGTCCTTTATGGACGGTCCCTTACGGACTACGTCACACTCTACCTTTAGAGAGGTTTTTGTTGTGATTTTTTGTTGTTTGGGATAATATGATTGATTTGTGAGAAAATAACGTGTAATTTTTTCAATGCATCCAATCCCAGCTCAAAATTTTTGTTCCTAATTTAAGAGATGATAGATGCCCAAAAATTGGTGGAGATATATTTACTTTCTCGATGTCAATTCAATAAAAGCGTAAGGGCTGACAGATAAATTGGAGTGAGTAACGGCCACCGAATGCAAACGAAACCGGTGTCGATTAGCCACACAACATAGTGCATGTTAATCGACACCGGTGTTACTTATGTAGTTCAGGATGCTTTTAGGTTCTAAGTTTTTCATCGTGTCAAACCTTAATGTGTACCCTCCTAGATGTATTCGCCGGTTTGTGATGAATGCCGGGCATTTACACAGATAGTGTTGGGCTGTGTCTGAGTGGTGCTCGCACAGAACGTACCCTGGGTCCGATCGTTTACCGATTAGGTGTCTGTTAAAGCCGTAGTGCCCAGTAGTGCCCAGTAGTCACACCTGTAAGCATTTTTAGTCTGGTGCGACTTATGTTAATGAGAAATTTAGAGTTCTTTTTGTTTATCGTGATGCAGCTCTTTGCCGTGGGGATGTTGTGTCTGTAATCCTTAATTCCCTCTCTCTTATCGTTTTAGTGACATTTCTCGAAAGTGAGTGAGGCGTCACCATTACTGGATCAATGCGTCTAGCGCCCCTAGTATGGCTAGTTCATCCGCTCTTTCGTTTCCTTTGACCCCACTACGTTCCCAGATCAGGTTAGCCCCGTGCGGTTGGCTTACGCTGTTGAGATTATCCCAACATTCTAGAGTCAATGGTGACTTGAAGCTGAATGATGATATCGCTTTAATAGACACTTTTAGTCCGCCCAACATTTGAATTTTAATTGATATTTGAAAGATTTGACACAAGATGGCACTGTAAAAGTCTATTGTTTGTGTGCCGATTTTACGCATATACCGTACGTAATTACGCGTACATCGTACGAAATTCGACTGTAACGCAGAAAAAAATTCAAAGTTGAACCGCACTAAAAGCCTTTATTGCTGCTTGACTATCTGTGCAGATTGACAACTTGCGATCTAGATCTTTCAATAATTGCCCAAATTTTCGCCAAAAAGACGGATGAGTACTTTACTAGTGGGATTGATTTCTCAATAACAGGGTTCTCGCAGTAGATGCCGGCCCCTGCTGACTTATTTATTAGAGAACCGTTGGTGTATATTACATTGCCTTCCAGATTAATACTATCTTGTAACCATTCTTCTCTGCTCGGAATGCTTGTGGCGAACTTTCTGTCGAACCTATTTTGCGTTACAATCTTGTCTGATGGCATGGCTAACGATGGCTTCTTTATCAGTGTGGTGAACCGAATTTTGGAGTGGTCTGTTTCTCTGGATATTTTGCTAAGGGTGTTGACGGCCTCTGTTTCTATGTAAATGTGCAGTGGAGCTAGATTGAGCATTGCTTCTATTACTGCAGTTGGCGTAGATTTCCAACATCCAACATCCTTGCATGTTAATCTTTGAAATTCGTTAAGCTTTGACTTGTTAAGTTTTGCATATGTAGTTCCATCCACATCACCTTTGGAGAGAGACCCCACGATTTGCCATAAGCTTTCCTGCACTGCCACAGAGCAATGGTGACTTTCTGAAGACGTTCGTCCAGATTATCTAACCAGCGCATCTTACTATCAAAAATGATCCACAGACGTTTATTTGAGTCTCTGGAAGTTACAGTACTGTTTCGACTCCAAGAGAGTCGTAAAAAGCTTTAGTTGTGGCATTTATTGAAAAATGTTCTTCTATGAAAGTTTAGGCATAGATAGTACTTCGAAATAACACACAAACAGTTTGCATTGGCAGCATAAATTTCGAAAAGTTTGAACTAAGATTGATTTTTCGAGAAAATGAATTGAATTTCATGAACTTTCATGAGCTGCAAATTTCGGTAAAAATGATTTTAAACGATTTTCGCGATTTTTACCGGTTTTTGTCATTGAGCACCGTCTAAACTCACTCGAATTCGGTAGCACCCATACCAACTATAGATTAGCGTCCAAAAACACAACGTTTTCCACCTTGGGAGCCCAAATTTTCGAAAAGTTTGTTTTTGAACACTCCTATTGACCATCACTAAACAAAATGGAAAATGTATGTGTTACCAAAAACTACGTTATGTTTTCTGAAGGCCTACTCCTTCACTGCCAATAAATGTAAGCGATTTCCACAAACAAGGTTACCAAAAACGATTCTAAAGAAAACATTACTGTAGGTCATAAATGTCAAATAATAACAATAACTTATTGTTCTGCTTGCTGCTACTGTTACGGTCGACAGATGATAGCTTTCGTATGGACACTACATCCGTTTGAAAACAATTTTACCGTTCCTGTTGGATGGAATATTGTATTTAACAAAACACACAACACTTGGGTATGGGTATACTCACGGCTATATAAATAATATGATAAATTATGTGAACTGAAGAAAATGTTCCTTCCGTAATCAACTAAATGTGGTTAGATTTAACAGAAAGATATGCCTGTGCCAATGTTCACGTACACTAAGATGCGAAGAGTAAATGAAACCATTTGAAAAGAAGAAGTAGACTAGGAAGTATACGGTGAGATTGATTATACAATACCATGATCGTTGTTCTGCATGGTTGTTGTGTACAATACAGTGTTAGAGGAGATGCTAAATAACAAAATAGGCATTATTAATAGGACGGGATATGATACTATAATTCACTCTGTTGAGTTGAGAGTTGAGGATAATGAATCAAGAGATAGATATTGTAAAAAATGTTTGGGGTCAAACCAATTACCCGACTTTTTAGTATTCAAAAAAATTATACGTAACACCCGTACACATAAGGGTTACTTTGTCCACTCAGATCTCTTTCACTGAAGTGTAGATATAAATATTTTTTACTTAGATGCTTATGGCTCAGCCAGTAAAAACTTTTACTTTATATGCGACGATACGCCTTACATTAAATGCCAATTTTTGAGACGGAAAATGAGAATTTATTGCATTATTCTCAGTATTTATCCGTCTAGAGGGATAAATTCCACTGTCTAGGGGGATAAATAACCAGCTAGACTAGAAATATTAAATTAAAAAAAACCGTCCGTTTGAGAATCGAACACAGAACGACCTGCGTTCCAATCAACGATGCTAATCACTACGCCACATGGTCTTATTATATATGAATTTCAAATTATATTATCGCAGCTAATGTGATTCAATTGAAAACTCTCATAAAATGTGTTTTCTATATGCGTAAATGGAATCTCACATGTATGTGTGCTTAATTCGAAATTTTGTTTTCGAATGCACATGCGCATTGTTCATTGTAACATAATCTTCGGTTGCGTTTTATATAAATATTTATATGAAATGAACATTTAGGATCAAACATGCGCGAAATTTTTTTTTCACTTTCTTCTATCTAGATGCAACAATTTAATAATTTGAATATTTTGTGCATGAAACAAACATAAAAAAAGTAAAAAAAAAAATTAAAAAAAATCAGAATTGAACCCCCGACACCTCATCTCAAAAAATTAGCGCTACCGTGCAAACATATACACTTGAACGGTTATTACTCGCTTACCACAATGTATAAGTAATCTTATATTATGGAGCAATATTAACAAGACATCATTGCAACATATCCCACTCCAAAACCTAAAAGTTATTCATCTTCAAAGTCACCTGGATTTTTTCGGAGTCATTTCTTGATCAGGCTGCACAGTGTGACATTTCTTTCAAAATGGAGGCGTTTGTCAAAATCGGGCACTACGCCAAATTTACCAAATAAGGCAAAACCGGCAAAATACCGCTGTTTGTAGCTCATAATAGATTCAACATCCTCATCCGCTTTTGTGTTATTGGACACACGCCGCAATTTTGGAAGAAATGTCACACTGTGGGCTGTATCGCAGCAGGACAATCCTTTTAATTGACCCCAGACTAGTAAGAGGACGACAGAGACCACACAAAACCCTCGAGAGTTCCAGTTTAAAGTTATAATAGCAATGGGCCCAGGCCTGCTATAAAAAAAATCGCAGTAGAAAATATCGTGTCGTACATCGTGACAATCTTGTTCCTACTCGAACTGGACTGGGTCATGCGGAAAGTGAGTACTGGTGGCAGAGGTATTCAGTGGTCGCTTAACGTACGTCTGGAAGATATTGACTTTGCCGACGATCTATTCCTCATGGCACAGACTGCACGTATATGAAAGAATCGTTACGACTGCTTGCGAAGACGAAATTGATGCGCATCAACACAACCGCACCATGCACTCTGATGATCGAATGCGAAACGATAAACGAAGTCGAGAGCTTCTGTTATCTTGGAAGCATTTTGTCAAAGGACGGAGGAGCCGATTAAGACGTAAAAAGCCGAATACAGAAAGCGCACCAAGCATCTATATCGCTCAACAACATTTGGAACTCGACACAGCTGACAAGGGAACTGAAAATGAGATTTTTCAAAACTAACTGTATGTCACTTTTGCTGTATGGCTCCCAGACTTGGAAAATGACATCGACCATCTAGAACAAAATACAAGTTTTCGTCAATAAGCGCCTCAGACGCATACTGAGAATACACTGGGAAGAAACCATAAGCAACACGGAGCTGTGGAGGATAACCAAATGCAAACGAATGAACCCACTGATCAAACGGCGGAAATAGAATTGGATTGGCCCTACCATAAGGCAAGGCAACATAGCTAAAGCCACACTCTACTGGAATCCTCAAGGAACCCGAAGGAGAGGCCGGCCAAAGCAGACGTGGAAATGAACGGTCTTCAACGAAGCGAATTCGATGGTGACACTTTGTAGACGCCTTATGCTATCACTGGCAAGGCCAAGATGATGATGATGATTTTTTTTTCTTTGATTATTTTATTAAAACTGGTCATAAACGGTCAACCATTAATTTACATCTCAATTAGTTTTTGTTTTATAATTTCA
Organism: Pseudolycoriella hygida; assembly: GCA_029228625.1. NCBI lineage: Eukaryota > Metazoa > Arthropoda > Insecta > Diptera > Sciaridae > Pseudolycoriella > Pseudolycoriella hygida. Next base: position 42,984,513 of record CM055403.1, on the reverse strand, counting down.
CAAAGAGTCCATTGATAGTCTTTGCACTTTGTCTGTTGGTTGAGTGTTGTGGGATAGTGGGTAACTACTCCTGATTATTGACGAGTTCGCGTGGCTTGGTCCTTTTGAGCCGTCTTTTGTTCTGATCGGTGTCCAATAAGCGATGTGCCTCTGGATTTTCATGCTGTATGAGCCTCTTTTCGTGTTTCGTAGCAATCATTTTGATGACTTCAGCAACCATAGGAACGCCAAGATCACGATGAATATTTGTAACGCGTATGTACCAGGGGGCATTTGCGATAGTTCTTAAAACTTTATTCTGGAATCGTTGCACTTTCATAATATGACATTTACTGGCGCATCCCCACAATTGAATTCCATACATCCAAAGTGGTTTCAGGATTTGATTGTAGATCAGAAGTTTGTTGTATATTGAGGATCTTGATTTGCGATTTAGAATCCAATATAATTCTCTAAAGCGAAGATTCAGTTCGGTGATTTTGACGTTTATGTGTTCAATCCACTTATTTTTTGCATCGACGTGCATCCCAAGGTATGTCGCCGAGTTTTTATGGGGGATGAGGTTTCCATTCATCTTTAGTCGCTTCGGGTTTAGAATCCGTTTGTTCGTAAAATTCACGTGAACAGCTTTTTGGTCGTTGAGTTTTATGCGCCATTTGTAACTCGGGTTTGCTTAGGTTTAAGAATGTTTGTAAAAACCTAACATTAGCGTAGAATAGATTTTTGAATTAACCCCAGTAAACATTTTTGGAGACACTCGGTGTGATGACTGAGACAGAGATGGTGTGCATGACACGAAAGATGAGCAATGCGATTGGAATTGACGTCAAAAGGTACACGGTCTCGTTTCTTTTTGCATTGAACGTGAAGCTGAACGGTTGTGTGTTAACCTAAGCATTTATCTTTGCAACATTTGAAGTATAGTAAAGCACGAGTTGTGTGCTAGTGAAATCTTCCATATTTGATAAAAAGCCCGAGATAAGAGGTAAGATTGTTGATTACATATCAGTTGTGAGCATTCGGTTTATTTTGGAATCGAACAGATTTAAGGTACAAGGCCCAAAAGTTACATTGTCGTTCATGTGGATTTCATCGAACCGACAAGCAGATGTGATCAATTGGTTTCGTTTGATTTCCAAGGACCTCATCTCACCGCAATGATTTTATGAAGTCTCAACACCCAACGTAACAGGTTAGGTTAGTATGTAAGGGGTTGCGCAATAGTTGTAAGAATTTATAGTGTTTTAGTGAATAATTAAATATTTTAGAAAAGAATTTTGATTTTATTTGGATAGGAAAAAAGTTTCGTTACACATTTTTGGTCCAGTTTTCAACCTTGTCATTGGATATTTGTAGCAGGGCTGTTGCTTGAACATCAGTTTTAGCTCTGGCTGAATTTGCTGTGTCATCTGCAAAAGTTGCCGTCATGACGTTTGGTGTTTGTGGTAGGTCGCTGGTGAATAAGAGGTATAGGATCGGTCCCAATACACTGCCTTGAGGTACCCCAGCCTTTATATCCTTGAAGTCTGAATAATCTGCTCCATGATTTACACGAAGCATTCTGGCAGTCCAGATACATCCAGAAAGATTATTGAGCACACTTCTTCACCTTCTAGTGCTTTTTCTATGATATCAATGAGCCGATGGACTTGTTCTATAGTTGAATGTTTCTGTCGAAATCCAAATTGATGATTTGGTAGTAGTTTTAATCTTTTCAGGAATAGTTTCTCGAACAATTTTGACATGATGGGGAGCAGTGAAATCGGCCTATAGGATTTCGTTTCCGTTGCTTTTTTCCCCGGTTTCAGTATCATAATCATTTCAGCTACTTTCCAGTGCGCAGGTATATGCATGAGTCTAAATGCTGCATTAACCAGGAGGAGTAACATCTGCAGTCCTTTGGTTGGAAGTTTTTTAAGTACTTGTCCAGTAATGAGATCATATGCTGGAGATTTTTTCGCATTGAGGTTATATTTCAATTCTCGTTTGAGTTCTTTCAGTGTAACTTTTTTAATTGCTTTACTCCAATTGTTTTCAATCTTCGGAAGGTCTAAGTCTGCGCCATCTGCTGGTAAAGATGTTCTCTAGATGATGAGCAAAAGCGTCAGCTTTTTCCTGGTCAGTTTTAGCCGTTTTAGCATATTCATTGTCTGTTTTCAAAAGTGGAGGTTGATGAGGAATTTTTTTAGCTGTTCTCCAGAGGGAATAGTTTGTAGTTCTTTCACCTGAAAGTTTCTCTAGGAATGAGTTTGCAGAGTTTTCTTTCAGCTGTTGAATAACTCTTTTAATTCTTTGTGACTAAGTTGATTGCCAGTCACGTCTAAGTTTCCTATTATTTTTCACCATATTTCTAATTTCTAATTGGGAAGTTAAAACCAGGAGTTTTATGTGTAACGATTTTAGTGTTACTCCAGACTGCTTGTTGAATTAGATATGTGAAGTTAGCTACAGCTTCATCAAGGTGATAATTTGTAGATAAATCAATGTCTAGGTTAATTTCATTGTCTAATTGGATTTTAAAGCCTTCTCAGTCTGTGGTTTTGTTGCACTTTCTTTAATTCTCTGCCTTTGGTATTATCTAATGATGATGATTATAAATAAAAAATTTCGTCCGATTGTGCTATTAGAGCTATCGAACCCATAATACACGTGCTGAATGATAGCGCGCTGAGATTCTTTGAAATAGGTACTCGCCTGAACGATTGTCACCACTACACTCATTCAATCAACTTGACAGCAAAAAACATAATTTTATCATGTTGAGCGAATAAATCGAACAACTAAACTTGACAGAGATAAAAATAATTTGTTGAGCTCTTAAACAGTTCTTACGCGATTTATTCGCATCGCACGCAACACAACTACACCTTACTCACATAATCACGTCTAATAAGTTAAACTAAAACGGAATAGCTATGAAATGAAGATATTTAACTCTGAAAATAATTTATTTAAATTATCTAATGTACATACCATGAAGGGACGTGCTTACTCATAGCATATGCCACTTTATCGTAACTGGTTCGTGAATAATATTCTAACGCATAAAATTTTCCTATTAAATCATAATTTTCATGTCTCGGAAAACATTTCACATCGCATACAATAGGAAAAATAAAAGAAAACATCAATAATATTTTGTGCAAACATTGCATACATAAAATAGTTTAAGTAGAGCTACAACATACACATTCATTTCTAAGAAAACTTTATAGCTTAAAGTTCAAGCCAATGATATTTTCTCAGACGCTCCGATTGCCATTTACGTTTCTATTCAATTCTCAAGTACATGTGATGCCACTTGCCAAACATATATCATTCAGAAATATATGACACAATGCTAAAAGCTAAATTGTATTGTCACTTTGATTTACATTTATACAACACCACACATAACACTTTCCAAAAATATAAGAACATCTTTGCGAAAACACTTGGAATTCAATGGCTCAAGTAACTTTAAGATAATGTGATATTGTAACTATTATCATATTAAAATCATCGTTTAGATACATGCTTCACATGTGAAAATCAACTTTGTCTGTAAGACGTTTTATGATTTCGTCCCTGTGTTGCGTGTTACACTTTCATATCTGAATGACGAAAGGTTGCTAGGAGACCATAAAATGAAGAATAAAATTGTTGTGGGAAAAGTTTCTCAGAGTTACGTAGGATGTTTCAGTACATTACTCCGGAAGTCAATTTAGACAAAGTACACCCGTATAATTTTAAATTTGTGCATCAAATTTACACCATCTGTTTCGCTTTTGTTTTCAAAAGCAGCTAATTTGCGACTCGCAATTTTAAAATTCCCTATTATTTCTATTATTTCGTGTGTGTTTCGAGGTAGTTCCCACACCTCGTGCTAAGCAGCTTTGGTAACCCCATTTTTGGATGACTAAGTTGGTCATTAAGTATTTCTTGCTCCGAGAACTGGCCTTCCTCCAAAACGATCGGGGTTCAAATCCTGTGTCGGAAAAATTCTACATGGAATTTTTCTATGAAGTGTAGCGCATTAATAACGTCCTAAAGTTCACTCAAGCTTCAAAAGTTGGGTAGTTGTGGTGTGTTTGGTGCCCATAACGACGTATACACTGAATGAATCGTATGACGTAACCCATATACGTTGAATTTGTGTACGAAATATCTGAGCCTACATTTAGGCGAGATAATAATCATGCGCCTCACAATTCTTGGAGTAATTGAATAAGACGCTACATTCCTATTACTCTGAGACGTGGTTCGGCAGTCTAGTTAAGCAGGTGGTCCAGACAACACTTGTTATTGGCTATAAAAAGCTGTTAGTGGAGTCTCTTAAATACAAATACAAAGAGTACGAAGCCTACAAGGCCAATTGTGCCCAGGAGGAAGAGATCAAATCAGATCAATTCCATAAACTTTCGTATTTAGAGAATTTTCCACTAATTACCTGTGCGAAAATTGACACGTGTAAAAAATGGGGATCTCACTGCTCAGATAAGTCGGAGAAACGTTAAGTTGGTAACCGTGTGGCCGAAGGCGTACCAACTTATCCAACTTATCTGATATTAGTAGTTATTAGAGATGAGCAGGCACCCGTGCCCGTCCTACACTAGTCCAAAATTAAAAAAAAAATACCCGCCCCAAATGGTGAAATCTGTGCCCGAGCCCTCCCGGTCGCTGCCCGAAATTTCAAAAAAATGCCCGAATTTCACGCCCGAATCTGGCCGTTCCTCAATTTATTCCCTAACACACCTTCAAAAATTGATTTGAATATGTTTTAGGCCATGGTTTGGTTTAGTTTTATTGGGGAGTTTGATTGAACTGCAGATAGCATATTCACAATCCAAATACTTAAGAGCTAAATTGTTGTAAGCTTGGGCTATGCGACTTCTTTCAAAAATACCTAGGCCATTCTTTGTTGGGCCCATTGTGCTGTACTTCTTTTGTTAGTTAAAATTTTCGATTACGGTTCGATCAGTCATTTGCTTCCTATATTAAAAGACAACAAAGTAGCTAAATTAAGCTCCAATTGCTCTTAGGGCGTTATATAAAAATCTCCCAAGTGCTTTGTTCTAAAATTCATAGCGCTAGACATGTGCGCATAAAATGTCTCGCTGTCTCTGGCTCTAAGCAGCAGCCTCTACTCTACAGACTGGGTCATTTACGATCCCTATATTGTTAAGGTAATAGTTCAGTTCAGGCACGTGTGCCCCGTCAGAAATCCAAACAACGTGCGAAGCTTGACTCGGGCCAGGCTGAACTTGGTGTTCTTTTTATTACATCCCCCCAGAATTCCTTCAATCGTCTGCAACTAGTCAAAGCCTCCCACCTATTTTGATGGTTTTTTTCCGTTTCTTTCCTCACTAGAGTCCTAATTAAAGTCGTGCATCTCCCGACGACGACGGCCGGTTCTGCTTCAATGAGTTCAGCGCTACTTCCACTCCTGACTAGTCCGTCGGCTTTTTCGTTCCCCACTATTCCAGAATGTCTCGGTATCCAAGCAAGGTTAATTTCATTTCATCTCTAGAATTGAGAAACATTGAAGAACTAACCCCGACTAAAACTTGACCGACGACAGTGATTCTATCGACGATTCACTGTCCATACAAATCATAACTTTCTTGTATTTCATCCCAGCTCAGATCATTTAAGATTGGAAAACGGCAGTATGCTCCCCTAGAGGCAAAGAGATACTGTAATTCAGTTGCTCTGAGTATGCTCCTGCTCCCGTACCTTCTTCAGTCTGTGTACGTTCCATCTGTGTACATGACTACGTCTACCTCTATTGGCGACACTCTGTTCTCCCATTCAGGCCTGCTTGGTAGTCTCAAAATTTCTTTCGAAATAAAAATTCGTCTGCACATTATCTTCGGGCATCTCTACTTCCCTGAGCATCCGCTTCAAGTCCAACAGAATTCTGGCATGACCAAAACTTCGGTTTTATCTCACTTGTACATTCCATACACTCTCAATTCAGTTTATTGTTTTATAAACAGATCGAGCAGCGGTAGAGACAGCAGTACCTCTGGTGCCGCTATTGGCGTCGATGTCATAACTCCTGTCACACTCAAACACGCCAATCACTGAACTTTGCCTATTTTCTTCTTTACCACACCCAAGCCATGCAGCCGTATATTAGTCTTACAATCGATCTATACATCCAGTACAAACCCACCGGTTTACATTACATTAGAATAACTCTTAACGCCTTTTTGGTTCTTTCCTCAATGTGTTCCCTCCATTCTAACTTACTATCTAGAATGACTCCAGATACTTGACTTTTTCCGTCAAGCTGAGGCAATTGCCAAAATGCATCCGCAGACACTTGGCTAGTGACCATAACACGTCCGGTTTTGTCCGAATTCACAGACAGCCCTGACTCACTGCACTGTTTTAAGCCATAGTTCTAAACAAACGTGGTGCTGTAAAGATAGTCTCTCTCATAATCAAATGAAGATATTTTTCGTTTGTTCTCTCTATGTAAAATTTGCTCTTTAAATTTTAAGTCGGGCGTGTCGCCCGTTTAATTTGTACCCTACCCTAGCCCAAAATTTAAAAAATTGCCCGCCACAAAACGTGCCCGTTAAATTTGTGTCCTGCTCGGTTCATTTTCTATCGCGCATGGGCATAATTTGAAATTTCCTCTCGCCCGCTCATCTCTAGTAGTTATTTACGTCACCGTTTGCAGTAGATGTGGGTGCAAGGTGAGTATCACACTACACATCGGTACCCGATTGTTGAATACAATGTTTTATGCAACAGATTCGTCTGAAGTTCAACTTTATAAGACTCAGTTGCATAAATTTGTGACTAAAATGGAAATTTGAGCATAATATGTGCGTCAATCTCGACTTCGCCTCTGGAATTTTCACAACCCATTTTCACTTGCATTAAGGCACATGTTAGGAAAATAGCTATTTTCTATTCACATCAAAGATTTAAGGTATAAAAATCTCAATTGAAATCAAATGAACCTTGCAGCTCTGTCCAAATAGTGACATCGACTCATTTTTTTGACAATATGTTACACAATATAAAAAGGAATAATATCTGCTGACAATAGAGTCATATCACATCAGAGCGTTAACGCCCTTTAAAACGTGTCATTCATTCACATGCTACATTGTATAAAATCAAAAGAAGGATAGAGTTCCAACACTCCCATTCAAAAGTAACATCGTGAAGAAAATCGAATCAAACGGAGAAGCCTTTATGGTTGAGCAATCTAAGCGCCTTTGTTTACCGAATCTTATGAAAAGGAATGAATAAAATGGGTTCTTAGCGCCAAATAGTAAAACTACAAAAGAACACGAGAAACGGCCAATTGTCTTGGTTTTATCTTTGGATTCTAGATGATGCAGAAAAATAATCATACGAACAATATTGTGAGCAAAGCGTTAGCCTATGCACTTAAAAATAAAAGTGAAACCGTTTTTACTTCTAGAGTTTATCACATTATCAGGATTATAAGCACGGGAATCGATGCCATAAAAAAGTTCTTTGCTTTTTTTTAAGAAATAAAATTGTAATAGAAATGCGTGAGTGTAGAAAGTGTTATAGACACTCGAGGGTTGGTTGTGTTGTTGGAGTAATATACATTTAAGTTCATAGTGTTGTCGTAAAACGGGTAGAATCTGCTGTAATTGTACGTGTTAAGTTAATGTTTTATTGGTAAAACTCCAGTTAATTTTGATTGCTCAAAGAATTAAATTGATTGCAAAGTGAGAATGATTTTCTTCAAGGATGCAATAACGTTAACATGAGCCAATTTACAACGAAAAGCAGAGCTTTTAAAATCAATTGCCCACAAGCAATGTTAACTTGATAAATGCACGATTATCGCTGTCACACACGTGACACATGAGTTGAAGGAAGACATAGGACAATTACAGGCGATGATTGAGGTATTCTTTCATAACTATTTATCTCATATTCTATCACGCTCTATGCTATTCTTGTGCTAGACTGTAGCATAAAGATATTTTCCTCTTTACGGCGAATGGCATCTAATAGGTATTTATGTAACGAGTTGCGAGTCTAGAGAGTTTGGGCAAAGCCACTTATAGCCAAATTTATAACATGTGCATATAGCTATTTGTTTTGAGTTATATGTTTACGTTATAAGTAAACATTATAAGTTTGTAGCTCAGATTAGTATTGTAACTGATCCAGACCAATACTGATCAGTTCCAAAAATAATCCGCATAAGAACTGAAGGTTCTAAGACTGATCCGCATCAGAACTGATAGGTTCTAAAACTGATCCGCATCAGAACTGATCAGTTTCAAAACTGATTTGGATTAGTACTATTCTGATCAGTTTTAAAACTGATAAATACTAATTCATATCAGTTTTCACACTGATCAGTTCTGATCCGGATCAGTCTTAAAACTGATCAGTATTGATATACATCAGTTTTGAAACTGATCAGGATCAGTTTTACAACTGATTAGTAGTGATCCGGATCAGTTTTACAACTGATAAGTACTGATCTGGATACAATACTGATCTGGGCTATAAACGTATAACTTGTACAGTAAACTTGTAACTTATAAATTATAACTCAAAGCTCCTAACGCAAACTTATAACTTATAACGAAAACTTATAACGAAACATATAACTCATTACTTATGGCTGTATGTATATGTTATAAATTTGGCTATAACTAGCTTTGCCCAAACTCTCTATTGGAAGCGACCTTACGTAAAACTATAGCCGACTATTTATCGCTTCATCTTTTGGAAAATGCAAAATGCACTCAATGTCAGCTATACATCTTGCTGTACATTGGTAGACATAATAATGGTTTCACCCAGAATCACACGTGCGAAAAACCGAATCGCATCCCCTAAGGTTTGTGTGAAAGCACAACTTGACAGAAATAAAAGATTTTTTTTGTCAAGTTTAGCTTTCACACTAATCACACTGCCGTGCAAAGTATAGAAACCTTGCAAACCGGTTTTAACAAAATAATAGCGGAGACAATGAGATTCTCATCGTGTCCAACATAATTAACACTTTACGTGTGCAGTACAAGCAAACTCCGCTCACGTCTATATTTAAGGCATGTGGAGGTTGTGGAATAAGTTGGATTGTCAGTTTCAGTCAGATTGCTCAGTTTCGCAGCTGTGCATCGGCTTAAAAAACTTGATAAAGGAGTAATTTTATTAGCGTGCGATACGAACAACTCGTGAAAGGTTTATTGAGAGTGCAACTTAACAGAAATAAAAATAATTTTGTTAAGTTGAGCTTTAAAACAGCGATTTATTCGCATCACACGCTAATATAACTACTCTTATGTTGTTGGGAAAGATGTGGGGTCCACCATGGCTTAATTCGGCCTAAAATAAAACTGTCAGAACTTGTAAAATAACTGATATCACAACAAAAACCTTTTCAAAATGGTATCAGACGCAAGTCCTTGTTGTTTTGGAAGAACAAACAAGGACTGACATTACATATCACTTTTTATAGAGTTTTTGTTTTACTAATGATTTATAGCTATACTAGATATACTATAAAGTTAGTCCTATGTTCAAATATTCCAAATTTGACCGAAGGAAATGTTTTCAGAATGGCTTTTACAATATTCCAAATGTGTGTAAAAGTCTGTCAAGAGACTTTCTAACTATATAGTCCAATTTAAAAATGGTAAAGTCGATGAAAACCTTGGACTTTAGACTAGCTTTAGCCACAAACAAATATGACTTTATTCAATGTTATCGAACCTAATTGACTTTCAAGGAAGTGGAAGAAGAAGAGCTTTAAAAAAATATATAAAAATTATATAGGAAAAAGGGTCTGAATTGGTTTATTTACAAGGATTTTAATGGATATTGCTTATTTCATTTCCTACGCAAATATGGCAAACATCTTCGTTAGAAGAAAATGGCATTGTGGTGATTTTTACCTATTGTCAATTTGGGATTCTTGAATTTACCTCGACTTTGACATTAATCCTAAAGTACTGAAACGATGACACAACTTTATAGTTATTAACTGCATTAGCTATGTAATTCAGTTGTAACACATCTGCGAAAGTTTGCGATATCCGAGCCAAAGGCGAGGTGTCGTAATCGCAGATGTGTTACAACTGCATATCATAGCCAATTCAGGTCAAAATTTTAATGCATAAGCAAGCGGTATGTTGAAAACACACCAAAAAATTTCACATATTTTCCACACGTTCGCTTTGACAACAACAAAGCGGCCATGTTTTTCGTTTAGTACGATGAGAGCGTTTCATACCTTACACAGTAACTAGATTTACATGGTTTCGTGCAGCTTATAAGTGGTTTCGTGCAGCTTATAAGTGGTTTCGTGCAGTTTACACAGTTTCGTGCAATTTCGTGGCATTTATTTTATGTATACATTGGCGTTGAACCGTCAATGTAACACAACAATACCGCTCGCTATGCATTAAAAGTATTTATTGCATATTTGGTAAATTTTGGTAGCCATTCTTTGCACATCAGTTTTATTCCATTTTCACGTAAGTAAAAAAGCCACACACGATTAAAGCTTTGATCACTTTCGAATATTTCATTATTGATGTCTTATTGATGTAATGATTGCAAAGAAAACAACTTAAAGAGCGGCATTGCAAATAAAACATATGAATAACCTTGCATGGCTCTTTAAAGGTATATTCGTTAAGTTTGTTTTGACTCGAGGGGAGGTTACAGAGTGAGCTAAAGGTGAAGTCTGTGATCAATTATTTACTCTGGTCATCAAATCTAACGTTTGAAATAAATACATCTGAAAGGTAAACGTTTGCGGTATAAGATTAAAGGTGAACCAGCAATGAAGGGGATGGAAACGATTGGACATGCAAAATATTTGAAGCTTTGACAAAACACGCTGTCTTATTCAATTCACCATAGCTTAAATTTATAACTTATCGCATTTTTTTCTTTAAATAAGCTAATTCTACTAGCTGGGAGGTGCAGAAGACGATTGAAATCTACAATAAAAGCATCTATGGGCTATTCTATTCAAGCAAATGACAATTACGTCAAGTCATGAGGTATAATGCGTGGCCACTGATGATTTCGATATGTCAAAAACGATTTCGTAACCTGTAAAGAACACTATTTTCGCGTCGTTCCTAACTTTCCAACTTTTCAGTTTTTGTAAAATTAGTTACAACTTGAAAATAGCGTTAATTGTTTTGAAAATGACTTTTTTCTATGGGTAGTCGATTTTTCTATTGTTGTCATTATTATGAAAGCTTTTTTCTGATCTGTCGGTTTCTATCTATCTATCTATCTTTGTAATGTATGTTTCTATCATGACCGTAGCGGTAGGGGAGGGCGTGACGCAGTCCCCACACCCAAAAAAAAACGTCCACAAATCCAAAAAACTTCATACAAAAACTTTTGGGACAAGGAGCCATATATTCGCGAACTTTTGAGTTTGAGTTTTTCCCCTCGCCTCCCCCCCCCC
>CM055403.1:42955135-42966740 GCA_029228625.1 Pseudolycoriella hygida | reverse complement strand
ACTCCCGGGTTCGAATTCGCAATGTAACAAACGTGGTAGTAAACGCATCAGACCTACGTACTTCGTACGGGTCTAATAATGGCAGCTAACATATGGGCCGGTGTATGTAAGAAAAATTAAAAGACATCATCTTACACAGAACTCTTTCAAATGACGTACGCTTTTGATGAGTTTTCGTCACTCAAACGCTCTCTATTAGAGATGTTTTAGACATAAGAGCGATATCGCCAAAACTTCGACCAATTTCGAGAACTTTATTAACCACGTATTTCGGATCAGAGGAAGAATCGTGGTTTCATCGAGAAATACGTATTTTTCCGATTTTTTTAAAATCAATATTGATAAGAGGTACAGATATAGAGTATAGAGATATAGAGAGTATAGAGTACATGATGTACACAGGGCTCAAGAAACAGTTTTTTGTCAACAAGTAATTTAATACGTGACCAATTGCTTTGTATTTGGTTATGATTAACGGCCATAATTGTGGTAAGATTTGGGCCGAGACATCGACAAGTTATCGATTGTTGTTAAGGAACTAGAGCCCAAAGTGTGCTCGACTTTCAAGGGTGTATAACTCTCTGCGGCAAGAATGTTCTGGGAAAGTAAGAGTGTGGCCTAGCCACTACAAAAGTGGCCAATCAAAACCCCAGAAATTTTTTGCCGCATCAAATTAAAAATCGTTTTGTTAATTTTTTTTTTTTAGTTCTGAATTTTGTACTTTTTTCCAAGTGAAGGAGGATCTCAGACATGAAAGACTATGGGTCTCTGAATGTTTCCTATTCATTTAGGCATTTGGTAGGTATTAGTTAGCTGAAAAAATGTCGAAAGTATCTATGTTTTATTCCCCCGAGAAACATTTTGTTATCAGAAACTGTGCTAACCGAATCATTGTGTCAAGAAATTGATTACAATCTGTTGCTAGAGCCATAAGCTTTCAAACGAGCCCAAGCTCACCTTATTCGGCTGGATAAGACAGCTATCAGATTGGCTGAATTGATCAACCTCGAAATTCTCTGTACGATATAATTTCATTTCGATGGTATCACTTCATTGAAAAACTGTAGTAAATTTAGTCGACTAAAATCTTTGATTTAACCATCAACCATCTTCTATCAAAGAAAATAAAAAACTAAATAAAAACTAGATTCAAACGGAATTCACGTTTATCCAATCACAACAAAAACCTCTTAAAGGTAAAGTGTGACGCAGCCCCTAATGTCCACTTCCAAAATTAATGGATATCGTTTGAGGTGACGCTATCGCTGATAATACGCAGTTTTTGCACGCAAAAATTCAAATTTACTCTGAACAGTCTACGCAATAAGAAATAAAAGTCAAATTTTTGCAGCGCAAAAACTGAAAGTACAGAAAAATTATTTCGTCGTTGGGTCCGGCACTTGTGAAGTAAATTTTTTAACACAACGTAATTTAATTAATTTTGCTTTAAAAAAAGCGCTGTAATTATTCTGGGAAATCAAAACTTTGAACACAAGGTTACATTCAAACAAACTTCTGCGTATTATCAGCGATAGCGTCACCTCAAACGAAAAGAAAATTTTCTTAGAAAAAAAATTTCTCCGAAAAAAAATTTTCTCCGAAAAAAATTATCTTCGAAAAAAAATTGTCTCCGAAAAAAATTTTCTCAGAAAAAAATATTTTCTTCAAAAAAAATTTTTTCCGAAAAATTTTCTCCGAAAGAAATTGTTTTCCAACACCTTAGGCTAATATCGGAACACTTCGTATCACCTTCGGCTACCTTCGAAATACTTTGTGTCACCTTCGCATGCCTTCGGAACTCTTCATGTCGACTTCGGCTACCTGCGGAACACTTCGTGTTCATCTCACATCATCCCACACACTTTCCACATCATCCTACACACTTCCCACATCATCCCACAGACTTCTCACATCATCCCACACTTCTCACATCGTCCCACACACTTCCTGCATAATCAAACACACTTCCTACTTCATTCTACACATTTTCCGCTTCATTACACGCACTTCCCACTTCATTCCACACACTTCCCACACCATCCCACACACTTCCCACATAATCCCACACACTTCTTACATCATCCTACGCACTTTCCACATCATTACACATAATTTTCGGTCACTTCAAAAAAAATTTTTCTCATAGTCGCTCTACGACAGCGTAGCTCATTTCGGACCACTTTGACCGACTTCTGGCAACGACCCCCCCAACCGATTTCCACAAGACCGGTTCCGTTGGCTTTGTGAGATGGATACCTTTCATTTGATACCCCATTCACCGCTACCCTAAGATATAGCCGAAGAAGTGCTGCCGTTGGTGGATTTTCATATATGGGGGTTGTTGAAACTTTGAAGGCCAATAATTCAGTTCCAAGACTGAATTTTCCGAATCGGGACCGAAACTGAACTTCGCTAAAAATTTTAAGGAAATCGTTCGGGCGGTTCTCGAGAAAAAAAAGTAGAGACATAGATCACATAGACATCGTGGACACACAACACAGGAATAAAATTTTGATTATTTTCAAACATATTTTACCATTTTTATATGGAAAATGGTCATCTTTGATTGGCGATATCTCGGCTCGTTTTGATGATCCAAAGTGCGTTGGGATCAGGATAGGAAGTAGTTTTTTTAAGGGGGAGGGGGCAGAGGTACAAAACTCCAAAGTTCGCTTATACATCGTGTCTTGTTCCAAAGGTTTTTGTATGGAGGTTTTTGGGTTTGGGGACGTTTTTTTGGGGTTTGTGGACTGTAATACAAGAGGGGGAGGAGTTTTATTAAACGTAATGCACAGAACTCTACCCATTGACGCCAGCTTCTTTCCTAATGAGGCCCCTGCCTCTATTTAATATTTCTTATTACGTTATTAAAAAATCAATTAAAAGTAACTTGGAGATTGTAAACAAAAAAAACTACAGTATTATTTCTGCAGCACAGAGCGACTATTTGCAACAGGTATTCAGCTTTCCTCATTATATTTAAATTTTCTTTTGTTCCATTCGAAAATTACGAGCTCAATATTACGTACGAAACAGAAATAGAATTGGTATCGTAGTCATAAATCTTGGCAAATAATGAATAAGTTTATATTCAAAGTAAAATTAGATGCACCACCTAGGGTATCTTTCAATCAAATTAAGATAAAGAGAAATATTCTCGTAGAAACAATCATTTTTGTGATTTCAAAAGATAACTACAATAATTGCCATTTTTCATTTTCGACGATTCTTTGTACACATAGAAATTGTAGAAATCGTTTGCAGACATTGAGTATTGTATTCCTGAAATGAGTTCATTATACTCGGTGAATAAATATTATTTCTGGAATCAATCAATAATTAACATTTGTAAGAAGAAACCATTTTTCTTTCGTTTTTTCAAAAGTATTAGTAGGCACGTTATGGGGAACGTCCATTGAGGACATGAATGTGCACTTTTAGGGATCTTTCGACTGTGTCTAATTTTCAAAATTTTATCTCTTCAAACTTTGCCGCTTCCGGAGACCTCTTCATTTATCCTTCTATAAGTTCGAACGTCCTTCATGTACTTTCTTTGTCGTGTCTAGTGCGACATTGGCTTCTGTCAAAGTATAGCAAAATTCATGATGAAGTGCATCAGGGTTCAAATAGTCACTTACATCACAAGGCTTTGTTTTCGCCCGATGTATTGAATTTTCATGGTTGCTAAGAGAACCGAAAGTTGTTTCGTCGTGAAGAAGAGCAAATTTGTGTGTTAGAAATAGACTTGATATTTGAAGGTTTAAGTGGAAGTTTTACTGTTTGGATCGCTTTTATCTGTTCAGTGAATGTCCTGTGCTGATAAAAGATTGGAGTGCGGAAGAATATAGTGCAATTGAGACTGAAAAGTGATTAAGAAGTTGCCCATAGAATTGAACCAGTCAAGGTTTACAATTATTGTCTTTGTTCGTTGCTGTCGCAAAAATTAAGCTGAGCCGTCTATAACCACATAGCAGTGTATTTCGCATTTTGCGGGAAATATAAACGATACGAGAACTGATTATTGTGTGTAATTAAGGAGAAAGTGTGCGGATGAGATTCCCGCAGCTTCGGATTTGGAATTACACGTAATCAGTTGTACAACCGCTTAATTTGGTATCATCAAAAATCGAAAATTATGTTTCACCGAATGTAAATGGCTAGCGTAACCAACGTTGGAAAATACTGTGGCAGGTGTGACGAAGAATTGCAGGCAAAGGACGAGTGTTTTGACTGTGATAGCTGCACCTCCCGATTCCACTTGACATGCTGTGCCGTTTCCAAAACCGAACTAAAAGCTAGGAAAAACAGCAAATGTTTGCGACTACATTGTACGAGCTGTTTCTTCATGGTAACGAACGGAGTGGTTGCGAAAGTCGATGAACTCTTGAAGTTTGTACATAAAATCGACTTGTTCAATCAAGACAGCAAATTATCCAAGTCTAATGATACGACAATATTACAAACGTTGGTGAAAAAGTTTGATGCGTTCGAAAAAAGAATGGACTCCATCAATCCTACTGAGTTGCCGAAACGCCCAAATCTGTACTCGAACGTTGTGAAGACTGGAAGTGTTGATCCAGTTGTCGTGGTAAAACCGAAAAACAAACAACAATGCACCAAGACGATGGAAATTCTGAAGAACAACATCAGTAAAAGTGACTTAAAGGTTACCAACACCAGAAATGCAAGGGACGGTGGTATCGTTTTGTGTTGCGCAAGTACTTCTGAGACATTGAAAGCAAAACAATTGATCAACGAAAAATTGGGAGATGAATATGAAATAGTTCTGCCGGACATTAAGAATCCCAGAATTCGAATTTCAAACATCAATTCCGATATTCCGAATGATTCGATTATTAGTGAACTCAAGAACCACAACCAACACATAGCTGAAGTAGAAATGAAGCTCATCACTGTAATTGATAGAAAACGCAGAAACTCGGAGTCCAAAGACATCGTCATTGAAGTAAAGAGCAGTGACTATAAACTCCTACGAAAAATTGGTGTGTTGAGTCTACAATGGAGAAAATGTGGCATTCATGAACATTTGTATATAAAACGCTGCTTCAAATGTTGCGGCTTTTCTCATATTGCCAAAGACTGTAAAATAGAACAGAAATGCAGCAAGTGCGCCTGCAACCACAAATTTTCAGAATGCAAAAGTGAGAACCAATGCTGCATCAATTGTAAATTTGCTAATGAAAAATGGAAGATGAAACTTGCAACTGATCACCATGCATGGAGTAAGGAATGTACAGTTCTTCAACGTCGTCTCACCCAACTGCAGAAGAAAATCGAGTACAATGACTCCGCATAGCAACTAACGAGCAACATTAAAGTTTTATATACCAACATCAGAGGCTTACAGAACAACATAACTGAATTCAAATATGTGATGCGAAAAAGGAAACCCGACGTATGTTTTGTCAACGAGACGCACTTGACTGAAGATTGCGATATTAGCGGTTTGAACTTGCGAGGCTATGCACTGTTCAGTTGCTATTCACATTCTAAGCACACTGGCGGTGTTAGTGTATACGTAAGCAAACAAATTAAGTTTTCCAAATTGCAGACAGTGAAACAAAAAGTTGCTTGGTACATCTCATTTGAAATTATGTTGAAAGAAGTTCCTACAGTGATTGCTGGAACATACTTGTCGTCGGATAAAAAAAATAAGGATCAGGTTTTGAATTCAGTGGAACAGTGGTGTGAAACTTTTGGTGGTGTCAAGCAAATGATGGTGTGTGGTGATTTTAACATTGACATGTTGAAGAGTGATCAGCACATTAGGCGATTTCGCGACATAATCGACGACAATGGATTGAGACAGTTGACGGATAAGCCTACCAGACTTGAAAATGGTTCAGTATCAATGATAGACTTGTGTGTTACAAATATTATTCCGAACAAACTGAAGTGTGTGGTGTTGGAAGATGACCAAATCAGCGATCATCGAATGCTTGAAGTCGTGTTATATGGCAATAAGAACAAATGCGGCATCAAAACTCGTGCAGCCGTAGTTTGGCACAACTACGATCCCATTGCATTTCAACAAGACGTCGAATCATGGAGTGACTCATGGAACCTGATTGAAGGCCAGACGGTAAACGAGAAAGCAGACTGGCTGTTAAGTAACCTGCGCTGCAGTTCAGCTAAATTCAGGAGAGTGAAGAAAATAAAGATGAATCAAGACTTCTTTGATCATGATCTAGAGGAGATGCGGAGAGAAAAAAATCGCTTGTACAAAAATGCACAATATCTGGCAGGCGCGTCCACATCACAGACAGCATGGCAAGACTACCGATCGTTCCGCCGAAAATACAAAATGACAATTCAAACAAAAAAGTTTCAATACAACCAACGAAAACTCGACAAGGCAAGTGGAGACCAAAAACAAACATGGAAAATTCTACGCTCGATACTTAACAAGGAAGATAACGAGATCGCTTACATCACGGATGGAAATCAGACATTCGAAGATGACGTCGACATTGCTAGAGAATTCAACAAGTTCTACGTCAATAGCATTGTTGAGTTGAACGCTTCCATACCAGAAGTAGAATATGAAGACGGCCTAGCCGAAAACCTGAGAGTTTTTACATTCCGTGGCATCACAATATCAGAAATGAAAGCTGCACTGAAAGAGATGAAAGACAACACCGACGAATTTTTTCTGAAGCCAACTCTTCTACTTGATGCCAGCTTTGTCCTTGGAGCACAACTAGTGACCATCATCAATGAATCATTCCAATCAGGTGTTTTTCTAAATTCATTGAAACGTTCAACAGTGATTCCGATACAGAAAAAGCCTGGAACAACGAAAATCAACGAACATCGCCCAATTCACACGCTACCTTGTCTGGAGAAATTGATTGAAAAATTAGCCCAAAAACAACTTGTTGAATTCATCGCGACCAACAATTTATTAAAGGATTTCCAATCAGGATTTCGCAGTCAACACTCATGCGAAACAGCACTCAATGAAATTCTTCATGAATGGAAAGAAGCGCTCAATCAATCGAAAGTTATACTGGCGATATTTTTGGATCTACAAAGAGCGTTCGAAACGATTACGCCGGCGTTGCTTTTGCGGAAATTACACAAGTTGGGCATTCGAGGAACAGCATTGAAATGATTTGAAAGCTACTTGACAGGAAGAACGCAAGTTGTAAAAATATGTGAAGTCATATCGGAAGAAATCAACAATCAGTTCGGAGTACCACAAGGATCGGTTCTCGGTCCAATCCTTTTCATTCTGTACATCAATGACCTAGGAAATGAATTGAGTCACAGTGACATCAAATTGTTTGCCGACGATACTTTGATGTACGTAGTGACTGACAACATTGAAGATGCAGTAATGCAAGCGAACAGTGACCTTCACATTCTGTTCAACAAAATCTGCCAAAATAAACTTAAGTTGAATGTCGACAAAACAAAGGTGATGGTGATAACGAACAAAACGATTCAAAAGGACGAAATACACATTTTAGTGAATGGTGTTGAACTGTCAGTGGTCGAAAAATTGAAATATTTGGGTGTGATAATTGATGAGCGTCTAGTTTTCGATGAACATGTGAATTACGTTTGCAAAAAGATAGGAATGAAAGTTTCAGTGCTTGCGAGGCTTAGAAACGAGTTGAACTCTCACCAGAAGTTGAACCTTTATAAGTCTCTCATCCTGCCACATTTCACGTATTGTAGCAGTGTTTTGTTTCTGTGTAATCGAGGTGACATTGATAGAATGCAAAAAATGCAAAATAAATGTATGAGAAATATTTTAAGGGCGAAGCGCAAGACAGAATCGAGTGAAATGTTAAAGAAACTGGGACTGATGAGTGTAGATGAGTTGATCACTTACAATACGGTATTGTTCATTCATAAGATTGTGATAGGCAAAGCACCTAATTATTTGAGTAGTAAAATTAAATATAATTATGAATATCAGACTAGAAGTTTAAGAAATGCTTGCGATATTAAATTAACAACGGCTATGAAGTCGACTAGTCAGAACTCATTGTTCTATAAGGGAGTAAAATTGTATAACTCATTGCCAAAGGTCATCACTGGAGAAGTTTCGTTAAGTAAATTTGAAAAGTTGTTGAAGATTTATGTGGTGAACCAGGTGCTGAGTTCTTAGTATTAATTAACTGTGATGTATTAGTTGTTAAATGGAAAGTTATTCTAAATAAAGAAATCATTCATTCATTCATTCATTTACTTTGAGGTCCTCGTAAGCAAGCATGAAATTTTCCTGTACAATTCGTAGAAAAACTGAACACAATACTGTTTTTTGTGCTTCCATAACACAATACAACACTTTGTAGTCCACGAAGGAGTACCACAAAGTGCCATTTTACCGCTCTAGACCTACAACAGATTTTCATATACACTTTGTAGTCCGCAATCAAGTATGCAGTAGAAAAAGATGCATTTTTGTGGAGTGATTTCTGTTTATGTTTTTTCTATTGTGTTATAGAAGCACACAAAACGTTGCGTGCATCTCGTTACACAAGTAGAATTTTGCCGGACCTTGTTATAAATTGGTTCTACTCGGCTTCGCCTCGTTATGACCAATTTATAACGCGGCCGGCAAAATTCCACTTTGTGTAACTCGGTACACAAATTACTCTTGTGTACACTTTGCCCTCGAATTGTATACAAGTGGTACTTTAACCGTGCATCAGCTCTCAAACATGTACTAAGTGCGACAATTCGTAACGAATTTAGGACGAATTAAACATTCACTCAAGCTGAAGTAATAATTGACTTACGACATATTTTTTTGTGGAACGTAAACACGAAAAATCGTGTATAATAATATATAATATATAATATATAATATATAATATATAATAATATATAACAGCCTGAATCGACGAAATGAGCTTGGTTTGCTACATGTTAAGATAATTGAAACCAACACTTGGCTTGAATTGACAATTACAAATAAAAAATATTCCATTCCAATATCCATTTCTGGACAGTGAACACTAGGGGATTTAAAGCTGATCAAACACACGGTAACATTATTGGCAAACATACGAGCTTTAAAGGGTATTGAAACTAGCATGTATGCTAAAACCAAATTGAACAAAGCATGTTGACATTCTAAAGGTGATATGTTTGAATAAATACAACCCAAAACGCTTGTGTCTCTTATATACAAGTTAACTACAAAATTCGTTTTGAATCTTTTATGTATTTGGGAGCAAAGCCCGCTTCGTATGCTAGAAACCTGGGGAGTTGTTTCAATAAAACTTTGTTTACTTGCTTAAGTGTACAGTGTACACATACCAAGATACAAGTTTATTTATCTAATGAAATGATAGATGACTGAAATGCCATAATATTCCCATAATGAATTAATCAAGTAATCGATGATTTTAGTTTTGTGTGGAGTAGCTGAGTCTGAACAAGGTTGTCGTAGTTTTTATTTAGAGGTGAACGGGACGCCTGAAACTCGAAGAAAAACCCGACCCGAACCCGAATCAATTTGACGGATCCGTTCGGGTCGGGTTTGATGACTTCAACTGACCAAGCCCAACTTGGCCCGAAAAAATTAGTTCACATTCTGGTTTCTAACAAAATAACTCCTTTTCAATGGTTTCCTTTATCCTGTGTTCACTACTAATGTATCTATCATATCAGCAAGAAAAAAAAATATTGTGCGATTTTTTCGTATAACGCCAGCTAATGAAAAGTTAGAAATGTTCCAAAAAGTGATCATCTGGTCAGTTTGCAGCCACCACAAAAAAACTCATCAAACTTTTTTCAAATTCGATTTAGTGCACAATAGAGTGCAGATTCTGGGAAAAATAAGAACCATGATGATCAGCTTCTTTTGGTGGACTTGGCGAAGGTTTGAATAGGACCATGTCGAAAAAGTCGCAAATTTTCACTAGAAAAGGCCCCGCAAGCATATTTTTGACGAAAAAACTTTTTTGAGCTAACCAATGAGATTCTATGGTGATAAGTAATTGTGGCACCAAGGTCCCACTTGGCGGGAAAAAAATCCGAAAATCGACCTACCTTAATGCCCAGACCTTTCGAACAAAACAAAAATTATGAAAATCTGATAAGATTTACGCGAGATATGTACAAAAGACCGAACACCACTTAGGCGGCCCTACGTCCAGAAATGCCCGTCTGCAATACCAAACCCACTTTTGGTACTACCTTTCAGGAGAAAAAAAGATTTTGAAAATCGGTTAAGTTTTACTCGAGTTATCGTGTTAACGGACGGACGGATAATTTTTTTTTTTTTGTGATTTGGCATCTAGGGACCATGATCGATGCTATCCCCGTCGAATCGACTGGTTACAAACGTAGTGGCAAACTCATGGGACTCGTACTTCGTGCGGGTCGAAACACTCATTCCTGTGGATAGTTGCACGGGAACGACTGTTGTCTATAACTTCGCATTTAATATTTTCCTATTACACTTATGACATTTATTTTCCTATTACACTTAACTCGCTTAATATGGATGGATTATGGAACTTCGAATATTAAGATCTGCAAAGCTGAGATGTGACTAATTTTCCCTTATATTCAAGAAAAGCACAGACAGAAAATACACAGTAAAATATCGCACCTATTTCGGGTTTTCATTTTGAATCAGGTTCCATTTGGAAAAGGATTGTATTAAACTTTCCCATAGAAAAAATGATTTTGTCCAATAAAAATAATAAATGTCCAATAAAAAATAATTTTTATCCAATAAAGATATTAAATGTTCAATAATAACATAACCAAAGACCCGTACATATCAGAATAAATATACAAATAAGCAAACAATCCAACGTTTTATGTTCTTTTATAACTGTAAGAATTTCAAAGATCCATAGAAATTACCCAAGGTAATGTCAAAGGCCCTACCGAAGTACGTCTCAGATCATTCAAATCTAGAATAGCTTATATCCAAGGACTAAATCATTTTTCCCAAAACCCTGAAACACGTGTTCTCTAAAATTTGAATCTATACCAGTTTGCCTTTGGAAACAACTTTCTACCTCTCATAGTTCTGAAGATATTGATCATCCTGCCTAATTATGGAAGTGGCCATACACCAGGATTGAACCATATTTCCCCAAAACCCTGAAACACGTTTTCGCTTAAATTTAATTCTCTACAACCTCACCTTTGGAACCAACTTTCCAAATCTCATAGTTTTGGAGATTCGGGTCATCCTGCCCAATTATGAAAGTGGCCACATACCAGTATTGGACCATATTCACTCAAAACTCTGAAACACGTGTTCGCTTAAATTTAATTCTCTACAATTTCGCCTTTGGAGCCAACTTTCTAACTCTCATAGTTCTGAAGATCTGGGTCATCCTGCCCAATTATGGAAGAGGCCATATACAAGTATTGGACCATATTTCCCCAAAACCCTGAAACACGTTTTCGCTTAAATTTAATTCTCTACATGAATGAATGAACGAATAATACTTTTATTGTCTACTATTTGCTAGCCGACTAAACATGAATATATCGCGATAATATAAACATAAATAAATTCAAAATGGAGTGAATAATTTAAGATACAAAAAAAAAATCATAGAGAAAAAAAGAAAAAATCACAGATAATTACAAAGACAAA
>CM055403.1:42925804-42954635 GCA_029228625.1 Pseudolycoriella hygida | reverse complement strand
GAAAAGACGACATGCAAAATTGAATGGCGAATTCGTTAAGTATTCATGTCGATAGGATTCTCTACAACTTTGCCATTGACAGTAAATCTCCACATTGCATAGGAAATATAGACGAAAAACTGTTTTCGTATATGGCCAAGACTCTCAATTTCGTCCATTCCATTGGTCCCAGTGCCCAGGCCCCTGACCCGATTCCCACAAAAAATTTTCCCAGTTTCGTGACATCAAATGCTTTCATTTGACACAAAAATGAGGAATTTCGGTTCTATACTTGCTGGGATATTTGCGAAAAAGTTTCTTCGACCCTCGAAAATTTCATGTCCACTTCTTCGACCATATCTCCGGAACTACTTGGCCGATTTTGCTCATCTTCGAACTTGAATCATGGGAGGCATGTACCTTTAGGAGTTTAGGCTGATCGGTTGAGCCGTTTGGAAAAAGAAGTGGAGAAGGACAGACGGACATTTTTTTTATTGCTGATTCGTCATCTCTAGACAATAATGCATGCATCACCCCCCCCCCCCTCCCACCTCGATCTACGTCATGTTACAATAACATTGTTTGTAGTAAACGTATAGGACCTTTGTACTTCGTACGGGTCCAAAAATAAATTCATTTTGTTAAAGGAAAATGTATTTTTCATTGGTCATTTAATATTTTTATTGGACAAAAACTATTTTTTTATTAGACATTTATTATTTTTATTGGACATGTCTAATTTTTTATTGAAAGGTAAATAATAACCCATTAGGAAAAATGGGTCAACCTGCACACCTCTACTTTTAGTATGCGATAGTTTTAATGGAATATTTTCGGCTGATCGCTTAGGTACAAAATTGTGACTGCGTCGCTGAAACTCGTACAATTCAATGGGCACGTGACTCCTTTGCAGGTGATTTCACGTTCAGCCCAGTCAGTTATTTGACTTTCGCCGGGAGGATAAACACAAAATTCATTCCCCAAACATTTATTTATAAAATTTAAGTTGTCACTTACAATTCAAAGCAAATATATTTGATGTATGACAAGAGGGTTACTACTATTACACTCCTTGCTTCAGAATTGTATATTTTACCGTAATAAAGACTGTGTGGTGTGATTTTGAAAATAATTGAACGATTTTATTGATTTTACAGCATAACAAAGCGCCATAAAGAATTTATTTTTAAGAAGGACAATTGTTTGCTGGGAAGACACAATTAGTCTGACTCACTGCCTTCAAGTCCGGAATTCCATACAACAGCAGTACTACTGGGTCAATTAAATTTTTCAATAGTATAAGAATCTCACCCAGCAATGACTGCGGAACCAATTTTTGTCGACAGATGACATAAATTCCAACTTGAACATCGCGGCACGAAGTGTACATTAAGCAAAGATTGTCGCCGCTTCCAATAGCAGTGATAAACTTCGATGTTATGTCGGAAATGCCTGATTTCACACTGCATGTACCTGATTTTAGACCAATTTTGTAATGAACTTGAAGTGGATCCGATGTAGAATCAAAATCGGAAAGACTCATGCAGCAACCAGGCCATCCGGTAGTGCCAGTCAATATTCCGTTCTCATCCACTGTGTAGGTGACGTACTGGCAATTATATACTGGATTAGTGGAAGTGTATGTGGAATAGTAAGTCCCTTTGAGATTCTAATGAGTGAAAAATAATATGATAAAATCTTGTGACCTCATTTGTGTGATAACCGGAAAAATGACAACAGATGGCATTGCATCCTACTGTCCTAGAGATAGAACTAACTGCGCTACAACACATAAAAAACTTACAAACCGATTCTAACAAAAGAATCCTTTTGTTAAAACCGGTTTGTAAGTTATTTATGCGTTGTAGGGCAGCTAAGTAGTTGTTTGTGCTAGATAATTTCACATGTTTTGGAGCGAGCAGAGCGAAAATGCGTCCAAAACAAAAATTCTTTTTATGCAGATGTACAAAATCCAGTGAAAATTTACAAAATTGCCATCGATTTTGGCCCCGAAGCTTGAAAACATATAACACGTTAGAGGAGGAGGAAACATCTCTGTTGTCATATTTCTCGAGTTACAAAACTATTACACTCATTATGCCAACGTTGTTGCTGTATTTTACGAACTGCGGACAGTTTTGACAGCATACCACAGTGATGCATACGATGACCACAAACACTCGCAACATTTTCAGACAGTATGTGGTAGGTGTTGGTCCAATATTCTAATGAGAGAATACAATTTATTCTTATGGAAAGATAAGAATGAACAAACAAATGTGTCGCAAAATATGAGCTGTTAAATTTGTGATGTTTTGTCAGAGAAGCATCGTGCGATAACAGCGAGTTATATGAATTTATGGCTCCTCTACTCTGACAACGAAGCGATAGATGAAACAGAATTGTGTGAAAACCAATCACATTCCGAATCAGTATGCGATGTTCTTTTACAACAATTTCAGACCTTCGCATTCATTCATGCTGAATTCTAATCCATTTACTTTTCGTTTGAGTATCATTTTACTACGGTTACGGTGGATAGTTTTTAATTTAAAATTAATTCTTTGTTATCGCGAAATGTTGCTATATCAAAACATCGCAACAATTAACGGCCTGAGAGCCAAGGTCGTCTACTAAAGACTTTAAGAGCAGGTCAAAAAAATATGATCCAGTATGTGCCCGATACAATCTCTTGTCGTTTTCTTGCAAATTTATCTAGGTTCTTAACGGTTCACTGTTCTTAGCGTCATTAATATTAACGTTCTCGAGCGAATGACGTTATAATTCTATCTTTAGAAATAAACTTTTTCTTCTAAATAAATTATTACACCACTAGCTTGGGATGCTTTCTAAACTTACGAGTTCTATGTGCAAAATGATACGAAATTCACAAAAACGTGAACAATGGTAAAACTTTTACACTACAGTTCTTCAATTTAGAAATATTGTTTATTTGAAAAACCACAAAAGTAAATAGCTGACAATACCTTGACTTC
Organism: Pseudolycoriella hygida; assembly: GCA_029228625.1. Taxonomy (NCBI): domain Eukaryota; kingdom Metazoa; phylum Arthropoda; class Insecta; order Diptera; family Sciaridae; genus Pseudolycoriella; species Pseudolycoriella hygida. Next base: position 42,951,660 of record CM055403.1, on the reverse strand, counting down.
ACTTGCAAAATATCAGAGTGTTTTCGTGTCAATTTCCAGTAAACCAAATCTTACCAAAGCTCTGCTATAAAATAACACCGGTGACAAATTCGGTGATTGGTGAGAGTTCGAAAATTTGGTTCGCTTAGGCAAATGCAAATATTAGATCGTATACTTCACTCGAAGACACTCACTCAAGAAGTAACACTTTTAGGCTCGCTAGTCCACAATAATTACGGACTTTGTCGATTTGCAAGTATGTATGTTATCACTTGCAATTTTTGCATTAAAAAATGTTCATATGACTTAGTCTCTATTATAACAACTGGTTCTGTCTTTTGATATTTTTAATATTTTTACTGTTAGAGCGTGTACAAGCGATCACGACTTTGATCCAATTCTATTTAATGACAATATGTACACCTTGAGATCGGTCATTTTAAAGAAAGAATACAATTGTAAGATTTTATCTCTCTTTCCGATCCGATGATGTGACTAAATCGATCAAAAATTTGTTAAACAAAAAGCTGAGTTGGGGCATGCGATGCACCGCGATCAATAATTCAAATAATAATACTTTATACTACAAGAACTGTATAAAATACCCTTATGTTGGAGAAATGGTAAATGGTTCGATTGTCCCCAGACAAAATATCTCCTGACAAATTATCCCTGGACAAAATATCCCCGGACAAAAAATCCCCATACGCAATGTCTACTCAGAAGTGGTGGATCTAGATAGGTATTAGAGAATTTGGGCAAAGCGACCTATAACCAAGTTTATAACATATGCATATAGCTAAAAGTAATAGGTTATATGTCTACGTTCTAAGTTACAAGTTTACGTTATAAGTTTAAGTAACGAGCTATGAGTTATAATTTATAAGTTACAAGTTTACGGTACAAGTTATAAGTTTATAGCCCAGATCAGTATTGTAATTGATCCAGATCAGTACTGATCAATTTTAAAACTGATCCGAATACTGATCAGTTTCAAACTGATATGTATCAGTACTCGTCAGTTTTAAAACTGATCTATATAGGTACTGTTCAGTCTGAAAATTGATATGGATCAGTACTGATCAGTTTCAAAACTAATCCAAATAGGTAGTAATCAGTCTTAAAACCGATCCGTATCAGTACTGACCAGTTTCAAAACTACTAATCCAAGTCAGTTTTGGAACTGATCAGTACTGATCCATATCAGTTTTCAGACTGATCAGTACTGATATAGCTATATGTATATTATGCAATACTGATCTGGGCTATAGACTTAAAATGTTAACTTATAACGTAAGCTTTTAAATTATAACTTAAACATATAACTTAGCTTTATAAGTTAAAAGTTATAAGTTAAAATTTTACGTTTTAAGTTAACATTTAAGTCTATAGCCCAGATCAGTATTATAACTGATACAGACCAGTACTGATCAGTTCCAAAACTGATCTGGATTATTAGTTTTGAAACTGATCAGTACTGATACGGATCAGTTTCAATACTGATTATTACTTATTTGAATTAGTTTTGAAACTGATCAGTACTGATCCATATCAATTTTCAGACTGATCAGTACTGATACAGATCTGAGACTGATCAGTATTGATCCGGATCAATTTTGAAACTGATCAGTACTAATCAGTCATAATAGTAATACAGTTAATAAAATCGCATAACTAATGTTTTTGAAAATATGAAGAAGTATTTGATGGAAAAAAATATGTAATTTAATATTCAATCTAGAGTTTACTTAGCACTGCAGAGCCCCTGATACACAATACAATATATATAAGTGGCTTTGCCCAAACTCTCTATTATTAATTAGATATTGTATTGCGTATTAGGGGTCTCTAAGTAAACTCCAGATTGAATATTAAATTACATATTTTTTCCATCAAATACTTTTTCATCTTTTCAAAAACATTAATTATGCGATTTTATTAACTGTATTATTTTTATGACTTGTACTTCATTATAATTACATTATGATTTGCATTTGCACCTACAAACAATTTTTCAACTATGGTTACTATATCCGCGTTATTTTGTGTGTGGATATTTTGTCTGAGGGGATATTTTGGTTTGGGATATTTCGTCCGTTTTTTCTTTATAAAAATTGGGATTATTATGTCCGGTTTTTTGGTCTGGAGATATTTTGTCTGAGGGGATGTTTTGGTTCGGAATATTATTTTTTTTGGGGACAATCGGTCTTCACGCCGATGTTCATAAAGGAATTGCAAAGCTTTCTTTATATCGAGCTTTTTGCTAAAATAAAGTGAGCTTTATATGCGCGAAACTGCCAGAGAGAAAAACATCGATGAGTAAGTAGTAGGATGGTCCAAAAAAGTAAAGTGTCGAAAAGTTTGGGGCACCAGCGTTAAAACGAATCTAAATGGGTCCCTGATAAAAAGTGTCTATGGACGCAACTCAATCCGGAGTTATCTAGGGGTTCCGCAAAATCAAAATAGTCAAAAAATTACAAAAGCAGTGAAAAACGTAGACTTTTGCGAAATTGCATGAAACTAGTACAAGGGTAGGAGTCATGTTCAGGCAAGTTTAATGAAATCCGTTCAGAATAGTCCAAAGAGAACGTTTTTCGACTTACTTCGAGTTTCCGCACGCTGTCGGAATCATGGGAGCCCATTGAAGAACAAAGTGTACCCAACTTTTCCTAGCGCCAGACCGCGACGACGACATCAGGTAGTGGCAAACTAATTATGCAAGTCTACGTTTTTCACTGTTTTTGGGATTTTTTGACTATTTTGATTTTGCGGAACCCCTAGATCACTCCGGATTGAGTTGCGTCCATAGACACTTTTTATCAGGGACACATTTAGATTCGTTTTAACGCTGGTGCCCCAAACTTTTCGACCCTTTAATTTTTCCACACATTTTTGGACCACCCTAATGAGTAGCAACATCTTATTTGTCACATTAAATCATTTCTTTTGGTTTAAAATTGTATCCCTTTTTTACTGATGATAACTTTGATTTACCTGTAACCTATATACTCAATGCATCCGATAGCGTAAAATTGCACACTTAATGTTCAATGTAATCCATAATATACAAAATTTATGGCATCGTTGTAAATAATAAAAACGCTCATCAAAGTTTCATGTCCTTGTAAGTGTTTCGATAATAATTTTAAAGGAAACTTTTAAAGACGACATCAGCTTTAAAAAAAAATTAAACAAAAAGCATCCAACTCTGAACACACATTAAAAACTTCACTTGAACGTAAAATAAATTTCTTTCGTTTTACTTTTTAGCACCCTCTCTCTGCTGAATTTAAGATAGCAGGTGGTTAGATGGTGTATACGAGGACGTGGGTGAATGACACGAACAATGTAGTCACTATTGTAGTCGACTTCAAAGCGTTTGCTTGATACTAACTTGAGCAAATTCATAGGTTTATTAAAAGGATACCCGTATACTTATAAACATCTCAATTATTCTTAAACAAAATTGGCTACATATTTCTCAATTTCGTAGAAAAGAATTATCTACAAGAGTTGACAAGAGTAATAAAATACACACTTTGCACGGTTTTCAGGAGTTGACACAATGTTTTCTTTTTTCTTGGTAAGACTTTGTAGCGGATATTAATATTCGAAAATAAGTAGGTACCTTTTGATTTTTAAAAGTCTTTTTTATACGCTGAATAATATGCTCGTTACGTAGAACAGTTTATGCTACATGAATTGTGAAATGGTATAACGGATCTCGGTCTACTCAGGGGTCATTTACTTCACCTAATGGAAATAGCTTGCTAATAGCAATCGCTCAAAACCTAAAAGGAAAAAAGGTTCCGTGAGACCACGTTTTTCAGCACTTTTCCGACCGTATCTTCGGAAGTTCCTGACCGATTTTGCTCATATTCAAACGCTTCTTCACTTTTTCGATTGCCGGGGAATAATCGTTTTGTCCGGTGGAAAATATCCCCCGTAGAAGGAAAATAACGTCGCGGGACTTATTTTCCACCGTTCAAAAATTAATCGAGACTAAATATCCCCCGCCAGTAGAGAATAACGTTCGTCGGGGATATTTTCCCCCGGCTTGCTCTATTCGTCACCGAATGAGGAAATTATTGCTCGGAGGATGATACTTTCCCCCAGCGGGGGTAGCTTTCCCTCGGATAATTTCCGATTGGTGGAAAATAATACCCGGGACAAATATCTACCGTGGCATTATTTTCCTGCGGTGGGAGATATTTTCCCCCGGACAAAATGATTATTCCCTGGCGGGCGATATTAAACTCTACCCGGGGAATATTCTCATTGATGCAAAACGATTAACGGCCGCTGGGGGAAACTATGGAACCTGGTGTGATTTTCCCAGTTTTACAGCCTTGATGAGAAAACCCCTTCACTATATTAACACTGCTTTTAATGGATACGAATTTCAAAAAATGTTTTGCAAAGAAAGTCAAGGATTTTTGATATTATTGAACAAGTTGACAGAGCATTTTTCTTCTTCATAATTTTTGCTTCTCATTTAGTCACGAGTGGTTTCTTCAATTGATATTCTTTGCGCCTATGAAAACATGTCGGCGGCGGCTTAAATCGGCGCACGTCAAAATTGTTTTCGGTGGCGTCGGCGCGTTTGACACAAAATAATTTTTCTAGCTCAATGTGCCTAGCATTGCGAGCATCAGATCTACTAATTTTATCAAAAAAATATAGGTCCAACGCTGCTCTGAATTAATTGTCATCAAATGTTGAAAAATTTTTCTAGAGTTTCGTGAGTAGAAGGGGTAGGTAGTGTAGAGTGAGAGTGAGGTGGTGAGAGGTAGAGTGAGATCATGCAATGGAGCTTCCTCGGTTTATGGGATTCTTGTGGATATTAACACGATAATTCGAGTAAAACTCAACAGATTTTTAAAAAACTTTTTTTTCCTCTGAAAGGTAGTCGAAAAATCGTTTTTGGGATTGAATCTGGGCACTGTTGGCCCAAGGGTCGACGAGGTAGAGCCGTTTAAGTGGTCTTTGGTCTTTTGTACATAACTCGAGTAAGTCTTCTCCGATTTTCATAAACGTGTTTTTTCTACATAAATCGGGTAAATCTTATCCGATTCAAAGTCTTTTTTTCCTGAAAGATGATCAGAAAATTGAATTTGGGCAAAGTCGGTTGAAAACTTTCGAAGTTACGGTCAAAAAAGTGGTGAAAAACGTGGTTTTTTGAAGGTTGGTGGAACTTTTTCACTTATATCACTGAGAAATTAGAACGGAAATCGCTATTAGAAGCTAGTTAGTACATATGGACAGCTGAGAACGAATAGTTTTTCCCTACCAAATCATCATCAAGAAATTACAAAAAAAGTAGGTTAGAGCTGACACAGCAGACATGGGCGCCAATTGAAAAACGGTGGCGGCGGCTAGCCGAAAAAAGGGGGTAGGCGGCGGCGGCGATGTCGGCTCAAGCCGGCTTAAAACGGCGGCTGGGTACATTTTTGAATTTTTTCAAATTATAACAAAAAATAAAGATAAAATTCAAAAATTTCTAAAATAAAATTTGGAATATAATGTCAAATATTAAGAAACTTTAGTTGTGTTATGATATCCTTAGTCGAAAAGCGTGAGTGCCCTTCATGCGAATATAATTTGAGTATAATTTGAATTTCTAGTAAGATCACAAGGCACGAAGCGTTTACTATACTGTCATAAAAAAGGTTTATCCATGTTGTGAAAACTGCTCAAAATACAGTTAAGAAAACCCGAACGAAGCTAGAATTGCTCAGTAACCCTTTCTTCTTCTTGGCATTTCGCTTTTTAACGAAACTACCTAAAAATAATTTTTACCGAAATATATATATGATACAAAATCCAATATGGCGGCAAGCGGCCATTTTGTTAGCACCCCAAGAACACTGAAAGGGTTTACAAAACCATCAACATTGATGCAATTTTACTACATAATAACTAAATACGAAGACTACCTCGACAAATACTTAATCTGAGGATCATCACCACAAGTCCCATGAACCAATTCTGAGGAACTTTTTTCTTGAGATCAATAGCTTAAGGACGGGACAGCTCATTGGTTACGAACTAGCCTTTCATCAAAATGATCCGGGTTCGATTTCCGTGTCAGACAAATTCAGCTTTACTCCGATAGTATTGCACACTTCGTGGGGTTTGGTTCGGAAGTCATCTTAAGCCGGTGGTCCAGACTGAACTTGTAATTGGCCGTAAAAAGCTGTTAGTGAGATCTCAAAACAAACAAACAAAACTTACAAAATTTGCCAGAATGGAACTCTTTTGGACCTAATTTTAAGGGTTGGGATGAATTAAGATTAAAAAAATTTACTATTTTTTTATGTTGTTTTTTAAATCTGCGGAAGTAACGTTTCTTTTCCTTCTAGCCGTTTTCAGCCGGCTCAGCCGGGTATAAAGTACCGGCGGCTCGGCTCGGTCAAAACGTGTCGGCGGCTGATTTTCGGTGGCGCCCATGTCTGTGACACAGCCCACCTGATCTGTTACAGAGCCCCCCAAGACACTCAAAAAATTTATAGTTATGTTTTCACTTTTCAATTTCAACTCCAGGTTTTCGTTTATTTTATCAAAAATCTTGTATTCGAACTACCTTTTACCTAAAACTGAATCAAAGGATCTAAAACAGTGGAACCACAAAAGTAGCAAAACTGTTAAATAACGATCTAGCCCCTAACCCTTCATGGGTTGTTACGGCAAATTATTATTATTATTACCTAAAACTTCTCCCTTTGGCGCTGCAAGACATTGGTATTTGATGGGTAAGCTAAGAAAGTGTTTCAATTTAACTTGACTTCATATTGGGGCGTCTGCATTTTATCTACAAATTTCGCCTGCGGCGCTATGGTAGAATTTCTCCCAAACCCAAAAAAACTAAAATTAACCTTCTGATAAATAATTTACAAAAATTTCGTAAATCATCCCCTTCTGTCTTCAGTTGTAACTCGGATGTGTTGAATTACAATACATAAACTAGCAACTTTACTGTTTTCTATTCTGCTCCACGAAATCTGTGGCGTCAAGGCAGTGAACGTTTGTGAACAATAACAGTGCTAGAATAAAAATTTCGCTGGTGTGTAACTCAATGTAACACATTTGCCTACAGAAGTGAAATGTAGTGGAAATTTTAAAACTAAAACAGTATTGTCAAATTACATTTTTGAATTCTAACTGTTTCGCCCCTGTTGAGTCAAATGAAATTCGGCGCCTCTGTTTTAAGGGATTGATTGATTGAATTGATTGATTGAAGGGATTGAAAGATTTTTTGTGCCGTTGCTTCGGACGGATTTTTCAACATTGCTCTTTCGAAAATTTCCAATCCAATTTAATGTGGACGTAATTGCAAATACTTAAGAGTTAAGGCAACGCGACATTCGTTCACTCAAAAGCATATTCTTCGCTCACGTCAGATCACATCTTGAGTATGCCGCTACGGTTTGATTTACCTATTGTTCCGCATACGTAGCTAAAATCGAATCCGTCCGGAAACAATTTTTAATATATGCCCTCCGTAGGTCGGTAAAAACAGATTCTAATTATCGGCTACCACCTCATCTGTGTAGATGTAACACTTTAGGCATTGAAACTCTGGCTAGGAGACGAATTAATAAATGCGTCTTTTTGGCATATGATCTTTTGCATGGGTCCCTGATCTCAGGGACTTGTTCGTTGTTAAGACACCTATACGGACGGTGCGAAACCCTAATTACTTGTTGATAAGAAAACAGAGCATATGGTTATTACGAACCCGTCAACAATACATCAATCGAATTCAACAGGTTTGCCTCTGCATTGCAATTCAAATACTAGGGGAGTGTGTCGTAAACATGTTCGATCTTCACCAACCCCTCATTCAGCCTTTGTTGAGTCTAAGCTGTGACTTGACTTGGTTTTTGATAGGCTTCAGCGTTGTCTCGGTTCACTATTGCTTCACCGTTTGTACTATTTGTTTATTTTTTTTCTCTCTTCTTTTTATTTCACACTTCTCTCAACCCTAATTTTATATTCTAACTGTTGTATTTAATTTATCTAACTTATTTGTCTCACATTCATTCACTTAATTCATTCACTCACTCACTCACTTATTCACTTAATCATTCACTCACTCACTTATTTGATTTGTTTAATTTGCATCTCATTTGTCAGTTGGTGTGTAAGCTGTTGATAAAAATAATGCTGATGTTACGAAAAGACTCGAACGTATCTAAGTAAATGTTGCCTTAACTCTTAAGTGCATGAAATTACGTCCACATTAAATTGCACTGGAAATTGTTGAGAGGGCAATATTGAAAAACCCGTCCAAAGAAACGGTGTAAAAGAAGCCTTCCGAAAGTACAAAATTGACCCCCAAATAGACAAAAATGTACATCTCAATGTTTTCTACAACCAGAGCCATAGGAAAATGCCTCGGACACATACTTCCGTAGACAAAAATGTTTCCCTCAATTTGCTCTGCAACATAGCAAAAAAAATTTTTTGGTTAGGGCCGACCTTAGGACAGACCTGAGGCCCACTTCAGCCCTAAGCACAGGCACCGGGTCCAAATTCGTTTTTGAATAAAATTCGATACTCGATTATCTCTCAAATAGTAAAAGAATCAACAAAATCAGTTAAAATTTATCCAACTTATGTAGGCGAACACGATGGGCCCTAGTAGAAACTCAGTTTTAGAGTCCTGACTGAGTCCAAGGGTTTCTTATCTTACAGATCTTTCAAATAAAAAAGATTTATGAAAATAGAAGAGATTTACTTGAGCTATATACAAAAGACCAAAACCACTTAAACGGCCCTAACTCGGCGGCCTTTAGGCCAACAGTGCCCAGATTCAATCCCATAACAGATTTTTCGATTACCTTTCAGGGCAAAAAAAGGTTCTTGAAATTGGTTGAGTTTTACCCAAGTTATCGCGGTGTCGGACGGACATTTTTTTAATTGCTGATTCGTCATCTAAGGACCATGATCGACGATCCCCCCTACTCCCCAGTCGAAATTGGGGTGGTTACCCATTTAGCACAGATCATACTTTTTAATGTGGTTGCCCACTGAATGTACATTAAATGTGCGAAATTCAATGTTGTTGAGAATATGTACATAAAATGTATACAAAAAATGTGCCTGTAAAGTGGTACGTATTTCGATATACATAAAAAGCACTTTTTTTGTGCTATTAAAACTCGAAATTACTGCACTGGATCACAAGTATCTTTTTCGCACATTTTATGTGCGTGATAAGGTGTACACTATTCCTATCACATTGAATGTACCAAAAATGTGCTTGTGATGTAGTGCATTTTGCGATGTAAATAAAAGGCACATTTTTTGTGCTATTAAAACTCGAAATTATTGCACGAGATCACAAGTACATTTTTCGCACATTTTATGTGCGTGATAAGGTGTACACTATCCCTATCACAATTCTACACCCTAATGTTAGGTTTTATAATTCTCATAATAACATTCCATTAAACAACTGTGCGTTTTATCAACGACAGGTAAAAAATAAAAAGACAAGTGATGTAGTACATTTTCGATGTAATAAAAGGCACATTTTTTATGCCATTAAAGCTCGAAATTATTGCACTAGATTACAAGTACATTTTTAGATTATGTGCTTCGAAAATCGCTCATCCTATTTTTTCAAAAATGTATATTCTCGGCTGCTTTTGGTTGGGTAACATCAAAAAAAAAAGTATCGAACTTTAAAAGAAAAAAAAAATGTGTTCAAAGAAAAAAGCTAGATTTTTTATTGTTTCGCATAAAATGAATTTCAAATAACAATTAACATATGAAGATAATACAATAATTTGCATGCAGCATCAACGTGTGCAGGGATATAAAACCTTTTTGTAAATTAAGGATCGGAACAGGTCAGGCCGACCTGATCAGGTTCAGGTCAGGTCATGACGTGATTTCTGACCTGAACCTGATTTAGAATTTCAGGTCCTGAGAAATTTAATCAGGTTGACCGTAACCTGACCTGAAACCCACAGGTTATATTTACAAAATATCATTGAACAATGTAGATAGTAAAAAGCTTTGCGAATTGTCAGGGCGGATACAGCTTTCGTCCTGACTGATGTTTTCGAAAATTCTCATGTAAAAATCGCGAATCGTGGGGTCGCGGCGACCAACACAGGTGGATCCGTGCTAACCTATAGTGCATTAAACCTACAAAAACTTAAAATATGCTGTGGAGGTGGTTAAGGGGAACGTTTTTCAGAAGAACCACTAATAAAAAACTTATGGAGTTCAAGTAGTGCTCCAAGTGATTTCTATCGTTGGAAGAGGAATGAATTTTTTTTTCACACATCGAAGGGGGGAGGTGTTAGAGGTAGTGTGACAGGGGGAGGGGTTCTGAAAAACCTTCATTTATGTGTAACATGCTTTATGAAAGGCCTCAAAGAAGAAAAAACTGGACTTTTGGAAAAAAAACTGTTCTCCCTAAAAGCGGGCGTCCTTTATATGGACGACCCCCATGTGACTCACACACTGATGCCTTTGTGTAACACTTTTGCAATAAAAATGCATAACCGCATTTAATGAATAAATCACAAAATACCGATTGCACCAAAATTTTCTCATCTCGTCAGCTCTAAATATTTTCGGTTCTTTTGTAGAATATTCAAAGCATTCAAATGATTTCAGGTCAATCAGGTAAGGTTCAGGTGAGGTACAGGTCAGTTCAGGTCAGTTCAGGTTCGACCTGATATCATCAGGTCAGGTTCAGGTTGAGAAAATATCGACCTGAACCTGACCTGAAAATTTCAGGTCAATAGGTTTCAGGTCACAGGTCCGACCTGAACCGACCCATTCCGAACCTTATGTAAATGTACAACCGCTACAGTGTGTTCGTGTTCAATCAAATGAATTTAAATAACACTCTGTGAAGTTTGTTTAATTTTCATTTACTAGCATATCTTCCAAAACCTTTTTTCTCAGTACAAAAAAAGTACATTTCGTGAACTTTCTCTAATTTAACACTTTATACAAATTTAACACACAAACACATAAGAATCCAGTGGCACAATTGGTAAATCAGTTGACTCATAATCCCGAGCGTCTTGGGTGTAGGCCCCGCAAATGGCAGAAACTTTTCTAATAAAAAAATGAGAGCTTGGCATCAAAAATTTTGATGGAGGACGTAGTAATCATCAGAATAAGAAAAACCTAAATAGAAAAGTCAGAAAACTAAATTAATTTACCTTTCTTTTCTTACATAACATTAAATGTACATGAAATGTGCTAGTAATTCACACTAAAAAGTACATTAAAGGTACATTAGTTGTGTATTCAAAGTGTTTTAAATGTGCAATAGATGTACATGTAATTCACATTTAATGTACATTAAATGCACTTCACGTTCCAAAGAAAAGATGTAACGGTAAGCACGCTTTTTAATATACATTAAATATCCTGGAACTGGAGCACATTAAATGGGATCAGCACATTTTCCGATGGCACTTTATGTACATTTCGTGGGGTCAATTGTTATCTGGGTTACAAACGTCGTGATAATTGCATAAGACCCCTTTTCGAAGAACTTCGTTCTTCGTACGGGTCTAAAAATATTTACTTAGATACATCTATTCTTTTTGCCAATTCTATTCTGATATGTACAGACTGCTTGCATATGTTTATATTTCACTTTTAATGTTATTTGTGTTGAATGCATACAGAAGCACTGAATGATTATCAATCATGATGGTAAAAACTTTTAGAACTTCGTTTTCATCGCACCCGTTTCGTTGTATCGAAAAAGTTCTCTTAAATCATTTTCAAGTCAAAATTTTATTGAAATAGTTCAAACTACTTGCTTGCATCTCAATTTTTTTACTTGCGTGATTTTTTTCACAGCTGTAATTTAGTTTGAAGTTTGAATAAATTTTCTGAAGTGCTTTTTCTCGTTTAAATTGAATGTTTAGAGGGAGAGTGAATGAGCCCCTAAAGAGGTGTTGTCTAATTATATAAGAAAATTAAAGCATTTTTCTCAAATTCCTTTTGATAATACTCTCACCTAACAACATTATTTGTAGGAATTTTCTTTGTTATATGAAGTGGAAGCATTTTAAGATGTTAGTAACTAACATCCACCTACACATGTATAAGGTTTAGTTTAGTTCAATAGAAATTCATCAATCGTGAAACACAGATCTTGTCGTAACTATACTCGTCTTAGCTTTTTACTAGTGTTAATACCCTTGTTTGAAATTTATCGCAATCATGTTATGTTTTTAATTATCGCATAATGGTTTCCTCAAACATGGTAAGTTAATTTTTATACTTCAGGGCAAGTCGAGAATAAAGTCATTTTATTCAAACCATCGTCTAGTAGCAATAAATTTTTTATATTTCAAGAAACGAGATCATTTCCATCGTTTTAAACACTCATAAAACACCACAGCGCAGCGACAAAAAACTACTTGAGCACGAGATAAACAAATATTTATCACTGTTAGCCATATCCACTGTAATAAAAACAAATCACATCAAAAGGGATAACATCAGTTATTCTATGAAACAAATCCATAAAAGTTCCGCAATCAAACCCTTCATCAAAAGTAAAGTTGAAGCCAAATTAGAGACCTAGATTTCTGTACCCCTTTCGTCTGAACAAGATTTTAATAAAAAATTCAGAAGATTCATATGCAGGATAAGAGCGCAGTTCAAAAAAAATCTTTAAAGACCTACTAAGCTATAAACTTTTCGGTCGGAAAATTTATTATTTTCATTTCCTTCCGAACACCATTCAAAGTGTTAAACGTACAACTTTTTAAAATAAATACATTGCAAAGAATTTATTTTGTTTTCCATTACACCGGTCTCGTATCCGCCATGCATAGTAACACACAAATTTCACTCACCTCCCCAAGTGCATAATAGAAACCGAGGCATAATAAAATAAATATAAAAAAGAACGGAAAAATAACGGAATAAAAATATAGAAAAAAGCCCGTGTAGAAGAAGTCCTGACCCACACAATAAATTTCACTTAACATGACACAGTCACACATTTTTTTTGTGCCCGCTGCCATAGTAAATACAGACTACTACTAACGAATAGTAAAACCGAAATAAATTCAAATTAGCAACACCGAAGAGCTTAACCACATTCCCTCTATATGAGATTTTCACTCGTTGGTTGTATACGTAGTGCAAGAAATAACGCACCGTTATTCCATTCAATCTACCCCACCATCATCACTTATTTATTTTGCAATAGAACTGATCCCTCCAGGGAAAGCTCTCATCGAAAAAAAAATCCGCAAAATTCGTATTTTCTTTACGGCCCAATAAACTCCGTTGAATTTCCATTCTCATACACTTTTTTTTTTTGCACATTTTTCTTTTTCACTGCTCTTCCCAAAAACTTCTCCACGTTTATTAGTTTATTTTCATTGAAATCGCCTATTTTGACTTACAACATCCCAATTGGTAAGAGTTTTTCAAACATTATTTCCAGCATGTGACATTTGCAGCATGGAGAAGAGTTTTCGTGGATACGATAAAATAGGATATGTGTATGATTGCTGATGCTGATGTATAATACTCCTACCGAGAATTTCTTCATAAATTTCATCCGATTTTTACTTATCGCTACATTCGGTACCCCTAATCTTAGATCGCATATCCTCAACGGAACCGTACTAACTCAAATACACATTCCCCCAAAAAGTCTATATATCGCTTCGCCGTACGAATTTATTCCTTTATTTATGTAACTTGATTTATACATCGATAAATAAAATATGTTCTTTTTTCTACTTCTGTTAGAGCGCTACTCTAATTAAATTTGTATTATCAAGAAGTTTTCCATCTACAGTTCTTAGAGCACATACACGTACAGAATTCTCTTTAGACGAAATAATAATTCTTATTATCATTTATCAAGTGTGAGAGAACGTTATGTGTGTAAAAGGCATTGGTGATGTAGCCTTTATAACCCTTATTTTGTCGTTTTTATATGTGTTATCTAATGCAATGGAAGAGTGACGGGACTAAGGGAATTCATTGAAAATTATTGAATTGAAACACATTTTGTTTTAGGCCGATACTAATTGTGCCCGGGTAGGTACAAATAGCCAAACAACACAGCTGATGCTAAGTCAATTAGTCAATTCGAATAAATTCCACCGAGGGGTCTAATTTTTTTTCCTTTGGCTTGTGTCGTCACCGCTGCAATTTCAAATGAATATGTTGCAATGCATAGTCAAGCAACTGATTAATGTTCAGTTAAATACAAAGCAAAATCTAATTCTGGTAAATCATTCGTATCACTGTTGTCAGTTCACATAAATGCTAATTTGTTTACTTGACCATTATATTCTTCTCAACATCATGCCCGGAGTGGTAGCGGAGGGCGTGACGCAGTCCCCAAACCCCAAAAAAGAAGTCCACAAACTCAAAAAGCGCCATAAAACTACGTCGCAGCACCTTTTTAACGAGCCCAGACTCATCGAAATCGGTTGGAAATTGGCTGAGATATCGAGGTTTGAAAATGACTTTTTTGTATGGCCAATGGATTTTTCTATTCTTCTCATCATTATGAAAACTTTTTTTCTTATCTGTCGGTTTCTACCTATCTATCTATCTATTAATAATTTTTGATCTCGAGAACTAGATAGTTGATCTTCCTGAAATTTTTAGGGAACGACAGTCTCGGCCCCAAATGAAAAATTTCTTAGGCCGCTTTTGCGGGAAAATTCTGGAAAAGCCGTGGCATGTGGAAAAGTGGTTAATTTTGACGATCTTTCAAGTAATGCTCTCGGAGTTTTAGCTCCGGACTGACAATACCTAGAGATATGGTTTCTTCCGGAAAGTTATAGCGTTTGGTCAGGAGAATTTTTTGGGATCTTGAGAAAATGGCTGCCAGGAGTCCAACCGGCGCCATCTTGAATTTTCCCAAGCAATAAATTAGGTTCTTTTTGGTTTTCGAATTTTAGCTTCGGAATGACAATACTTCGAGAGATGGTTTCTTCTAGAAAGTTATAGAGTTTGGTGAAGAGAATTTTTTAGCATTTTATGAAAATGGCTGCCAACTGTCAAAGTGACACCATCTTGGATTTTTTGCTAAATTCTGAATAAGAATACCTAGACAGTTGGTTTCTTTAGGAAAGCTATATGAATCACTGAAAAGAATTGGTGACACGAAGTGTTCCGAAAGTAGCCGAACGTGACACGAAATGTTCCGAATGTAGCCGAAGGTGACACGAAGTGTTCCGAAGGTAGCCGAAGGTGACACGAAGTGGTCAGAAGGTAGCTTAAGGTGACACGAAGTGTTCCGAAGGCAGACGAAGGTGATACAAAGTATTCCGAAGGTAGCCGAAGGTGATACCAAGTGTTCCGATGGTAGCCGAAGGTGCTATAGAACAATTTTTTACGGAAAGAAAATTTTTTTCGGAGACAATTTTTTTTCGAAGACAATTTTTTTTCGGAGAAATTTTTTTCTAAGAAAATTTTCTTTTCTGAGAAAATTTTTATCAAAAAGTAGAAATTTTTTCAACAACTGAAAACTTCCAAAACGACTGATATCACAACAAAAACCTCTTTAAAGGTAGAGTGTGACGCAGTCCGTAAGTGTGCTTCCAAAATTAATGATATCGCTTGAGGTGACTCTATCGCTGATAATACGCAGAAGTTTGTTTGAATTATGGAACCTTGTGTTCAAAGTTTTGATTTCCTGAAAAAATTGGAGCGCTTTTTTAAAACAAAATTACTACTAGCAGAGACTCGTTTTTAGTGCTCTAGCTAAGTCCAAGGGCTCAAAGTCAAAAAATTTTCTTTCACAAATTGTCGGTCATGCCCAGACAAACAAAAAAAAAAGTTTTATCAATTGCCTTTCAGGGTAAACAAGTTTTTGAAAAACGGTTGAGTTGTACGTGAGCGTGTTAACGGACGGACATTTATTTTTATTGCTGATTCTTCATCTCAGGACGAGGGGTGACGCACTTCTGCGGTTTATGGAATAAATGGGAATAAATGGAATAAATGGGAATAAATGGAATAAATATTGGAATAATTTTTTCAAATTCGTCAAAACCTCAAATAGACTTGATTTTGATGGCAACGCACACAACAAACCATACTAATGTATCAAAAAGTGAAAAAACCCTCTTTTGAAAACTTAAAAGAATTTTTGTTGAAAAATGGAATAAATGGAATAAATAAATTTATTCCATTTATTCCCAAAAAAATAAAATTTCATCTCAAGACGGTTTAAATGCTTTATAATTTGTGCAGACCTTTTTTTGAACTTATTTGTCTAACTTGTGATGTGTTTGGTTCAGATATTTCGCAGAAACAACAAAAAAAAATTGGGAATAAATGGAACAAATGGAATAAAAGAATAAATGGAATAAATGGAATAAATGAAGTGCGCCACCCCTCGTCTCAGGAGCATGATCGATGCTCCCCCCTACTCCCGGGTCGAAATTCGACTGATTACAAACGTCGTGGTAAACGCAAGAGACCCACCCCACTTCGAAGAATTTCGGTCTTCGTCTACATTTTTTTTATTTCCCGTATAGTTCTGTGAAATTGGCTACACTTAAGATAAAAGCTCTAACTCTATGACTCAATAAAATTGTAAACTCTAAGTAGATTTTCTCGCAGTGTATAAAGTCGGTTGCTCGACGAAAATTTTTCTACATATGATATTGGCTGATATTCATTTCTTGAAACCATAGCCTTAACAGAAATGAATTCACCTCAAAGTTATGTCCTTAATTTATCTGATTCTCTAAGTTTTGCCTTACCTTCAGTTGTTACATACCTTGAACGAAGAGCGAATTCTAACTCACGTCAAAGCCTACAAGAGAAGAGCATCCATTTTGCTTTCAGTGACTCCTTCATTTCAAAGCTTTAAATTTGTGTTACGCGTATAAATCTGACGACATAGTCGCTTTTGACTACGAAATAATGAATATTGATCGTCACTGTGCCATTTGTCTTAAAATTATCACACCCCCATTTATTCGGTTGTGTAAAACGTGCAAACGTCGTGCGTATTGCAGTAAACAATGTGAAATAACTGATAAGACAATTAAAGGAAAGGGACAAGGTCATGAACAGTGGTGCAAACTTCGTTGTGGTGAAGAAGATATAGACTGGAAAATATGCGAAGTCCCAGGCAAGGGACTTGGAGTAATTGCTAAGAAGAAAATTCCCTTTATGTTTCGGATCATAGTTGAAAAGGCCCAGAATGAATATCATCCAGCTATTAATGATCTAATGCCTATCGGTGGAACTTTTTATGAAAAATTTAATCTGAACAAGTTTGGAAGTGATGGCAAGGATAAGGGTCTGTATTTACGAATTTCGCGTGTAAATCATTCATGTAAACCAAATGCTGCATACATGTACGATGAAACTTTTCAAGTTCTCATTCTGTATTCACTGACACGTATTAGAAAGGGCGAGGAAGTCACTATAAATTACCAGCAATTCGATGACATATGTTGTGATGTTACTCCAGAACTGTCCCGGATTGTTCTAGAACAAAAGTGGCATATCACGTGTCCTTTGGATTGTTTTTGCTACAACGAAGAAATGGCAAAACTTGTGACTCGAAATCGTTGCATCTATAAGAGACTCTTTAAAACACCTTGGAAGAAGGCACTGAATCTGATTCAGGAACTGATACGCAGCTATAGGACACTTAACTCACGGCTGTGTAATTATGCGGACACATTTTCTGCGGGCTACTACATTGCTATACTGAATAATCGTGACTTAATAACAGCCAAATTTTGTATCGAAAGAGAGTATAGCATCAAATCTTGCATTTTGTCTCCAGAGTCGGAAGAAGTCAAAAGGATTGCGAAATTAATGAATGATATTAAAGTTTAATCGATATCCCTATATATACTCTTATAATTGACTATTTACAATATAAACAAGCAATAATTGTTGTGATTCTTTTCTATTCATTAAATCTTATTTTGTATATTCTTTGTGTTTCTATCATCCAATAATGAAAAATTTTTTGGGAAACAGTTTGTTCACACGTCTATAACTTTCCCCAAGAAAACAACTGTCTAGTTCAACTTCTAATTAAGAAGATAGCGTCCT
The DNA here is from genome assembly GCA_029228625.1 of Pseudolycoriella hygida. NCBI lineage: Eukaryota > Metazoa > Arthropoda > Insecta > Diptera > Sciaridae > Pseudolycoriella > Pseudolycoriella hygida. The sequence goes on along the minus strand of CM055403.1, from coordinate 42,933,624 downwards.
TTTGACAGCTGGACGCCATTTTGTTAGGATCACAAAAAAATTCTACTCACCAATCTCTATAAGTTTCCCGAAGAAACCAAGTGTCTAGGTATTCCAATTCAGAAGATAGCATTTTTGAGTATTCACAAGATCCAAGATGGCGCCGCTTTGACAGCTGGCACGCATTTTCTTAAAATCCCAAAAAAAAATCCTGATCAAACTCTATAACCGTTTCGAAGAAACCAACTCTCTAAGTATTCTCATTCCGGAGCTAAAATTCGAAAAACCCAAAGAAGCATAATTTATTCCTAATGAAAATCCAAGATGGCAGATTTGGCAGATTTCTGAAAATCCCAAAAAATTCTCCTGATTAAACTCTATAACTTTGTAGAAGACACCAACTCTCTAAGTATTGTGATTCCGAAGCTAAAATTCGAAAACCAAAAAAAAAACTAATTTACTGCTTACGAAAATTCAAGATGGCGCCTGTTTGACTGCTGGCAGCTATTTTCCCAAAAAATTCTCCTGACAAAACTCTATTACTTTCCCGAAGAAATCAACTCTCTAGCTATTGTCACTCCGGAGCTAAAATTCGAAAACTCCGAGGATTACCTGAAAAACTGTCAAAATTGACCACTTTTCCAGATGCTACGCCTATTACAAAATTTTCTTGGAAAAACGGAATATAAAGTTTTTCATTTGGGGCGGAGACTGACGTTCAGTGAAATTTTCAGGAAGATCGGCTGACTGGTTCTCGAGATCGAAAATTATTAATAGATGGATTGCAGCAGCAAAACTGGGTTCCTACTAAGCGTCACCCTATCGATATTGCGCTACGAGCACCAGCGTAGGTACAGGCGCTAGATACGAAATGGAATCGGAGGAGGCTTAATAGGGCCCAAAAGCTGGCAAGCGCATACCGAACGATATCCCTAGAAGCGTTATGTGTCATAGCCGGGACGACGGCGACGCCCTTATGCATAACGCTGACGGAAGACAGCGAATGTCATAGAAAGAAGAGAAGGGAGGGTCAAACTACCAAAACATTTAGGACGCAATTAAGAGCCGAATCACTGAGACAGTGGCAGCAAGAATGGGACTCCTCGGACAAGGGAAAGCATGAATAATTAGTTCGTTTTAAGGTCCGGATTTGTGACGCAATTTTTTGAAAACACAACGTAACTTCGCTTTAATTTTTTTTTGCGCAACGAAGCTTAATGCGTCACCCATCTCTGATTTTGGAACTTTTGTAACTGGAAGAAAATCGTTTTAAATAAGATGCTTAATGCGTCACCCTTTTCACACCTCCTCTGTAAGAGGTTTTTGTGCTTAAAGATTGATCGATGCTCATTGTACAAATAGCCAAAAAAACACAGCTGATGCTATTCGCAGGTCCGTATCTAGGGGGGGGGGGCAGAAGGGACTAAGCCCCCCCTGGGAACCTCTGAGCCCCCCCTGAGATTCTGAAAACTATGAACATAACTTTTTTATTAACACACTTTCGTAAGCCAAACTACTTTCAGAATTTCGCTTGTGGCGCATTCAAACGATACATTTACAACATCAACTACTGATAAATATTTTCCAACAAGCCCAATCGCTTTACCAGAAAATTCTTTTTGCTCCGTATGTTTGTTAATTTGTGAAATAGAAATTTATATTAGGGGCCGTTCATAAATTACATAACGTTAAAATTGGCATTTTTCAGACCCCCCTCCCCCCCCCCCCCCCCCCCCGTAACACAAAGAGAGTCACGTTTGACCCATTTTTGTTCTAGCCGTAACGCTTTCTGTCATTTCCTTGGGACAGAGCAAAGTGGGCAAGTCAGGGCGCGTACCAACTTTGCTGACCCAAACGTTACTAATTTCACATTATGCTTCCACAATAACCATCAAAATAATAAATTGTTCCTGTAATTTCACTATGCTCGCCTTTTATTGATTAATATCAATTAGAAAAGTCACTGTCAAGTCACTATGGCTACGGGCCTGGCTATTCGTATCCGGGTACAAATATCCAAACAACACAGTCGATGCTACTCGTACCTTTTTGTATCGGGGAACAAATAGCATCGGCTGTGTGGGCTGGCTATACGTACCCGTTTACAAATATCATCTGCTGTTTTGGTTGGTTATTTGTACCCGCGTACAAATAGCAGGCACTGTTTCTGGCTATTTGTACCCATGTGCAATTAGTCATTCCGTTTGTTTTATTAAGTTCGTTGAATAGTTAGTTCACATTAACAACTTACCTTTCCCACAATTCAATTTGATGAACTTTACGGAATTTTGTTATCGAAAAGGATAAGAGATGTGCTGCACGAACGCACAGATAACTTGAATTATGCAGATAGGAAACAACAAAGACCTTTGGACCGAAATTTGTATGTGTTATTTCGCTTCGATGTATTTCGTTTTCGGCCGTCTACCAAACTGTCACAATGTATACGATTGATTTTGTAACGGTCTGTTGAACAAAAATTATTTCAAGCTGAAATTGCATTTTACTAGTTAATATTTTCGCCACTATCTCCGTCATGGCTTCACTTTCTACGTCAAGTTGAGTTGAGTATGCGACCGACGTACACTGTACTTACATAGATATGACATGGCGGCTGGGTTCCACACATAGACGATCTGATGAAACAAATTGTCACATGGGGAAATTTTTCTTTGATAATATGACGAAATTATGATCATATTGTGACGAAATGTCAAATGGCGATATTCCCGCAGAGATGACAGCCGATCTATTTTTCTAAGTCGGCTAAACCCTCGCCTTGTGGTGAAGATGACGTTGTTGAGACTTGGTGTGTTCAGCAAACCATTAGATATTGATTAGAGGAATCATATTTTGCAGGTGTCGGCGATCGGCTGCATACAAAATAAAAAGTTATTGCTCGGCTGAGGCCGTTTTTTTGCATTTTTGTCATAATATGGCCTTATATGGTTTGCTGAACACACCAAGTCTCCACAACGTCATCTTCACCCCAAGCCGAGGGTTTAGCCGGCTTAAAAAACAGATAGGCTGTCATCTCTGTATTCCAGTGAAATAAAAAGTGCCTTTTGAATGCATTTAAAGTCCATCCCACGAAGATGGATCGAATTTCATGTCAAAATGTACGCTGGTAAATGCACTTAAAATCCATCACTGAGTTAGTCATCATAGAAAATTCACTGGGATATTTGCTCACATTTCTGCCGTATCGATTCTCTGATAAAGTACGCTCCCAAACAGCTTTGGACCTTTGACGAACCCACTAATTTTTATGTGCTTATTAACGGTGATTATTATTACTCCGTCAACGTATCTCGCTCTACGACAGATTTCTACGCTCAGTCGAAAATGCAACCGAAAAGCCTTCGATTCTATCTCATCCACAATGTTTATGTTCCACAATATTGTGGGAAGAGACGGACTTAACAAAGTTGGTCTCTTGAATTTTTTGGGACGCCTACATAATTTTCACATTTAAAAAGGGCGGCTGATAATAGGACAACAAATCTTCAAAAAGGCGGATTTGATTTTTGGATGTCTCTTCAACTTTTTTCCTAAACTAAAGTCGTTGCCACCGCTTAACTCAATAAAATTAAATTCGATTTTCGTTTGAGCTGTAGATATTCGTGTAATAATCGAAGAAACTCAATAATGGTTGTACGCTACGTAAGTAAAGTCAACTGTACGAACTGAAGCTGAAAAGTAGAAACGGATAAACTAACGGAAGATAGTGAGATTTCTCGTATAAATTATGTGTGCACTTAAGCATTTTCACTGAGCCTATGTAATTATAGTTCTATCTAGGTATGTACTGCTCGCATAGCGTACATGCTTTGTTCAAAGCAAATGTGCATTTGAAATGCCTGCGATACGATGTGATCTCCGAAAATTTATAGAATGATGAATGAACATTTTATTACATCTTTTATGTGATGCGGTAATGTATGCGGTGAATGTGTCTTGTTCAGTGTATAAATTTGTTGGCGTAGACTTTTCCTCTTTCAGTTTAAATCTTTGAAATGTTTTCTATTTTCTTAAATAAATTGTACGATGTGTTCAAAGTGTTTATATTGTCGTTCTTTCCAAGCTATGCTAGAACGTTTTGACAGCATAAATCTTTCGAAATTTAGTTTGGTAAAATATGTGTTTTCTTCAGCTTTGCAATTGGTTTACCCGTTTGATATGCGAAACCGTTAACACATTATTAACGGCGCACGGAGTACATTTTACTAAGCTGTTTGTCTTTTGTACTAAAACATTTTTCTTTTTAGGTATGTATGCATTAGCCATATTCTCGTCAGACCAACTTCTTTTTTTCATCTTGAGGAGGGCTGGCGGATAATTTGACGTAGTTCAACGTTTGTGAAGAACGTTTTTCGAAAAAATTGGGTCTTGATGCACGGAACGCAACGTTTGTTCTTCTTTTCTAAAGTTAGAAAGAGAGAAACTATATCTGTCTCACTCTTATTCACTCACAAAGCGCTAGTTCTGCAGGTTGTGTTGGCAGGAGTAAATTTTGTATGCCATATAAGTTTCAATTTGGCACCAGGCTGCTGCTTCCACCTACATCCATAAAACAAAAGTTTAAGTACGCAGCCTAGAGCCGACTTGAAATTTATACGACGTATAGTGTTCACTATTGTCGTTACGATGACATTGCACGATTTTCGGCACTAGGCTGCCTTCTAAATTGTCATTCAAAATTATCAAGTACGCAGCCTATTGCCAAGTTCAAAACTAGTGCATAGTTGTGTTCTTATTACACCACCCAACATTCTTATAGACACTTTTTCGGCACCAGGCTGCCCAGTCTGAAATGCAGCTCAACTACTAGATTAATAAAATATGAGTGTAAACGGTCATTTAGTTACTTTTTTGAAAATGACACATTTTTATCACAAAACCATAGCTAGAAAAGCATCGTTTTTCCAGGAACCCCTCTTAAGGTTATTACCCGATGATCCTTAAAAATTAGGTACATTTTTCAGTTCCCTTTAAGAGTGCACACTGCTTAAAAAAGATCCATTTGTCGGAATCTTTGAATGGGGAGGAGCTAGAACAGGTTTCTGAATTCAAGTACTTAGGAACCATTTTTTCAGAGGATGGCAAGTTAGTTAGAGAATTTGCGGAACGAAGGAAAATGGGCAACGTGGTAGCCAGTCAATTGAGGTCGCACGTGCTTAACAAAAAGGAATTGAGTAGCGAAACAAAGTTAGCTATCCACAGGTCTATTTGCAGACCGACAATTTAGTATGGTAGTGAGAGCTGGGTGGACTGCGGATATCTCGTGCATGACCTGGAGGTTTCTGATATGAGGGTTCTTAGGAGTATAGCGAAAGTTAATCGGAGGGAGCAGTGGGATAATCACATTAGGAACGACGACATTCGGGAAAATTTGGGGGTTTCGTCAGTGGAAGAGGAGGCGAGGGCTAGTCGTCTGCGCTGGTTCGGGCACGTTCAAAGGATGGGTAATAACAGGCTACCAAAAAGGATCTTAGGTGCATAGGTCCCGAGGGTTAGGACAAGGGGTAGACCAAGGAGAAGGTTCATAGACTCTGTTAAATCGGATTTAGAAGTTAGGGGACTTTCTCTGGGCGAACAAACCATCTCCATGGCGGGCAATAGGAGGGCATGGAGGGGGTGGTACACCTTCCTAGGGTTGTGTCATAAAGAAGACCTCACACCGAAAGGTACTTAATGGTCTATAAAGTTTGATGATGATGATGATGATGATGACATTGCTTTTATTAAAAAGACGTTACCTGTGACTCTTCCCTATATGTCATTTCTTTAATTATATTTTAATGTCGTCAAATTATCCTGAGATATATAAAAATTCAAAGGTATTTCCTGTTCATAAGAAGTATGTTAAGTATGAAATGAAGGATTTTAGGGGAGTGCATGTACAGCCGGCATTGTCGAAGGCTTTGGAGAAAGTCATTAACTGGCAAATTACGGATTTTATTAATGTGCACAAACTCCTGTACGAATTTCAGTCAGGATATAGGCCAGGGCATAGTGCTGCTAAGGCACTTCTGAAGGTTACTCAAGATATACGGGAAAATTTACATTCGCGAATCGTGGGGAAGAGAATGATTTCCTTCTTACTTCTTTCGGATTTCTCTAGTGCATTTGATCTCGTTGACCGTGGGTTGCTTCTGTCGAAGCTGAGGCTTCGTCATAACTTTCAACTAATGAAAATTTGTAAGGAAAAAGTCGCAATTTTCTGTAACGTTTTTATCTTAAAGTCTTAAATGAAAATGTTGAGAATATGTAACGCACGCAACTGTTCATATGGTCACCTCAACATAGACATACATACCTACATTGTACCTTAGCAATAGTAAGATGAGACTAAATAAATTTCTTTCTTTCTGTTTGACACCTTAAAGATGAACACGCACGAGACACTGAAACGCGTTTTGATAAAAAATTTTCATTTTTCTCATGTCAAAATTGACATTTGAACAAAGGGAATTTTTATCAAAATACATTTTCAATGTCTCGTGCGTGTTCAGCATAACGTGAGTGGACGTTTTATTTATCCGCTGCCTGTGTTACCAATTTACAACAGAAAACGAATGCTTATGTCGTCATTACATACTTAACCTATTCCCAAACAAAATTGCGGAGAAAACATTTACATTTGCTAGAAATGTGAATTCCAATATTTCACTGCAAAAGTCAGCCTTTCAGCTTTTCCACCTAATGAACACTTCAAAACGCAAAATGTTTTTGACCAATGTGTTTGCTCACTTAATCTTTAACTGAATAATCAATTTAAATGACAGAAAACATTTTCTAAAAGTCAGAAATTGATACAAAACATTTTGAGTTGATGATTGCAAATAAAAATGGACGCCATCTTTGTTGGCTTTTGACGTTTACAAATATGTGCAAATGTATCAACTCAAAAAGTTTTTATCCATTTCTGACTCGTAGAAAATGTTTACTGTTGCCGAAAGGGCAATATTGAAAAACCCGTCCGAAGAAACGGTGCAAAAAATTTTCCGAAAGCACAAATAAAGAAAAATGCTCCCCTCAAATATCTTTACAACATAGCAAAAGACCATTTTTTCGGCTAGGGCCGACCTTAGTACTGGCCTAGGGCCCTGTTTAGGCTTAGGATAGATAAAAATGTTTCCCTCAATTTGCTCTGCAACAAATTTTTTTTTGGTTAGGACCGACATGAGGCGCACTTAACCCTTAAGCACAGGAAAAAGTTTCTCTTATAAATTGTCGGTCATCCCTAGATCTTTCAAACAAGAAAAAAAAATTTAAAAATCGGAGAAGATTAACTCGAGTTATGTATGTACAAAAGACCAAAAACCACTTAAACGGTCCCAGCTCGGCGGCCCTTGGGCCGACAGTGCCCAGATTCAATCACATAAAAATTTTTTTGATTACCTTTCAGGGAAAAAAAGTTTTTGAAAATCAGTTCAGTTTTACTCGAGTTATCGTGTTGACGAACAGACGGACATCTTTTTTATTGTTGATTCGTCATCTAAGGACCATGATTGATGCTTCCCGTGTCTCGAAGTGGTCCAAAGGTAGCCGAAGGGGACACGAAGTGTTCCGACAGTAGTCGAAGGTGACACAAAGTGTTCCGAAGGCAGCCGAAGGTGACACGAAGTGTTCCGAAGGTAGCCGAAGGAGACACGAAATGTTCCGAAGACAGGCGAAGGTGCCACAAAGTATTCCGAAGGTAGCCGAAGGTGATACGAAGTGTTCCGATGGTAGCCGAAGGTGTTGAAGAACAATTTTTTTCGGAAAGAAAATTTTTTCGGAAAGAAAATTTTTTTGGAGAAATTTTTTTTCGGAGAAAAATTTTTTTTTCGGAGAAA
>CM055403.1:42889621-42913517 GCA_029228625.1 Pseudolycoriella hygida | reverse complement strand
TAACTTTTTTTGCGAAAACAAAATAATTTATATATATATGATCGAAATATGACATACGAAATACTACGAATGAGAATTATGTTGCGCTTTAAAAAATGTCAGGTAAGCAGCTGATGATCCTTTTACGAAATGATACGTAAGCGACTGATGATCCCTTTTACGAAACACTACGAATGAGAATTATGTTGCGCTTTACAAAATGTTAGGTAACCAACTGATGATGCCTTTTACGAAATGATACGTAAGCGACTGATGATCCCTTTTACGAAATACTACGTATGCGAAATATGCTGCGCTTTAAAAAATGTCAGGTAAGCAGCTGATGATCCTTTTACGAAATGATACGTAAGCGACTGATGATCCCTTTTAGAAATACTACGAATGTGAATTATGTTGCGCTTTACGAAATGATAGGTAAGCGACTGGTGACCCCTTTTACGAAATGCTTCGAATGCGACTTATGTTGCGCTTTAAAAAATGTTAAGTAACCGACTGATGACCCCTTTTACGAAATGATACGTAAGCGACTCATGATCCCTTTTACGAAATACTACGAATGAGAATTATGTTGCGCTTTACAAAATGTTAGGTAACCAACTGATGATCCCTTTTACGAAATGATACGTAAGCGACTGATGATCCCTTTTACGAAATACTACGTATGCGAAATATGCTGCGCTTTAAAAAATGTCAGTTAAGCAGCTGATGATCCTTTTACGAAATGATACGTAAGCGACTGATGATCCCTTTTAGAAATACTACGAATGTGAATTATGTTGCGCTTTATAAAATGTTGGGTGACCGACTGATGATCCCTTTTACGAAATGATAGGTAAGCGACTGATGACCCCTTTTACGAAATGCTTCGAATGCGAATTATGTTGCGCTTTAAAAAATGTTAAGTAACCGACTGATGACCCCTTTTACGAAATGATACGTAAGCGACTGATGATCCCTTTTACGAACGTTGTTGAGTAATTATTTTTATTGAAACTACATACAATCCCATAATACAATTAATTAAATGGTAACAACAATCTACTGTCAGAATATTAAACTTACTGTTAAAACATTAAAATTATTGTCGAAATTTTAAATTTGTTGCCAAAATATTAATTACAAAAACCTACTGCCCATAATTATTTCTAGTGCCGAAAATTATTTTTACTGCCACTCTATTAAATTTATTGCTTTTGGATTAAAATTTTACTGCCAAATTATTAAAATTACTTAACAGTTAAATACTAGCCTTTATGAAATGTCACCAAGCTTAGGTGGCTACCAATCCCAGGAAAAATCTTCCTACCTAGGTGGCTAATAGGAACTGAATCCTTTTACGGAAAGTCAAAAAAAGACTATTTGCCCCGGGAAGCAAATAGGATCTACCAAATTTATAATCAAAATGCACAATTCTCCCCTTCCCCGGGGGGCAAATAGTCAAAAAAAGACTATTTACCCCCCGGGGAAAATAGCCAAAAAAAGACTATTTGCCCCGGGGGGCAAATAGGACCTACCAAATTTATAATCAAAATGCACAATTCTCCCCTTGCCCGGAAGGCAAATAGTCAAAAGAAGACTATTTGCCCCCTGGGGCAAATAGTCAAAAAAGGACTATTTGCCTTCCGGGGCAAATAGCCAAAAAAGACTATTTGCCCCGGGGGGCAAATAGCCAAAAAAAGACAATTTGCCCCGGGGGGCAAATAGGACCTACCATTCATTAATCGAGTATAAATTGCACAGTACCAGAATTAGCAAATATATCTGTGTTATACCAAGAGTTTCTTTTCCTACATTAAGTACATAATGTACTTCTATGTTGCCAATGTGATAGCTCTGTCTTCAGATTCCTATTATTTATGCGGAAATATTTCCAGTATATATCGTATAATACCAAGGTGTGAAAGAACTGTCAAACTACTAAATATTTCTCATTCTACTGGTATATTCGATATATTGGCCGTCAGCTTCTGCACTTCGACATGAAATTTCGTATACTTTGACATAAGCCGATGTCTTCGCACTAAACGTCTGGATTATTTATTTATTTATTTATTCCAATGACTTTAAGAAAGTACTTTACAATATTCAAAATTTATCACAGAAATAACTATTTTCAACACATTGCACATACGAATATAATGTAAACATCAAACTTCTACTTTTAAATTTTTAAGTCATTCTACTGCGTTTTCTGTTGCCTCATTTAGTTCGCTAATGCTTCCCTCGAAGCGATGGATGATGCATTGATTCAGGATGTGATCCATAGTCTTGATCTTGCCACATTGGCATAAGGGCGAGTCGACGAATTTCCATCGGTGCATCATAAATGCGCAGCAGCCTTGTCCTGTTCGAAAGCGGTTAAGCCTTAGCCAGATTTTTCTTGGGAGTTCGCAGCCTTTTACCTCCTCTATGGGGTCGTTGATTAATTCTTTATTTGCGACTATAATTCCTTGCCACCTCTCTCTCCATCTTTCGTTCATAACTCCCATATCATCTTTCTGACGGTAGAAGTTCCAAAATTGATGTCTTGATATCAACATCAACCGAGATGTAGTTGGAGCTGATTCTATGTCTTTGAAGATCGGTAGGTCATGGTCCATTTCAATCTTGTTGCACTCCTTCAGAGCGGCTTCTTGACGAAGGGTGAAGGGGGGTGGTATGTTGCTCAGTATATAGAGCCATTCGACTTCTGTTGGGTCAACGGCACCAGCGACTATTCGTAATGCGCATTTGATTTGGGTGTCAACCTTACTAACATGAGTACTATTCATCCAAAACGGGGAGCAGTAATTCGCTGTCGATAGTATCAATCAGTAGTCTGGATTGTGATCTAGACCGAAAGAATTGGGTGCTTAACTTGAAAATTTTCTATCGAAAAATCTAACATTCAATGGTGAATCGTTCCAACAATAAATTGTAATAATTACCGTAATTTCAAATGAAAATTCATTTTGTATTTTACGACATTCTGAAGCCTTCCACGATTTTCTAAATTAAAAGCATTAATAACTTTCAATATTAGCAGCACATTTTAACATTTCATATTTCGTTTCTATGATTTTAAACTATGTTACTGCTACATGTAATGCTACTATTAAGTCACCCCCGTCACCCCATTCACGTTTTTCTTTCTAATGGTGTTTTTTGGCATGCGAATGTTCATTTGAGTGGAAAATTATTGTTAAGTTGGGTCGTATATAATATCAAAGAGTTTTCGCTTTTTTCGGAGAAATTTGTGATCTATTGAAACTTTGGTATTTTCAACTTTCAACGAAAAAGGTTCCTTTTATTCATTTGATGATAATTAGAATTTGACTTTTTGAGTTCTTCTTATGTTTTCATGCATAAAGGAAGGTTCCCTTTGGCATATTTTGTCGAAGAGAAGAAAGTAAGACATTTTTAATTGAAAGCTTGTTTCAAAGCAAAAGCATGGCACATTTTTGCGAATTACTTAATAATTTTGTTGCAATCGAGTAATATATTCAAAATACATAATCTGTTTGTCAGAAACATCTCAAACTAATTGAGTAAGTTTTTTATAAGACCGACATGTAGTAACAAGGTGCATAATAAGCCAATTATTGCACTAATAATGGAGCTATAATCGGCCTATTATAGTCGACTTTCTTGTTAAAAGTAGGGTTATAATGACGCTACACTGAAACAATACAAATGAATGAGAATGAAACGTGTGTTGTTATGACAACCGCATACTAAATCGAAAAATCAATCTAGACGTCATTTTTTGCAACAAATTCGATGAGAAATTTTTGATTTAAAATAATTTTGTTGTCATGTTTTGTGCATAATTGGCAATTATAGACTCAAATGTGATAAACTATCGTATAATACAAGGGGAACAATCGCGCAATTATAGTCTCGGTGGGTGAAAATTCTCGTGGCTAACGCCCCTTGAAGTTTTACCCCACCTCGACTATAATTACGCAATTATTCCCCTTGTATTGTAATATACTATTACCAGAGTTCAACGTTCAAGTGTATATTACACACTACTTGCAAGGGAATGCGAGATTTTCTAGTCGATGAAAGTACAATAGATATACAATATTTCATTGCAACAGTGTCGATATGCCGCAAAAAATCACACGCACATTATAATGAGACGTATGTTTTAGGGCATCCGGACAGAACGACCCCTGGACAAAAAAAACCCGGACAAAAAAACCCCTGGACAAAAAAAACCGGGCAAAATAACCCGGACAAAATAACCCCCGGACAAAATAACCCCCGGACAAAATAAACCCCGGGCAAAATAACCTCCGGACAAAATGCATCCACTGTGCGCCGCAGGCCGTGAAAAAAAAGCGGGGTCGAGGGACGGCAGCACCCGCAAAAAAGGAGTCAAGGGGGAAATATTCCCCCTTGCGGGGTCTAAGGGGTAGAGGCCCTTGCGGGGTTTGTGGCAGAGCCTTATGATAATGAGGCAGTCTACAGGGCGTGAAAAGCTCGCGGCGAGGGGGTTTGGGGGCGGAGCCCCCGCTACTTTAAACTTCAATAATTTACTCAATTAATTACAAATCAAAGATAATTTTAACATTTCATTACTTCTTGCAAAATAACCCCTGGGGGGTTATTTCTTCCGGGTTTTTTTTCCGGGTTATTTCGTCCAGGGTTTTTTTGTCCGGGGGTTTTTTGACCTAGAGCCATGTTTTAGGACGCGTGGTATTCATTGTTTACATCGAAATCCTTGCAAAGTCGTTAATTTCAATCTAGTAAGCAGTAGTCCTTGTCATTGCAAAATTGACGGTCAATCGAATTGTTCTCCTCTTAAGAAAAACAAAATAAAAACCGGTTCTATTAATTCCAATTTTTATTTTAATAAAATGTGTATGTGAAACGAATAACCGTTACGGAAGTTAAGATGTTTCAAAAAAAGGCGATATGAGTTTTGGACTCAACATTGGACTCAACTATAATGACTTCATGATACCCCTCGTTGAATAGATTGAGTTTTTAGTTTATGCAATGACCGCAACAAAAATGGCGCCACCGACAGGCGGCTACATGTCAGATTATGACAGTTGCATTTGAAATTACAATTTAAGTTATAAACAATTACTTTTCTTTTTCATTTTTTTTGTCCACAATGTCCCCAAAAAAGGAAAATAAAGAAACTGTTAAGACTTTAAAACAGAAATTAAAACGTTTTGGTGCCAAAACATCGGGAACGAAATCATAGAATATTTCCGGTTAAGTAGATATTTACATCCAATGCTGTCGATTCAGTTTCACATTTCCGAAAGTGTTCTGACAACGTAATCAACGCCAACACGTCAGTATTTATCAAGAAAACCTCTATTTCATTTATATTTAGAGTTGACTAGTGTCCGACAGTATATTTTGTGGCAAGCTTTCGATTAAACACTAGATGTTGGGGAATCTGCCACAGTACGGGGACACTACCTTTTATTAACCCATTTATAAATTCACAAAAATATTCTCCATACAAAGCAACATTGATTTTCACTTCCCTACGAATAAACTATCCTTTTTTTGCCGCCTCATCTCGAGGAAATTTATGAAATTTTAACTCCGGACACCTAATAGTGTTGTTTGTTGTTGTTGTTGAAAGACAATTTTTCGGCATTCTTCTAAGCAAGGAAACAGTCATAACCAATTTGTTTGTTTTGAGTGTTTTGAATCTAATTATGACATGTAGCCGCGTGTCGGTGTCGCCATCAGTGTTTCCTTACTCGAAGATAGATCTATTGCCTGATGAAAACGTGATGCACGACACAACCGATACAAGAAACACGACTATAATAGGCTAATTATATCCCTACTTTCAGTGCAATAATTGGCTTATTATAGGCCCCGATGTGACTGTGAAATAACTATGATATCAATCCAATAATTCTAAGGAATTTTATTTGGCGGCTGCGACACAAAATTTACGAAAAGCGTCAATATATTACCGCAATAGTATTTTGTTATACATGGGGTGAAAAAAATGAATTCCAACGAGAGCGAAAGTTTGCGGCGAAGCGAGGGTCGTAATTCGCTCAAGTTGGAATACAATTTTGTCCACAAGTGTAGCACAATATTTTTTGTGCATGTGCGTGTTCATTCCGGTAAGCCGTATGATGGCGCTACACTCAACTTCACATGACCTGAACCGATTTAATCAGCTTTGTTTAGTTTACAACAATAGGAACAAATCCGTCTGCGGTTGAGTTTCGAACCAACGCACTGGCAACTCGACCTCATGGTAGCAAGCAGACGCGTTAACCACTACGCTATCGAGTTGTTTTAGGTCATTTAGGTATACAAAAACAAAATTCGAATCGAAACACAGCGAAAGCCCAAGCGAAAAGTACACGTCGAGTGTAATAGTGAGAGTGTGTTGGTGCACATCCCGCGGAAGCAACCTTTCGTCCCAAGTGATAGGAAAATATTTTCCGTCACAACCAATACACTCTACGTATACAGAAAAGTGATATTATCACTGCTTTGTGTTTGATGCGATTATGATAATCAAGAGAAAATATTTGCTTCAATATTTTGGAGGAAGTAACAAAATTTTGGTTGTAAAAATTTCCAAGTAGAATATATCATAATGAAAAGCTGACGTACAGACATGTAAACAATCGATCATAAAAAGCGATATAAAAATATGAAATGTTCATTGAAAAAAAAACAATCGTTTTTCTATGTGTATGTAGGAACGTCAACATGAATGGAATACGTTATCTGAGATAAATGTAATTTAATTTCAAAAATCTAATGTGAAAATCGTTTTTATTTCATAAAACTGGAAAATTGAAACATATTGAGTCGTCAGGCATACACCATTAATTTTTTCCTTTCCTTCATATAAATTTCATATTTTTGACAGACATGACATGACGTATACGATTGCAATGCAGAAAATACAGCGAACTAATGGTACTTCGTTAAAATCAAATAACTTCAACATCAGATAACAAAAGGGAAGGTGATTCAGAAAATGGGACATGAAGTGCCATGTTGTTTGACATTTTTATTTCAGAAAGTTTGAGATGTTTCACAATAATTGTACTTGTGGGACGAGATATTGCGTTATTTGTTTTTTTGAATAAGAGGAAAAGTCATAACTATTCATTTTTCATTCAAAATATAAAAGGACAGAACAATTTGGGAATGATTTAAACAACTCAGATGAAATATTTTACAGAGCTCTTCCAAAAAAGTTCAGTAGTTGTTTGTCTGCGAACATTTGAGAACAGTAAATTAAGTATTTTCAAGTTTTATGGATCACACGACTGAAAAGTCAATATTTGATGCTTAGACTCGTACGAAACATGTGGGGATACTAATTTTGGGGCTAATAAAACTAATTTTCATGTTTTTTTACCAATTTGGTGCAAATAGCCGAGCGACAAGATCCTTTGTAAGATTTCGATAGATGGTAAGTACCTACACTCTTCCATGATGTTAGATTCCTCCGCTTCCTCCACTTGTCAAATAATTTTACAACAATTTTCGTTTTCGCACGCAAAAATTTTTTGCACAAAGCAATCTAATTTACAAGTCTAATTTTTGCAGCGGTTGAATAGTATATTTCAACATAGTCCAATACAAACGAGATGTGTACGTACGCGTGGGCGAAGCCCAAGCGAAAAGTACACATAGAGTGTGTATTGGGGTATTTTGAAAGATATTTTTCTGTAATAGTGTGAGTGGGTTGGCGCACATACCGCGAAAAGCAACTTTTCGTCCCAAGTAATGGGAAAATATTTTAACTAGATCCCACCTTCTGGGTGGGTCAGGTCCCTTGACTTCAATGAAAAGAGCCATGTCAGACTAAAGCGTTAAATTTGTCCTTCAATTCCCATTATTCTTGAAATGCAAACGATAATTTATTCTAATGTAATTTTGACATAAAAAATAAAACCATGGATCATGATGATTATTAGTTAAAAGAAAATAAACAAATCGAGATGGTATTGATTGATAACTAGCCTAGATAACTATCTACTTTGGCAGACGTTTTCTATTTGTTGATAAATTATTCAACTTGTGCAATTATAATCCTCACTATGCTCTTCTCGCAAAGTATTTGCAGACAATTGATTTAACTCAAATTTCACACTCGTAGACACTTTTCAATTTTGAAACTGAATTCTATTTGCAAACAATTGATTTAACTCGTGTGATTACGGTCCTCGCTTCGCTCGGCCCGCAAATTTCACACTCGTAAAAGTTTTTTCAATTTTGCAACTCAATTCTATTTGCAAACAATTGATTTAACTCGTGTGATTAAGGTCCTTGCTTCACTCGGCCCGCAAATTTCACACTCGTAAGAGTTTTTTAATCTAGCAACTGAATTCTATTTGCCTACAATTCATAACTCGTGAAATTATTTTTGCAAAGAATCGATTTAACTCGTGTGATTAAGGCCCTCACTTCGCTCGGCCCTCAAATTTCACACTCCTAGGAGTTATTTGAAGTTTATAGTCAACTATTAAGTTGATAGTTAGTCAACTATCAACTTGATAGTTAGTCAACTATCAACTTGATAGTTAGTCAACTATCAAGTTGATAGTTAGTTAACTTACAACTTGATAGTTAGTTAACTATCTACTTGATAGTTAGTAAACTATCAACTTGGTAGTTAGTCAACTATCAACTTGATAGTTAGTCGACTATCAACTTGATAATTAGTCAACTATCAACCTGATAGTTAGTCAACTATCAACTTGATAATTAGTCAACTATCAACTTGATAGTTAGTCAAATATCAAGTTGATAGTTAGTCAACTATCAAGTTGATAGTTAATCAACTATCAACTTGATAGTTAGTCAACTATCAACTTGATAGTTAGTCAACTATCAAGTTAATAGTTAATCAACTATCAACTTGATAGTTATTCAACTATTAACTTGATAGTTAATCAACTATCAACTTGATAGTTATTCAACTATTAACTTGATAGTTAGTCAACTATCAACTTGATAGTTAGTCAACTATCAACTTGATAGTTAGTCAACTATCAACTTGATAGTTAGTCAACTATCAACTTGATAGTTAGTCAATTATCAACTTGATAGTTAGTCAACTATCAACTTGATAATTATTCAACTATCAACTTGATAGTTAGTCAACTATCAAGTTGATAGTTAATCAACTACCTCGACCTTGATATCTAGCTATCTCCATGATGATTTTCTTCACCTTCCATCTTCTCTAACACTTGAAATAAATACAAAGGCCTATATCTACAACTCATACACTAACGCATACTAAATAACAAAACATTTCGATTCATTGAATTATGACGAGTGGAAAATCCTGTTTTTTTGGGATAGCTTCCAGATCTTTAGTCCCACATAGCCCATCTTCGAACTTAGCCTGTGTTATTTAATTCGTCATCGATTAAAAAAAAGTTTTTTTAAAATCGGGCGAGAATTACTCAAGTTATCCATAGCACAACGAAAAATGGTAACAGACATTAAACGTTTTTCATAACATTTTTCATCAATCATGGTAACAGACATTTTTCGGTATTTTTTGGCATAAGACCCTGACTTTCAGTCAAGGGAATAATACACTCTCATGTATACAGAAAAAAATATTTCGTTGTTTTTGTGTCTTCCTTTTGTGACGCAACTTTTTTGAACACAACGTTATTTTGTTTTCAAAAATGTGATGCAATTTTGTTTAAAGAATAAAACTTTGACCACAAGCTAACCTTTAATTCAATCAAATTTTTGCGTATTATCAGCGATAGCTTGAGGATATCATTAATTTTGGGAGCGAACTTACAGACTGCGTCACACTTTACCTTTGAAGAGGTAAGTTTTTGGAAGTTTTCTCACAAAAAATTTTTTCTTATAAAAAATGTTCACAACTGAGTTGTCTCCTACGACAACATTAGCAACATTTCGTGTCACCTTCGGAACACTTCGCGTCACCTTCAAAACGCTTCATGTCACCTTCGGAATACTTCGTGTCACCTTCGGCTACCTTCGACACACTTCGTGCCACCTTCAGCTTCGTGTCACCAATTCTACTACCTGATCTATATAGCTTTGCCGAAGAAACCAACTGTCTAGGAATTCCGTGGTCCAAAGGGGAATCATGCGCAACACAGAGCACCTTTTGTGAGCTCCACTAGCCTCTGCTTGCCAAATCCTTCTGTTGGCGTTCTCGACGCGGAACCTGAACAATGGCACTTGTGCCAGACAAACAACAGAGGGTGAGAAATGAGCAGGGATGGACACCGCTGGTCGAACCGGCCGAAAGGTCTATACCAGCAAGGACCATGGGTATTCGCGACACCCCTCTCCCGAGCGGGCCTAACAGAGCCGAAGTCGTTTACGGCTGTATCTGTGAGAAATGAGCAGGGATGGACACCGCTGGTCGAACAGGCCGAAAGGTCTATACCAGCAAGGACTATGGGTATTCGCGACACCCCTCTCCCGAGCGGGCCTAACGGAGCCGAAGTCGTTTACGGCTGTATCTGTGCCTCAATGATGTAAGTTCCTTTTAGTGGACGACCACGTGAGGCAACCACACAAAGCTGAAATGAATATGGCTTCTTTAATTTCGAAATCTATACTTTCTTTATGAAAGAGGTTAAATTTCAAATATGCGCGAAACTCGGCACAATTATTTCAATTTTAGGGATAAATGAATTTAACAGCAAAAACTTCATTTAAATTGTACCAAAAACGGTTGTTTCATTTTTTCCTACTATAGTTTCGAGCACAACAGTGCTCATCTTCAGGGTCTTTTGCGTTAAACTATAGTGGGAAAAAGTAACACAACCGTTTTTGGTACAATTTAAATGCTGTTAAATTCATTTATCCTTAAAAATGAATATGGCGTAAGATCTTTTTCGTGGACAGTCATTTGTGGAAGCGGAAATGTGATGACGGAGTATCTGTGGTTTTATGAGCAGGGGTGGACACCGCTGGTTGAACGGTCTACGGACCAATTCCAGCAGGACCACTGGTCATTTCGCAACGCCCCTCACCCGAGCGGACCTAGCAGTGTCGGGGATGTAAGGCCCTAACTGTAATTGGTTTAGCAGAACTGATGAAAACCCCCACCGAGGGTTAATTCGGTACTTCGGGGTTTGGGAAAGCCACTAGATGGTAACATCTGGGCCCAAACACTGGTTGAGGTGCCTATGGCGCTGAAACGAAGGGGCTTGTGGTAGTTGAACGCATGGTCCGCTGAACCCACCGTCCTCTCGGGGACATAATTTCAGAAGAGGCAGTTAGTAGTCTCGGTCCCCAACCTTGCATGAAGGACGGTACTTACATACAATTCGAAAGGTAGAGCCTCGGCTCGCGCTAAGTGGGCGTATCCCAATTCCTCGCCCATGGGGGTCGTGCGGTTAAGGCTTCGGCCAGGTACGCACGTAAATCTGTAGTGTCTTCTATGTCTAGGTATTCCAATTCAGCAAAATCCAAGATGGCGTCACTTTGACAGCTGACAGCCATTTTCTCAGTATCTCATGAAATTCTCCTCAACAATCTCATTAAGTTTCCCGAAGAAACCAAGTGTCTAGATAATTTTATCCAAGAGGGCGTCACTTTGACAGTTGGCCGCCATTTTCCTATGATACAAAAAAATGCTCATAACCAAACTTTCTAGAGCTTTTTAGGAAAATCCAAGATGTCGTCACTTTGACCGACTTCCAAAAATCCTAAAAAATTTTCTTGATCAAACTCTAAAACTTTGTAGAAGAAACCAAGTATCTATTATCATTCCTCAGCTTAAATTCGAAAACCAAAAAAAATCTAATTTATTGCTTAGGAAAGTTTAAGATGGCGCCGGCTTTACTATTGGCTCCATTCTCTTAAGATCCCAAAAAATTTTCCTGACCAAACTCTATAACTTTCCCGAAGAAACCAACTCTCTAGCTATTATCACTCCGGAGCTAAAATTCGAAAACTCCGTGCATTACCTGAAAAACCCACAAAAATGACCACTTTTCCACATGTCACGGCTTTTCTAGGGGTTTCCCGGAAATGCGGTATCTCATCGATATCTCAGCCAATTTCCAACCGATTTTTATGAGTCTGAGCTCGTTGGAAAGCTGCTGCGACGTAGTTTTTTTTGGAGGGGAGGATCATAAAGTGGAAAATTCAATAGTTCGCGTTCCTTGTCCCAATGGATTTTGTATGGCGTTTTTTGAGTTTAGCGACAAAAAATAAATTTTTAAAATTATTTCCAATTCAGCTAACTTGATTCACGCAACGTGCGTACACAACAAAGATGATAATTGAATATTGAATTTTATTTGCGCCGAAAAAATTTCCGGCAGCTAGCGGCGGCGAAGTTCTTTTTATAGATTTGGCGGCGGCGCGATCGGCTGGAAAATTTCGGTGGCGGCAGCACACTTGTTATCTCTTCACTTCGGCGATCGGCGTGGCTGAGGTCTAGCTCCCCACCACATTTTTTTTTAAATGCTACGAATGGAACAAACAAGCTTATGATTCTCTTCCTGTATTACTTCCAAGTGTGAACACCTAAGTGTTCAGTTATTTCCATAATTGAGCACCTAAGTTTTCAGTTATTTCGATAATTGAACATCTAAACTTTTCAGTTGTTTCCAAATTCAATTATGAACGGTTTACGTACACCAAAATGTTTCGCGTTAAGAACACCTAATTCAACAACATTCTTTCAAATTTCTCACGGTGTTGTCAAGATTCATATTTAATTTTTGTAAATTGACGAAACAACATCCGTTAAAGCCTGATTGAAAGCTAATGATGAAACAAATAAAAAAGTACACTTTGAAGAGTTTTAAGTTCTAATTTAATTTCACAACAATTTGGACAAAACTTTTGTCTTTGACAATATTCTGTACCTAAGGAAGGCATTTTATTGTCAAGTTTTGTTGTATTATTTCAAACTATGGAATTTGACACAAAAGATGGAAGAGGAGGAAGCAAAAGATTTCAAATATTAAATTGATTACGTCGATACATCTATCCTGTTGCGTATGTTATGATTTTTGATGTGAACTGGAATAAATACATTTGTCTTTCGCCCAAGAATCAGACATATTATGTTCGCAGAGAGGTGGAGAGATTTTCTTGAATAAGAAAATTTTTAAAAGTATTGATATCAGGATGGATGACTACGCTGAAGCACCATAAGCCTCGGAGAGCTCTGTGAAGGACAACTTAGTTCTTGAAACTGATCGTGGTTCTAATTTTTTGGTTTTGGTGATTTTATGGGTTAGTAACTTACTGAAAGTGGTGGAGTCAATTCGCACTTGGTAATTATCCTGGTGCTGTCTCAAGCTTTACAAATTTAGTCAGAGAAATGATAAGTGGCCGCTGTGCAGTTAAGTAGAGATGAGCGGGTCGACCATATTTCGAAACCCGACCCGGACTGAACCCGACCAGATAAAATTTTTCGAAACCCGAAACCCGAACCCGACCCGATTAAAATTTTCGAAACCCGAAAGTCATGAACCCGAAAAAAACAATTCGGGTTCGGGTTCGGGTCGGGTTTTTTGAAGTTTCGGGCAACCCGCTCATCTCTACAGTTAAGTGCACAATAAGATGTCACTAAGTATCGACGTGTGGATGTTAACGATATGATGTGTGAATGTGGAGGCTACGCCGCGTCATCCATCTATCCAAAAACGCAGGTGTTAAAAAACACTAGTCAGGCGAACGGTACAGACCACTCAACTCTATAACGAAAAGTTCAGAGGTATGGCCTTTCATATTCAAATTCAAATCATAAGAAAGTCAAACTGTAAAACATAAAAAAGTTTTTTTATCAATTTATTAACACTTAGAGAGTTGCGTCACATTCTTCATTCCCGTTAAGTATTATACAAAATCAAAAGTCAACGGAAAACAGTATTGTCAGTCCCATAACCTTCCTAACACTCTTCATACCCCATTTATACGATCGCATTAAAAGGTACACTTGATGGAACACATAGAAAAACTGTCAAAAGAAAATATTATTTTTCACCCCATTAAACATGGAAAAAATGCTATAAAAACCCTTGAATAAAAGAAATAGAAAAATTAGTGAAAACTTCTTTTTTTTCGCTGTTCTTTTGTAAAAATGTAAATGGATACCTATTGTCTTAACGGGGGCATGGCATCGAGGATTTGATGACTATTCCAAAGAAATTGGATTTCTGTGGAATTCTTGTGTTTTATGAAAACACTTTCGTCTTTGAAACTGTGCCGTTCATTTTATGTAAACTCTTACAAATACCTCTCGGCACACTAACAGATTTACATTTTTCTAAACGAAAGATTTGGATTATATTACGTTTTCACGTGTGACATAGGGACTTAACGAATTAGTTCGACAATTTGCAATAAAGCTTATAAGTAAGTGCTTTTATCATATGAAGCATTTTTTTTTGTATGTTTGTTCATAAATTACGTAACATTTTGTGACTCAGCGTAACAGGGGGCGTGTTACAATTCAATTCAATTTATTTATACAATAAATTTTTTACATCAAGTATATAATGGTTTCATTGTGCATAGCACTTTAAAGAAGCCGAAGAAAGTTCAAAACGTATTCTTATATCTAAGCCAGAGATTTTTTTCCAGGATTAAAAAATGAAATAATAGAAAATAAAAAAGAAGCTAGAAATATTCAGAAATTTTATGATTATATTATTGAACAATCTAAAGGACTGTCCATAATTTTAAATTGGCTACGAATGCAGCACGTCATTTTGTTAATATTGACTTTTCAGGAGGATCAAATTATTTTGATCCCAGGGTAACGAACTTAAACATAGGCGACAGAAACAGAGGCTGTGAGCGGCACCCTCCGAATGAGCACCAATCCGCACCCCTCATACAACAAAAACCTCATCACATTTCCTTCTAGCCCCAAACATAGAATATTAAAGTTAACATAATTAATTAACCATACAGGTGATTCTAGATACAGTTAATTTTCGACGAGTCGGCTCTTTCCCACGGGAGTACCTGTCTAAAGTGGATATTGCTGGCCCAGTAGCCATTCTTTGAGCCGATGTAAAAATCTACGTGGCTCTGATGACACTACTTGTTCTGGAAGAGCGTTATACAAAGAGCTTCCTACAGTCGTGATGGCTTTTTCAGCTTTGGCTGTTTTCGCCCTGGCCGGCCGGACCCTAATCTTCCTTCTTATGTCGTAAGCATAAACTGGCATTTGGAATACTATTGTATTGTGAGACCTTTGATTCACGGCTTCGTGAACAAATTTATACACGTTGGCCTTCTATATACTAAGGACGTCAAGGATTCCTTTGCAGGAGGATGTAAAAGTTAAATAAAAATGTACATGAAATCTGAGCATTACTGAGGCTTCAGGGCACCGAGAGAAATCAGAAAAACCGCAGGTCAAGGTCTGAGCTGCTCCTTCCCCATACAAAAATATTTTATTTTCACTTTTTCCCAATTACATGCAAAATTTCATGGTTAGTCACGATTTTTCCACCACAATCAGAGCCAGAAAGTAAGGGATTGGAAAATATTTGTTGCTTTTCTTGAAATATTAGAGTTCCAAAATCAATATTATCAAATCTAGTCTATAGTAGTTCATAGAGTTTGATTTATTGATGTTCTAGATTCTACTTCTAAATTTATTTTTCAAACGATGACTCTTTGTCGAAAGCGACTGGTCTATAGCTGTTCATTTGTTTGAACTACCCAGTCACTGACCATCCATTGTACATTCGCACATGTATACCAGTTATTGTTAATCGTTCAACATGGCTCCAAAAGCAAAATTTCGTTGTAGACACGAACAAAATAGGTGTAAGGTGTGTACCGTTTGCGGGAACAAAATAGTTCTCGGATCGAGTCCTCAAAATAATTTCATAATTGGTGAACAGATAGAACAGGCCATCAGGAAATTCTCCAACAGTGATTTCAATTTAGTCGATTCGCGTTTGACAAGCACCTCATCAACAATTTTCTAATTCTGACGAGATTTGGTCTCTCTCTTTCGAAAAATATTTGAAATGGAAACTTCGATTAACATAGTTAGAAATTACGCCCTTTTCCAACCATGGCCAAAACCTCAGAAAAAGTTCACTTTTCTGATCCATACAGAATCCATCATAATATGTAAGATTTATCTCAATATTAGTATAGGTTTGTAGGCCCGACTATGCACTAGTAACCCGTACATACTAACGTTACATATAACTTGAGTAACATATAATAATGACTAAGTGAAAATGTACTTACATTTTTCTTTGGACCACAATTACTCTACTTTCAGGGGTGATGGACACTCAACTAGGCCATATTCTGCAACAGCACACTAAGCCTAACATTGGGCAATGACAGACAGGAAAGATACAAAACCTCTGTAGACTAGTGCTATTGAGAGAAACTCGCAACAGTGGCGATCAGGAATGTTTCTGTTTTATTTGCAAGCAGGCAAAGCAAACGCGTCACAAAAAAACTATGAAAGAAAGAGGCCACAAAAAACAAAATTTACCGATAACAGTTGATAATGGATTGAATGCCGCCAAGAAACCAGTAGAATTGAAGACGTCGGATGGTAATCCAGTTCAGCAATCGTCTGCGGGCAGACCGCTCACAAGAGTTGAAATATGCAAGATTTGTTTCGCCGATATTACAATTGGAAAAACTCATATGTGTGCCAATTATAATAACGTCCAGCAGAATGTCGTATCAAAAATTGTTAGTCTACCTGAAAGAGTCCAAGACAATATTTTGCACAAACTTCTAGTTGCCACAGCAAAAACATCCAATTCAACCGAAGATCTGCGAAATGTGGAAATGAATTTGAAAACAGGTGGTCGAAATGCACGAGTGACACTCAACCCTCATGAAAAAAAAGCCTTATGATTCAGATTCAGATGAACCTCCGTCAAAGAAGAAACGAAGCACTTACGACGAAGGTGGATCGTTGGGACGAAAATCGAATTTAAATGGAGTGAACAGATTGATTCTGTTGTGTGTTGTTCCGGAAATCAAAGAAACCTACGAAGACGTTCGAATCCTTTGGAATTTAACAAATCTCAACAAAATCCCGCATAAGTTTGTGTCCGATTATAAGCTGTTGTTGATTATAATTGGACAGCAGACAGCTACCAGTACATATCCGTGTCCCTTCTGTCTCGTAACATTAGGAACATTGAGAAGTGGAGAATGCGGAAATCAGATACCATGCTCTGAAGAAGGAAGCGCTGCAGGGCTTCACATCAGTGAGGAATGTCTGAAATTGAAGACTTTCGGAGACATTAAAGAGAGCCATCATAAATTCTCCAACATAAACTTTGACAAACGATTCGCCGAAACCTGCCACAGCACGGTACACTTACCATTGTTTGAAGAACCGGATGACATGCCTGTAATTGAAAAAGCCGTAATACCAGAGCTGCACGAAATCCAAGGAATCGTGAATCACATTTTTTTCGACGGATTTATTCCGATATTGGGACGAGAGAATGCGTTGAAATGACCGAAGAAACTAAATTTTATTTCAAAGAATTATCACGGTGAAAAGTTTGAAAGCAACGCATGTAGACGTCTCCTAAAAGAATCAGATAAACTGAATGATAAAGACGTTCTACAAGAAACACCAATTTGGGAAATTGTTCCGTTCATCGAATTGCTGAAAGCATTAGACAAGTTGGTGAATGCTTCCTTCAAATCCGAACGGTTGAACGAGGAATGGCACCGACATTTGACGACGGTTAAACGAATTTTTCCGGCCACTAACCTGTCATTTACCCTGAAGATACATGTTCTTTGGGAACACTTAGAGCACGGTATCCATTACCTGAATGGGAATTCACTCGGAATGTGGTCCGAACAGGCTGGAGAGTCAGTACACAGAGAATTTCTCAAATATTGGTCCAAATATCAGGTAAACAATTTTGAATCAGACAATTATTGCAGTCAGCTGAAAAGAGTAATCGTAGAATTTTCATCTCGTCATTTATAAAGTTTCATATTACTTAAGAACTTTCTATTTTTTGTTGAATTTAAATATTACATTAAGGATTAAGTGTATTTTTGTTGAATTAATTATGGTACGAAAAACACGTCAATAAATCAAACTCTGTGAACTACTATAGACTAGATTTGATAATATTGATTGTCGAACTCTAATATTTCAAGAAAAGCAACAAATATTTTCCAATCCCTTACTTTCTGGCTCTGATTGTGGTGGAAAAATCGTGACTAACCATGAAATTTTGCACGTAATTGCGAAAAAGTGAAAATAAATATTTTTGTATGGGGAAGGAGCAGCTCAGACCTTGACCTGCGGTTTTTCTGATTTCTCTCGGTGCCCTGAAGCCTCAGTAATGCTCAGATTTCATGTACATTTTTATTTAACTTTTACATGCTTGAGGGACACCGTGACAAAACTTAAGTAAAAATGTCCGTTTGTCCGTCCCATCATTTCTTCTAAAAGGCTGCACCGATCACCTAAACTTTTTTTCCCTGCAAGCAAGGTACATTACAAATTGTCGAAAAAGTGACCAGAAACGTGGCTTTTCGAGGGTCGGTGAAACTTTCTCGCAAATATCTCAGCAAGTATAGCACGGAAATTGCTCATGTTGGTGTTAAATGAAAGTTTCTACCATATACGAAAGCAGATGGCTTTTCGTCTATATTTGCTGATTTACGCAATATGGAGATTTCCTCACAAAGTCAAAATTTTAGAGAACACGAGTTTCAGGGTTTTAGGGAAAAATCCCCAAAACCCGGGATGACGCATATCTCTAACACTATGAAAGTTAGAAATTTCCTTCTAAAGGCAAAGTTAGTGAGAATTACATTTGAGAGAAAATAATTTCAGGATTTCTTGAAGAAACTACTTTGGTCCTCTTTTGATGTGGTGCAGGGGAGAACACTTAGATCATCCAAATCTATGGTCTCAGACGCATTCCAACAGGGCCTTTGACATTACCTTGGGTAATTTCTATCGATCTTTGGAATTCTTAAAGTTATGAAAGAACGTAAAACATTGGATTGCTTGCTCATTACTACATTTAGATATGTTCGAGTGTTTTTGCAACATCTATCCTGTTTGCCACATCTTTTCTGATACGTACGGGTCTTTGCTTATTGGCTAAACTCAATAGGATCACCTGAGGGGTCGATGAATCCTTTCCGCAAGTACAGCATGGAAAATTGTCTCTAGCGGGTGTATAATGAAAGATGTGAATCTCTTGAAACTATTGAATGCTATTATTTGCTATATTCAACCATGAACTCATTGCGCTCTCGCGCAGGCAGCCGCGTGAATTTCTCGAAACAGTAATCCCTTCTCATCTACCCAATTAAATTCAATTGTCTGTTGAAACAACAGAATAATTTCCAAGTTTCATTATTGTCCTTCAGATTTTACTGCAAATATTTTACTTCGCCATAACTTTTCGAGTCGAGTCGACTGTAATATCTTCAATTAGACAACACAATAAGACAATATCGTGACTTGTACAATATTGAAAGGGGTTCTTTGTAAAATTTCGCGGTAAATCTTTTCCATTCAATAATTTATAATGCAAACACATTTTCCATTTCGGAATAACGAACCTCACTTCTTCTTGTATAGGTAAATGATTACTCATGAATATTTTATGAATAAAAATGAAAATAAAATACAACGAGAAAGCACATAATTTTGTAATCTGTTACAAACATCGATAAAGCTGCAAGTCACTTATTTGTCCTCT
Source organism: Pseudolycoriella hygida (assembly GCA_029228625.1). Classification (NCBI taxonomy): domain Eukaryota; kingdom Metazoa; phylum Arthropoda; class Insecta; order Diptera; family Sciaridae; genus Pseudolycoriella; species Pseudolycoriella hygida. The sequence continues at coordinate 42,893,856 of CM055403.1, read as the reverse complement.
TTTCTCTTCCTCAAATTCGTCATGCCACTTTTCAGTCATTCTTTCAAGAAAATGCGCTTATGTTCTATTCAAGCAAAGGAAAATACTTGAAGGAAGAGTTTCAACGCCAAACAGCATGAAACGGTAAATAAGTCAACAATTGTGTCAAGTAGTTTTCTAGTGTTTAGTCTCTCATAATAGCTTCAAATTGACATCGGTGGAAGTATTACTATTTGAGTTCATGAGAATACATAAGCAATCTGGTGTTAAAAACACTTCATTAAAATGGAACTGCACGTCTGTTTCATGTTTTTACTCGTTGTCCCACCGAAAACTTGTCATTACATGCATATGTGCACCCCACGGAAATTATTCATTACATGCTGTTCATTTCATTAGGGCCCTCACCGGAAACTTCTCCTTACGTTCCGTTAAAAAATTAGCTCGACATTTTTGTCCATCTTGAACACTTTGAAGTATTACAGATTAGTCACATCCCTAAGCCTAGCAACAGACAAATTTTAATTTTTCTATTTCCAATCTTCTTAATTATTCAGTTTAATATTTACTGTGAACTTATTTTTGCAGAAGTCTATTGATAATTTCTGGTTCAAAATACACATTCGCCTCAAATAAATAAAAAAAACAAATTTAAAGTAAATGTGACGAAAATGGAGCCAGTTGTTATAATATCACATTCGCATTTTGACAAACTAAATTATATTTGGAAAACTGTAATTATAAATGTTGATTCAACTCTTTCCATTATACAATTTCAATCGATACCAAACGGACGATTAAAATGGTAAGACAAAGAAATAGTGAAAAACGTTAAAATTCTTACAAAATACACTTTAGAAAATTCTGAATGTGCTATGCATAGCCATAATGGCAAGTTGTCTGATCGTTGGAGCAATGGCTGAAGCAGAAGAAGCTGAATCGGCTGAGGCTGTGCAAAGTGTTGAATCCGCCCAATCCGCTGAATCTGCCGAATCCGGGGAATCTGGTGAATCCGCTGAGTCCGGTGAATCTGCTGAGTCCGGTGAATCCGCTGAGTCTGGTGAATCCGTTGAGTCTGGTGAATCCGCTGAGTCCGGTGAATCCGCTGAGTCCGGTGAATCCGGTGAATCCGCTGAGTCTGGTGAATCCGCTGAGTCCGGTGAATCCGCTGAGTCTGGTGAATCCGCTGAGTCCGGTGAGTCCGGTGAATCTGCTGAGTCCGGTGAATCTGCCGAATTGACAAATCCGCTAAAATATCCTATTGAACACGGAATTATCACGACTTAATCACGATATAAAGAAAATATGAGATTCAACATTTAATTGAAAATTCAAATGCATCATTCAACTTAAAAATATGTAATTTGTTGTTTCCTTAAGTCAATGTGAATCAAGCTCTGTATCGCATGTGTGTGATTGTCTTACATCATGTGAAAATACGAATTGTGACTGATACCAATGTAATTTCACAAAATTTTCAAACTTTGAATTTAATTTTTCTCCTAAACTGTGTAAATAGCACATCTGTAAACTGAAACAATAAACTTTCAGAAAATCACTTTCTTCACGCTGAAATATAATATTTTTTTCATGCTTGCTAGCAGGGACGAAAAGAAAAATGTAATCCCACGGGGCGAAAGCGAAAGCTTACATTGAGCTTACATTTTTCAACTTTCGTCCCTACTAGCAAGCATGAAAAACTTAATACGCAACACGGCAAAGCACTTTCGGCCTGCTCCCTTGCTGCGTAAATAACTAATGTCCACATTTGTAATTGATGTCTCGCGAATTCGCGGCTTTTTTTCGGCAAATTCATGAAATGTTAATTTTATTTATTTTTCATGCTTCGGGGCCAAAATCGAAGGAAATTTTATAAATTTTCTCTCGATTTTGGACCTCTGCATGAAAAATTTTTTGTGTATCTGTTTTGGACGACTGATTTTAGGCACTTTCGCATATAGACCTCGCTCTGCTCGGTCTACAACACGCGACCGTTTATACCTTTCGGTGTGGGGTCTTTAAGTTGCAACCCGGTGGTCATTGACCACCCCCCTCCATACCCTTCTGTCCTCTGCCAAGGAGATGGTTTGCTCGCCCAGTGAAAGTCCCCTAACTTCTAAATCTGATTTAATTGAGTCTATGAACCTTCTTCTTGGCCTACCCCTAGGACGTACACCCGGGACCTGTGCATTCAATATCCTCTTTGGGAGCCTACTATTACCCATCCTTTGAACGTGCCCGAACCATCCCAGACGACTAACCCTTGCCGCTTCCTCCACTGACCTAACTCCTAAATTTTCTAAATTTGTGAGTGTCCAATGATCCCCTGAAAGAAAAATGATTAGCGATAACCAGTCGACTAGACTAGCAGATATTTGCACAAGTCGAATAGACCTGGAGTTCGTTATTCAAAGTCGTGAGACTCGATTCGGCTAATCATATTCTGATTGGTTCACTGCAATTAACTTAAAGTCAAAGTTTAAGGTAAATATATTAAGATTACGACAATCACGACAGGCTACTCAACGAGAAAAATTCGATAAAAAAATCAAAAATTCACCAGTTCTCTAGCGCTTGACGAATTCCCTTGCGATGTCCTTACTGGACCAGAGCTTACTATTGACTACAGCGTCAAACAGTTCTGATCTAACGGTTACTTTAAACGAAACAAAGCTAACCGTGTCCAAATCTACATTGGGTGAAACCAGTTTCTTACATGACACATCTTCAGTAGACGATATTACGTTATTCCGCAGTAGATAATTTGCAACTTCATCTTCGGTAACTGACGGATGTAAGTTGGACACATAAGCAATCTTATGTGTTTCGATCGACGATACAATGGTTCGTTGTGGAGTAGGATCTTTTCGAGGTTTTCCTTTGCGAAAACATGAGACTCAATTCCGTACAAATAAAACAGCGGAATTTCGCAATGTTCTGTTAGAGGCGAATTAGCCGAAATGCGATTTCCAAATTATAACCCAATATAAAGTTGGGTAATTTGTAATCAGACAAGTCGGATCGAACAGCGCCACTATATGATCGGATGAAAGAGTTCGAGATTCTTGCTAGTCGATTCAGACCTCTTAGAAAAGGCGTCCATCTTCGTTCCATGCGGTTGTAAAAGGCATTTAAGTTTCCATCTCTAACAGCTAGCGATTGCTCGAACTTTGAATAAAATTTTACCGTTATAACTTAAGAACGAATTTTATTACAAAGCAGCTATTTTCCGCAACTCCCTGTTATTTTCAGCTCCCATTTAGAGAACAGAAAATATTTTCGGTTCCCTTTCCAATCAAGAGTTGAATTTTTTCATTTTCGGTTGTCGTTTGGGAAGCGAAAATGACAATATTCGTAGTTGGTGTAATGAAAATGACTATTGAGTCATTGTAAATTTTGTAATTAAGTGCCGGTAGTCTTTTGTAGTAGATGTAGTTTGGTTGGCATGATGATGATTCTTTATTGAATTGATGGGGCGTGGCTGAAGGCTGAAGAACAAACCCTATTCAATATGTCTCATTCGGTCTTATGGCTGGTAAGTTAGAACAAAAAGTCTTGTGAAATTTGACATCACGATAAGCCAACCGATTTCGATGCATTTTTTTCGACCCTTACGAAATAAATGTTGCCGATGCGTTTACCTCGACGTTTGTAACCAGTAGAATTGAGAGAGAATTTTTTGAGTATGTGTCATTGGAGCTAGCTGGAGCCTCAAAAATGGTGTTCGAATTGGGCCCTACGCGTCTGTTAGGGACCATCCATAAATTACGTACGCTTTTTCCAGTGCTGTCATCAGATTTAAATCAACAATAACTTGGAAAATATTCACTTTTGAGACGTCCTCCCCTAACTACCCCCCTAAATGGGGGTGTCTGAAAAGTAAATATTTTTGGACACGTACGAAGTACAAAGGTCCTACACGTTTACTAAAAACAATTTTATTGTAACATGGGGTAGGTCGAGGTGGGAGTTGGGCGGATGCATCTATTATCGTCTAAATATGACGAATCAGCTATAAAAAAAATGTCCGTTTGTCCGTCTCCACTTTTTTTTTTTCAAACGGCTCAACCGATCAGCCTAAATTTTTTTTCCATGAATGGTACATGTCTCCCATGATTCAAGTTCGAAGATGAGCAAAATCGATCAAGTTGTTCCGGAGATATGGTCGAGGAAGTGACCAAAAACATGGTTTTTCGAAGGTCGGTGAAGCTTTTTCGCAAATATCTCATCAAGTATAGCACGGAAATTCCTCATTT
>CM055403.1:42861879-42889121 GCA_029228625.1 Pseudolycoriella hygida | reverse complement strand
GCCACATCTATTCTGTTTGTCACATCTATTCTGATACGTACGGGTCTTTGGTTATGTTTCAAGTTATTGTTGATTTAAATCTGATGACAGCACTGAAAAAAGCGTACGTAATTTATGGATGGTCCCTTATTCAATTTTTGGACCAGTACGAAGAACGAAACAGATGAGTTTACCGCAACGTTTGTAACCAGTCGTTTCGACAGGGGGGGGAGGGGGTAGGGGAGCATCGATCATGGTCCTTAGATGCCAAATAAGCAAAAAAAAATTGTCCGTCCGTGTCCGTAAAGATATTACTAAAAGTGGATTTGAAATTGCAGATGGGCATTTTTCGACGAAGGGCCGCTGAGCTAGGGCTGCCTAAGTGGTTTTTGGTCTTTTGTACATAACTCGCGTTGATCTCTTCCGATTTTCATTTATATATTTTTTTTAAAGGTCTAGGCATGCCTGACAATTTGTGGAAGAAAATTTTTTGATTTCGAGCCGTTGGTCTCAGGTACGGCCCTAAAACTGAATCTCTACTATGGCCCAACGTGTTTTTTCTACATAAATAGGGTAAATCTTATCCGATTTTCAAAATCATTTTTTTTTTGCTTAAAGGTAATTGAATAATTAATAACGGATTTGACATTTGACAAAATCGGTTAAGAACTTTCGAAATTATGGTCAAAAATGTCAAAATAACCGGACGTCATTTATTAATGGCTCCTTATTGGTAAATTTATGTTTCAGGTGAAACTGAATTGATTGTACTGACTTTCGACGAAAATCACTTTTTCCGAAAATCATGATTTTTTATGATTTGATGCTCAAAATCGTGAGCATTACGCTTTTTTTCGTGATGCTCAAAATGATTTTGATTTTCAAAAAAATGATTTTATTTTGATTTTCGGACTCTGAATTATCGTAAATAATGAGAAAACTACACGTACTAGTATTGGTATATTGAACCATGTAATAAATTAAAATTACATTTGTCCCATGCCGCATCACAATTCGAAAGATTTCGATCGCAGGACAATTTTCCGAACAGTTTACCCTTGAAATGCTTGAAATTTGAACTATAAAAATTACATACTTTTCCGCACTTGTATCGAAACGAAGTGCTCATTTTGATACAAGTAGGGAAAAGTAGTCCCATGACTTAGATAGTTTTGATGAATGTATGTGGCAGCGTAATGAGATAGGATATGATGGAATAGGGTAATACAATGAACTCTCTCTCTCTCTATATAATGAATTCTTAAGGGAGTCGTGTTCATTATAGAGAGATTTCATTAGAGACAGGTAATACGTGTAATCAATTTGAAAATGCGAAAAATCATAAAATAAATTTATTTCGAAATGGGCAGATGTGGGCAGGATGTGTTAGCACACAGACGTAAAAACCCGAATTTTTATTCAAATGTTCAATGAGTTTGATAATGTAAGTTTTTGGCCCTCAACAAATTTTCATCTTTTCTCTGTATGACGCAGTATGAAAACCGACACCTTCGAGACTTCTCTCTGGAGATAATGTTACACAAAATATGTTTAGCGATTTTTTTTCATCTTGTTATCGGGTTTTTTGAAAATTGAATCGGGTCAGGTTTCTAAAAAAGGCCGACCCGCTCACCTCTAGCAATATTATTGGTAATAATTGAAAAATAATTTATTTTGATAATTTACTATTTGCTTACAAGTTTTACCAAATGGTTGTGGTAATATGTCACAAGTGCATATTTTTCAATCCACATTTGAATCCTGTCTGTCAATGTTTTCGATAAAAATTAAAATGATAAAACCGGATGTTTTGCTATGACAACAGCTGTATTACAGATTGAATGGGTTGATCCTTCAATTGCAAATAAAACTGAATTTATTTTCAAGTTTTGTTATCGCGTAACATAAGGGTATAATGCGAATTAATTATGTCCACTGTTGGGCTATAGTTATTGGATTATGTCCAGCTTTGTTATAATATACAATATTAATCTACAACATAGCATTCTAAATTAGAATGCGATGTTCTTTCCAAGTTATGCATTGAAAAACATTACCCCACAAATTAAATAGAAGAAGAAAACTGCATCATTCATATTAACTTATAATTTAATTATCTTTTATCAGCAATCCATGGCGGACCTAGCCCTAGAACATCAAATAGAAAATTTAGTGGTTTCCCCATCACTTTGAGTGTACCAACACACATGTCACTATGTTTCAAATCACAACAAAAACCTCTTTAAATGTAGAGTGTGACGCAGTCCGAAAGTCTGCTTCCAAAATTAATGATATCACTTGAGGTGACGCTATCGCTGAAGTTTGTTTGAATGGAACCTTGTGTTCAAAGTTTTGATTTCCTTAAAAAATTAAAAATTACAGCGCTGTTTTCAAAACAAAATTACATTGTGTTAAAAAAAATTGCGTCACAAATGCCGGACCAACGACGAAATAATTTTTCTGTACTTTCAGTTTTTGCGCTGCAAAAATTTGACTTTTGTTTCTTATTGCGTAGATTGTTTACTACTCTTTACTTTAAAGATGTTTTTGTAGTGATATCAGTCGTTTTGGAAGTCTTCAGTTGTTGAAAAAATTTCTATTTTTTGAAAAAGTTTCTATTTTTTGAAAAAATTTCTCCGAAAAAAAATTGCCTTCGAAAAAAATTGTCTTCGAAACAAGATTGTCTCCGAAAAAAAATTTTCTCAAAAAATTTTCTTAAAAAAAAGTTTTTCAATCAAAAAATATTTTCTCAAAAAAAAATGTTCTCAAAAAAATTTTCTTCCAAAAAACATTGTCTCCAAAAAAAATTTCCTCAAAAAACATTTTTTCCGAAAAAATATTTTTTTTCCAAAAAAAATGTTTCTGGGCAAAAAATTGTTCTCCAAAAAAAAATTTTATCCAAAAAAATTTTTCTCCCAAAAAAATTTTTTTCCAAAAAAATTTTTCTCCGAAAAAAAGTTTTCTCCAAAAAAATTTTTCTCCGAAAAAAAATTTTCTCCAAAAACTCCGGAGCTAAAATTCAAAAACTCCGAGCATTACCTAAAAAACCCTCAAAATTGACTACTTTTCCGCATGTCACGGATTTTCTAGAATTTTCCCGGAAAAGCGGCATTTGAAATTTTTCATTTGGGGTCAAGACTTATGTTCTCTGAAAATTTCAGGAAGATCGGCTATCTAGTTCTCGAGATAGAAAATTATCAATGATAGATAGATAGAAAACTTAGAACATAAAGCTCGACAGTTACTTCAACCCTTGCAAGAAAAGAAAAGTTAGTACAAAATGCCAACTTTAAAAGTTAAACATTGAAATGGGTATAAGAAAGTAGCGATTGACAAAACATCAAATCAGAACTATATGGACGTTTCGCTTGAGGCAGATCCCAGAAGTCTCGCTTGGGAAACCTTCCAATAATCTCGCTGAGGATATCACCCAGAGATTTCGCTGGAGAGACCATCCAGAGGTCTTGCTGGTGAGACCTCATGGGGGTCGCGCCAGGGAGCGACCGAGGAGGGGTGTACAGACGGACGGACAGGAAGGGTGAAAACATAAAGTAGCTAGCTAAGTCTTTTATGTTTTAAATAAAATGTAAACATAACCGAACCCCTCATGTACCTGAAACATAGCGAATAAGTACATTTATATTTGAGAAACATTTTTTACAGACTACTTCTTAATTTATGTAATAACTGAGTTCCTTTGCTTGATTCAGAAGTTTGTTTCTTACTTCATTCCGATATACACCAGCTACCAAGTATTTAATTTGCACAACTGAATCTCTAAACCATCAATAACGATATTCAAATGAGATCACACAAAAGAAATTCTGTTTCATCCCACCCACCCACACATATTTTCACTCGAATAATCAAAATATTCCCCTTCGCCTTCTTTCACCATAGAAAGATATAAACAAGCAGAGAATATCACAGCCTTACACACTTTTTTTGTTCAACACGTGAATAATATAAGATAAAATGCGCCTTTTTTTTGGGGGGTCTTACATTTTCCAATGAAATTTTAATAAGATCACCGAGAAAGATTTGCCAGAAAAAGAAAAAGAAATCCATGAGCGAACTGGGAACGTGGCAGACATTTCGTGATTTTTTATTTTATTTATTGACTCGCAAATCAGAGCTTCATTCGGAATATGATTTTTATTAAATCCCCTTTTGTATGTCATAAAAGGATTGGGCTGGTAGACAGAACGACAATGAAATTTGTATGTTTTCACGATGAATTTTACTGCTATTATTACCAAATCATCAAGGTATTGTTACACGTAATTACATGGAAATCAAACGCAACAGGGAATGCGGTTTTACTGAATACAATGAATTCGTTTGATGCAAATAATTTGATTAATAACAATGTTTAGCGAATACTAAAAATATGAAAAGGTGCAGTGCTACACTTTCAAACTACATTGCTCGTCCTATTTATTTTATTCGATAAATTTTCATCGCAAAGCTGATTTGTTTCCTAAATAGAATTTGAATTTTCATTAATCTAAGCAATTGAAAACTATTTATATAAATTCTGTGCTGTGCAATATTTCCCTTGAGTGCAATAAAACAAGTGAACTAGTATAACTGAATATTTGTACTAGTGTCTTATAATGTTATTGTACGGTTGTCAGGTTGAATAGCTCTATTGAATGTTGACATATTGAACCAAATCGAATTTCATTGCATTTCAGTAAGTTTCTCCCGATTTAATTATTAGATTCAAAACGAATACGGTATAACACATACCAATATATTTTGTCGAACGGAGACATGAATTATTATTTATAATATTGGAGAAATTCCAACCTTCTAAAGGGAGATGCTATTGCAACGTATATGCTAATACCGAACTAGAGCGACTATTAATACTACATGTGTTTTTGTTAGCATGGTGAGTGTGAGTGATACAATCATATGCGTTTGCTAATTGATTACACAGAAAATTGTTGATCGTTCACACGAAATGAGAAAATGTTACAGCCGACCACGTGTAAAGTCACATCGCAAGGTATCCAAAAGCAAAAAATGTGAAATCGATCCAACTTTTCATAAAGTCAGAGGTACCAGGATCGTAGATAGGCTTGGCAGCAGGTGTAAAACCCGTTCTGGACATCTCAATGCCTCTGCTGGTAGTACTGAGAGTCTAAATTTACGAAAGTAAAAAGCTATGCTCCCTTTTTCGAAAAAATTTTCGCCTACGGCCTTTATAGCATACAAAAACCTCTTAAAAGGTAAAGTGTGACGCAGTCCATATGTCCGCTTCCAAAATTAATGATATCATCCGTTTTGGAAGTTTGCAGTTGTTAAAACTAAAATTACGTAAAAATTTTTCTGTTTTTGAAAAAATATTTCTCCGAAAAAAAATTTACTTCGAAAAAAATTTTCTCCGGAAAAAATTTTCTCCCTAAAAATTTTCTTCAAAAAATTTTTCTCCTAAAAATTTTCTCCGAAAAAGTTTTCTCCGATAAATTTTCTCCGAAAAAAAAATTTCCGAAAAAAATTTACTCCGAAAAAAAACTTTTCTCTAAAAAAAAAAATATTTCTCCGGAATGTTTTCCGGAAAAATTTTTCCTCTGAAAAAAGAAATATTCTCCGGAAAAAATTTTCAATTCAATTCAATTCAATTTATTTACAATATCTACGACAAGGTTGCCCTTATGCACCTCTCGGTGGACATAGCTAAGTAGCATACAAACATCTTACAAAATTTAATTTAATTAGAGTCAAGTTGTCAAGACGCATTAGCAACATAAGTGTACAATAGAGAATAAATATGAATAAAATAATAAATACAACGCAACACCCTAGAACAATTCACAATTCGCCAAGTTGAGGTCCCTATTAGGCATGTCAATTCAGATAATTCCGTTTACGTGTCTCCCGCGACCCCGAATATCTCACATTCATAGGCAAGGCATTCCACTCACTAAGCTCCCGCGCAAACATAAATCTGTCATCATTCTCCCTAGGTATCATGAGTTGTTTCGTACGAGCTGATTTACTAAAATCCAAGAAGTCTCGAAGATATTCCGGCACTTCTCGCAATATACTATACAACCCCATGCCCAATAACTTCTCTTGCACACCCACCCGAGATGCTGTCATACTTAGATTTGCTGTACCATAGCGGACAGCCGAATTATAGGCTTTCTGGAGGATTTTGAAGGAGCCACCATCAAGACCGTAAGAATAAATCTCACAGCAATATTCGAAGTGAAGCATCAATAGAGCTTTTGCCTGGTTGAAAGGGGAGTCGAGCCAGCAAAGGGCCACAAACAACGAAGTCCAGCATAAACTTTTTGGGAAACAAGAACAGCATGGTCCAGCCAAGTAAATCCGTGGTTAATCATCAGTCCCAGATTCTTGACACAATGCGAGTATTCGACTCGAACTCCACCAAGATTCACCTCGGGTACCACATCATAGTTGCCGTTTTGATTCAGTATTGTAACTGAGTATTTAATGGCTGCATCAACAACTATAGGCGTTACTTTTACATTAGTAGCTGAACCTATGACAATTGCCTGAGACTTAACAGAGACTTAACTGAGGAACATTCCATTCGCATTCGCCCAAGTACCCACAGACCCAAAGTCAGCTTCCACGCGCCTGATACATTCATCCACTTCACAAGCATTTTGTATAATTGGGCATCGTCAGCGAAAAGATGCGGAAAAATATAACTTGATGGAAGCGGGAAGGTCTTTAATATACAACGAGAAAAGTAAAGGACCAAGAATCGAGCGCTGTGACATGTCCCTAGTCACCGGAAGGAAGGCTGACATAGCTGACGTCGATACAGACGGCCTAAAATCTGTCCGAAAGATAGCTGCGTACCAAAGCAACAGCAGTACTGTCGAATCCGAACTGCGAACGCAACTTATCACACAACAAGCTGTGGTCAACCATATCGAACGCCTTAGAAAAGTCCATAGTATTAGAATCGTTATAAGTGTTTTACCCATAGCTCGCCTAATATCGCTCGATATTTTCAATAGTGCTGTGGTGGTACTGTGTTTGGATCTAAAACCAGACTGAACCGGTGTGGCCAATCCATTACGCGAGATGCACTCGTAAATCTGATCCTTGACGATCAAAAATCTTGGAAAAAACGGGCAGAACACTTAATGGCCGATAATCTTCGAGGTCAAATTTTCTAGTCTTCTTATGGGACGGCCAAACCTTAGCCACTTTCCATCCCCTCGGACATTTCTAGGAAATGATGCAGGAGTTCACAATATGCAATAGCACCGGCATCACAACAGGAAGAAGTTTAGAGAATTTCAGTGGCAATGCATCCATCCCCACAGCATCAGATTTAACAGAAGAAATTGACTTGAGCAAGTCCACTGCAGTAACCTTTCGAAACGAAAAGCTAGGACCATTGAACAACGTTTCACCCACAGAGCCTTTCTGCCCATAACCTTCCTTCCCAAAGCCATGTTCCAACCGACGGATATCATCAGCACCACCATCTCTGACAAGATAGGCATTATATTCATCAGCTGTGAAGGACGGATGCGGAGAGAAACCAGACTTAGCTAGACCTAGAGATCTAACTTTATTCCAGATAGCCTTCATTCCAAGCTTTACATTCAGCCAAGGGTGAAGAAATTGCTTTTTGTCATTCCTAACCATCTGAGTGTGTTTGTTTCTCAACTTCCTCATGAGAGCCAAATTAGCTGGAGTCCTATCATACCTGTAATTTTGCTTCGCAGCAGCCTTGTCAATTTCCGAAGTATACCATCTCGAGGACACATTCACTACATCCTTCCGAACTAGTGGAATCAAAGGCGCATGCTTATCAAGTATTGACAACATCTAGGAGTTAAAGATATCCAGCATCGAATTAACATCTCTTTGTACATAGACATCAGCCAATTTGCTGGCGGCTAAATCACAGTCGAGGCTGTCATAGTCGATCGAAGAATAATCCCGCCGATACTTAGGAGCAATCCTAGTCAATGCTTCCGAGCAGCGAAACGAAGCAAAAAGAATGTCATGATTCGACAGCCCACTGTTGATCTGATTGAAAACAGTGAATTTATGCGTTTGGTTCGTCAAAATCAGATCAATCTAAGAAGGAGTGAGATCAAAATTGGTTGCACACGAGCCCAGCGACCGAAGTCCCATACAGTCCATAGCCTGTGTGAGACGGCACTTGCCACATGTGCGCAAGGCACACTTGCTACAGTTACCCTGAGCATCTTGAAACAACAAGTTCTCGTTCAAGTCGCCCAATACCACCACATCCTCATAGTCAGGGACCAGTTCACCCAATATTTCCTCAAATACCTCAATTTCATCCACGACAGGCGCCTTATAGTATCCCCCAACCAATATCTTCGAATTTGGGAAGATTAACTCAACGAACAAATACTCCGACTTAATTCCCTTCGAAAACCGAATCACTTTAGTTTTCAAGCCCTTCTTGACATAGATGGCTACACCCCCACTACGCCTCACCAATCTATCATTCATAGCCTTCAACTCCAACAGATGAATTACTGCGATAACTCCGAAAAAAAATTTTCCTTAGAAAAAAAAATTTCTTCGAAAAAATTTTCTCCGAATTTTTCGCACTAATATCTACAACTTTCTCGAAGAAACCAACTGTCTACATATTCTAATTTAGAAAATAACAAAAAATCCGTCGACTGTATTAGATAAACGCTTCACTTCGTTCGGTCTACAACTCGCGAAACTGCCTAAAATCCATCGTCCAAAACAGGTACACAATAGTTATTTGGATCACAAGGGACGAAAAGTAAAAATTTCAACCGTGTGCGAGAGTTGTTGCCCGCGCCGAAGGCAAGGGCTGCAATCGCACAGGTTGAAATTTTTACGTCGTCCCTTGTGATTCACGTAATTTTTCATTACAAAAACTACGAATATTGTCATTTTCGCTTCCCAAACTAATAGAAAAACAAAAGCAAATTTAAATGTGAAAACATTTCAACAGTTATAAATTAGTCAGCATCATAATCATCAAATTTTATAGACCATTAGTACCTTTCGGTGTGAAGTTTTTCTGTAGAAACCCCAGAATGGTGAGCTATCGTCCTCCATGCCCTTCCATCGTCCGCCATCGTACGATGCAACTCATTACGTATTACTTTTACTCGAGCTTTTACTATGAACGTTTAAGCTCTTATTTGAATTATTTTGTCATTGACATGACGCTCAGACATTAACACGTCTAGAACAGTTGTGTTATGGAGATAATTAGAAGAGATCAACATTTCGGCATCTAGTGTAAATCTTCAGTCAAGTCATGCACAAGTGCTGACGTATCTATTTGTCTCGGTTAGAGGTATTGATTGAACTATCGAAGTATCACCGAAATGATTACTGCTGCCAAAATGTTCTAATGAACTCCATAACGCAACTGTTCTACATGCGTTAATGTCTAAGCATCATGTCTGTGACAAAATAATTCAAATAAGAGTTTATACGTTCATAATAAAAGTAATATGTAATGAATAGCATCAAACGATTGATTCCAAGTTTGTGGCCTTTAATCCTTAGAGATTTGCAAAGTATCGAATGACTTTCCACAGTTGGGCTTACTCAAAAAAAAATTCTCTGAATTGCCAAGGAGATGGTTTGTTCACTCATCGAAAGTCGCCTAACTTCTACATCTAATTTAATTGAATCTATGAACCTTCTCCTTGGTCTACCACTTAGCCTAACACTCGGGACCAGTACTTCCAAATGCTTTTCGGTAGCCCATTATTACCCATTCTAAAAAATCATATCGTTTCTGAATTGTTCTTATAAACAAAAATTTTTGCGATATACCTCTAAGAATTATCATTTTGGAATAAATTCAATTGAACGTGTAATTTGAAATTGCCCTTTCAATTAGATATTAAAAGCTATAAATGTTTCTGCAGTTTTTCTAACTGAAACTCACATCCTTATTTCGTAAATAATCTAAGCAGCGGCGCATGCGCTTCGATCAAAGTTAGCTCAAATTAAATTGAATTTGGAGAACCGAAAAAAAGTATTTTCGGTTCTCTGTTATTTTCGGCTCCCATTTAGAGAACCGAAAATATTTTCGGTTCCCTTACCAATCAAGAGGTGAATTTTTTCATTTTCCGTTGTCATTTGGGAAGCGAAAATGACAATATTCGTAGTTGGTGTAATGAAAATAACTATTTCATGCTTCATGGGCTTTAGCCCGAGGGGCGAAAATAAAATTTTCGTCCCATGGGATGAAATTTTTACTTTCGCACCGCATATGAAGCATGAAAAATATTTTATTTTCCATCGAAAAAGTGAATATGGGCAACATCGATCAAAAATTTTGAAGATACGGGAGAAGAAGTGGTTTTTTAAGGATCGGTGAGACTTTGAAAAATCGATTGAGCGGTTCGGGCTGTATTAGATCCAAGACCGTCGCTAGTCGACCGTACACGATAGTTTTTCGTCGATGGATTTATGGGTCCTAGGTGAAAACGTGCATATTTTCACTACACTCATCTTCATTCCTTGCGGTCCGCGATATCTGTTTATCTTCAATGTTTATACGTTAAGTCGTTGAAGGTGAAATCAGCGCATCACCAACTCTAATTAAGCAAAACTAGGGACCATTCCAGCCTTTCGGGCCGATAGGTGCAGCTGGCGTCGCGTCGTCACAGAGACTAAGTAACGATACAGCCCTTAAAATTTTGCAATGATTGGACAATATTTTTACTGACAATAATAATTCTCGTAAAAAGTTTTGATATCGAGGAATAAAATGTTTGTATCCGTTGTAGTTGCAATCGAATATTCTGCCATCATCGCCAACATAAACACTGTGTCGTTAAAACAAATGGTCCGTGTCGGAAAATAATCATTCGATTTGTTTGAGTGATTCGCAGTAAACTAACAAACAAAAAGATCGGTAATAATCTGTATAATCGAATGTTCAATTTAATGTTCGATTCATCATTGTGGTATTTATACATGACAATTCAAATTTTCTGTTTGGGGCAAAATTTATTGGCTCCATTTTTGCGAACATAATTGACATTCACTCGTTT
The DNA here is from genome assembly GCA_029228625.1 of Pseudolycoriella hygida. Taxonomy (NCBI): domain Eukaryota; kingdom Metazoa; phylum Arthropoda; class Insecta; order Diptera; family Sciaridae; genus Pseudolycoriella; species Pseudolycoriella hygida. Next base: position 42,878,106 of record CM055403.1, on the reverse strand, counting down.
ATTTCTCAATAAAATATCGTAAATATATTTTAGATTATCTTTGCATGTTCCAACAAACTCAATTATTTACCAACGAAATACGGAAATATTCCCTGCCGGTTGATTACTTTTATGTGAGAAATATTGTTTTTACAAGAGGAGAATACGAAATGATTGAATAAGTTCAAATGCCTGGAAAAGCAATTATGAGTCATTACAAACGATTCAAATAATGTAGGTTACACAGTACACAGTAACAATCTCTTACAGTAGTTTTAAAACCCGTGTTCATATTTGTAACGGACGTTTTTCTGCCGAGTAGAAATGTTATGTCAAACGGTATTATAAAAGCTTTTACAATATTGGTTAAGTCGTCAGCATTTACTTTAGGAAATTGAGTGTGTTTTTCTGACTTCAATAAATACATATAATTCAAACAGGACAACAATTTCCTACTAAATATAATGTCTGTCAACCGCAAAGTAAACCTATTTCATGCGTCAATTTAGATGTAGCGCTTAAATTCGAGCTTAAACGACGTTGACACTGAACGGAGTTTCCTGATCTTTTATTTACGTATAGTGTGCTTTTACATTATGTGTAACCTGTTGATTCTTACAGCATTTATTCATCTGCTTTAGCGATCTGCTCTTTGCTTTACGGTTGTTACATTAGGTAAAAGCCGAGGGGTAAGCAACTACCAAAAATCGTACGACATAATTGGTTTTTGAATCATCGATTTTTTCTGAATTTTTTAAGATTTTTTGTGGAATTTGCTTTAAATTTGAAAAGATTGTCCAACTAATATTGAGAAATTCTCGGCGAAATTAGGGATTTATTTTGAAAAGACAACTTTTAACTTTCCGCCATTCATCGACCGAGAGTCCAAAAAAAAAATACCTACAATCGATCCAAATGAAAAATTATACAAAACTTGCGATTTGTGGGTTCTGCGAGTTCTTTGAGATCTAAAACCCACACCCAGTTTTAGTGTTGTCGCTTTTGGCTTTTGCTAAATGTATATCGATAACGCAGTTTCATTGAGTTCGTTAATTGGCGCATTTTTTTTTTGTAAAATTCAAACGTTCTCTGACTTAAAATTTTTGCACATTTGTTTGATGGCTCTGTTGTTAGCAAATTTCGGAATAGATCGATATTTGTTTCTTCGCATTATTTTTTATTTAATGTTGGATTTAGAAATTACTTCAACAATTTGAATTTTCTTGCAAATGTAGTTTTTTGTTTAATTTTGTAAATTTCCTAAAAGCTTAATTTTGCAGAAAGTTCGATTATTTCGGGGATTTGCATATCTTATAAAACTCCAATTTTCTTAGAGAGTCTAATTCTTTTGAAATTTTTAATTTTTTTGATAATTTGAAATTTTTCTAGAAATTTATATTTTCCTGTAATTTTGGGATTTCCTTGAAATATTTATTTTCACAAAAATTTATATTTGGAGAAAGAATTGGGATTTTTCAAAAATTTGAGTTTTCTTGATAATTTTGAATTTTCACAAAAACTTTAAATTTCTTGAAAATTCAATTTATTTTTGAAATAACCGTACGGGTCAACCGTATCTTGATTTTCATCATCTTTATCTACATTATCATCCATTGTTTTGATTGACGGCTTTGACAGTAGCAGTACTTCAGTATATTTTTTAAAATTTTAGATTTTCTAGTGAAGTATCTCACAAATTATTGTTTTACTTCAGTTAAAACAATTTCAATTGTTATTACGTTTTGATCATTTGTTGTGCTGTGTTTAATTGTGGAGTTTTGAATCTTTTTTTAATAAATAGATTAGTGTATCCATCAAAAAATCGCTAATTTCTATCGTGTGAAAAGTGTTTCAAAACTTCCAGCTTCTGCAAGCATTATTTCGCTTTCCTCTAGTGGATTTTCGAGAATTTTGTTTTTATTAGAAACGTTTATCTATTTAGAAAAAGTTGTAAAATTTTGTGAAGTTTCAAATTAACTTTTCTAATAAAAAAATGTAATTTAATTTGTGATCATCACGGGAATCTTCCGATTTGTGTTTTTGTTGACAAATGACATGACATGGCCAATTTGTTTACATACATTCGTCCAATAGCGGCAACACCGAATTGGAATTTATTCATTGTGTTTTAAACCCACAAAAATAACTCTCGAAAGACATAATTGTAAACTTTTGAGATTGGAAAGATTGTAACACCCAAAATCCATTTAGACCACTTTTTGGGGCATACAAGATAGTCAGCTAAATTAACAGAACTGGTAAATACTCACGTAACGTAAAAGCAAAATTTCGCAGTTCTGTTAATTTTGCTGACTGTATCTCCGAAAAAACTTGACTGATTTTACTCATCTTCAGGCTAAGGATAACTGTAATAAACCATTGACGTGGATATAGTAAAGCTGCGATAGAGTGAAGCCAAAGAAGTTCATTCCCTAGGTGCAGTGAGGAGCAGGTAGCTGCAGCTAGTTGCAATGTTGTGCAGTCCACAGACGGACGAGAAGGGTGAACACATAAAGTAGCTTGCGCTACTTAATAAGGATTTTCTTTTTGGATTGATTTTTTTATCATTTGTGACGCAATTTTTTTAACACAACGTAATTTTGTTTTAAAAAAGTGCTGTAATTTTTTCAGGAAATCAAAACTTTCAACACAAGGTTCTATTCAAACAAACTTCCCACATCATTCCACACACTTCCTACATCGTCCCACACACTTCTCACATCATCCTACACACTTCCCACATCACTCCACACACTTCCCACATCATTCCACACACTTCCCACATTATCGCACACACTTCCCACATCGTTCCACACACTTCCCACATCATCCCACACACTTCCCACATCATATTCGGTCACTTCAAAAAAATTTTTTTCTCATAGTCGCTCTACGGCAGCGTAGCTCATTTCGGACCACTTTGACCGACTCCTGGCAACAAGCCTCTCAACCGATTTTCGTGTTGGCTTCGTGAGATGGATACCTTTCATTTGATACCCCATTCATCGCGATCAGATCACTACCGGCCGAGATATAGTCGAAGAAGTGGGGTTTGTATGAAAACTTTAAAGGCCAATAACTAAGTTCCAAGATTTTTTTGGGGGTAGAGCTACCGGCTGAATTTTCCATTTGGGACCGAAACTGAACTTCCCTAAAAATTTTAGGGAAATAGCCCGGGCGGTTCTCGAGAAAAAAAGTAGATAGATACATAGAGACGTGGGCACACAACACAGGAATAAAAGTTTCATTATTTTCAAACATATTTTTACCATTTTTATATGGAAATTGGTCATCTTTGATTGGCGATATCTCGGCTCGTTTTCAACCGATTTTGATGATCCAAAGTGCGTTGGAATCAGGATAGGAAGCAGTTTTTTTAAATAATTTGGAGGGAGAGGGGGGAAAAACTACAAAGTTCGCCTATACATCGTGTCTTGTCCCAAAGGTTTTTGTATGGAGTTTTTTGGGTTTGTCGACGTTTTTTTTGGATTTGGGGACTGCGTTACGCTCTCCGCTACCGCTTCGAGCATGATTACGTGGGGACAATTTTTGGTTGATTTTGTTTTGAAATTATTGTTGCTCATCAACTGTACGATTGGATTTTGTTTTCGATACTCTGTTTTGTAGGATGATAAGAATAAGTAGGTCCATTGCGACCATTTTTGATCAAAATTATTAACAAAATGTTAGAGAAAAAGTAAAGAAAAATTCTGATTTTGTTTATTCGGTTTATTTGTAGATATATTTGAAATTGCTCGGACTAACAAATTCCAATTTTATTATTTCCGAAAACAATTTTGAATGTGAATTTTCAATAATTTACGTAGAAAGTATTCCAGATAACACTTGACTCCACGAAATCTACATAAAGTGCTATCGGAAGAATGCCAGTTCCAGGACATTAAATGTGATAGGAATAGTGAAAGTGTACACATAAAATAAGCGAAAAATGTACTTGTGATCTAGTGCAATAATTTCGAGTTTTAATAGCACAAAAAATGTGCCTTTTATTTACATCGAAAAATGTACTACACCACGAGCACATTTTTGGCCCATTAAATGTGATAGGAATAGTGTACACCTTATCACGCACATAAAATGTGCGAAAAATGTACTTGTGATCTAGTGCAATAATTTCGAGTTTTAATAGCACAAAAAATGTGCCTTTTATTTACATCGAAAAATGTACTACATCACAAGCGCACATTTTTGGTGCATTAAATGTGATAGGAATAGTGTACACCTTATCACGCACATAAAATGTGCGAAAAATATACTTGAGATCTAGTGCAATAATTTCGAATTTTAATAGCACAAGAAATGTGCCTTTTATGTACATCGAAATATATACCACTTTACAGGAACATTTTTTGTACATTTTATGTAGATATTCTCAACACAATTGAATTTCGCAGATTTAGTGTACATTCAGTGGACAACCACATTAATAAGTGTGATCTATGTTATCTGGGTATTTGTGACGAATATTGTTTATAAAAACAATTTTTGTTCAATCAATAAGTTGTTTTTTAATGAAATGTAATTGAAGGAAAGACTTTGAGCTCGTGAAACTTCAAATCACTTGTTAATAGTAGACACAAGAAAATCTGGTAGAAGGCATCTCCCCTATGACATTGACAGAATACAGACCCGGTTTTGTCCAATGTTGCGCCTAATTTAATGCAATTGAATGATGGAAATAACGTTACATTGGGTGGTGTTTAAGAGTACTTTTTAACAACTGTGTCAGCTGTTGATTTATAAAAAAAAAATACAGCATAAATTCACACTTCTGGCGTTTCCCTGAGCCTCTTGAATATCGACTTTGTAATAACAATGAATAACAAACAAAAAAATTGTGAGCGCTTGGAAGTTATAAGGCAGAAGTACAAACTCTTGTAAACTGTTCGAAAAATGTGTGAGTAAATTTTTTCGGACAGTGTATAACAGTTTTGAGGATGCTTTTGCTTCACAGCTTTCTTAACTTCCAAGGGTTCACCCAATTTTTATTTAAAAAAATTAATTTTCAGAAATTAATACTAATTTCCATCTTAAGGTCAACATCTACTCCTTCAGCCCTGAGTGCGTCAGATTAATATGAAGAACTGAACAAATTGATAGTCACGGTGTCACGGTGATAGTCAAATAAATATAAAATGTTTTTTCTATTGAAGCGTTTAGGTTGATTTCGTTTCATATCATCTGTAAACTATAATCAGCTTAATGTCGTAAAACTATGAACCGTGAAATTTCGTATGTGCAATGTGTGTGTTCTGTGTTAAACTTTGCAAATAAAATACGAACAAATAAACTAACAATTTTTCAACGGCTAAAATAAAATAGAGTTCGTGTCTCTTAATACAAAATAACAAATTGTCGAGAATATTCTTGTTGTGGCCACATATTGGTTTTCTTGCACAATACGTTTTTTCTTTTCGTATTTCTTCGAACTCATTTCATTCCTCAGCACTCACTGTTGTAGAAATGAAATACAAAAAAACATGTTTCTTCTTAGATCTTTTGACTTTATTGTAAATTGTTATTATTATTCCTCTTGTACTTGTAGCGAAATAGATAGCAGTATATTTTATTATATATTAAAGCACAAAGTGGCTTAATATGTTATGAGAATTTTCAAAATGAAAATCCTTACAAAACGTTTGAATCGAGACCGAGTAGTTCAATGTAATGGAAGATAAGAAATGAACTGAAGGGAAATGAAATATTTTATTGACTTCTTGATATTTTTCTTTACTTAGTTTTGTTTCATATTGCCTTAAATGTGATATATGAGTGTTGGAAGTTTTAACAGTATAACAAGCAGCTTATTTGAAAAACTAGCTCTGTATTATGTTTTGCCTCGACGCTCATTACTCTGATTAATTCTTTGAAATGTCTTTCATAAAATAAGTCCATTTATTTTACGCGTTGGGGCACTAAGACGAAAGTCGCCGTTCAGCAAAAAAGAAAAAAAAATTGTTGCATTCGTTGTTGCATCCCATAGTCTTATCGGATGAGGATTCACAAAAATAAACGAAGTCTTTATTTTTACAACTCAAAATTTCGAAAATATCAAACAATCACAGAAGTGTTTTTATTCAGAGATCATTAAACATAAAGCTGGTACATGGCCTAAGGAAGGGGGCTGTTCAAAAATAACGTCCACGTTTTTCTAGAATTTTTGACCCCCTCCCCCCTCAGTCGCGCTTCATATTTTAGCAGAACCCCCCTTTTAATTATGCCCAAATCAATAGCCCCCACCTTCTTCCCTTTCCTAATGAAAAAAGGCATCAATTATTCTGCAAGTAAAACAAATAGCAAATACCGAAAATAAAATGACTCTTACCTACAGTAAATGTAATTGATCGACCAGAAATTACCGAAATTAAATTAAATTTTTCCTTTTGCAAAATGTCCCGGAAACCGAGGTGGATATCGAAACTAGGGAATTCTCCCTTTTACGAAATGTCACGAAAACCTAAGTGGATAACAAAACTAGGGAATTTTCCCTTTTACGAAATATCACGTAAACCTAGGTGGATAACAAAACTAGGGAATTTTCCTCTTTACGAAATGTCACGAAAACCTAGCTGGAAAGCGAAACTAGTAGTCGGTAATTTATCATTTTTAGTCTATCAATTGAATTTTTGGTCGATCATTTAGTTTAGGAGCAGGTAGTTTCGAATTTTATTTCAATCACTTTGTTCCGGTAAAATTTGATTTAATTCCGGTAATTTTTTTTTCGTTTCGGTATCAGTTTATTACCACCCATGAAAAAAGGTAATTTTTTTTTTAAATTTTATTTAAATCCAAGGGTTGTTAAGGTGGTCCTCTATAGAAATGACCGGTTACAAAGTATTTTCTCTCTGTCGTTCTTTTTTGATGGTGACAAATCATTTGTATGATCTGAACTGCTGAAGGTTGATTTTTTGATTATTAATTGTGTTGCTAGTGCGGTTTATAATTTTTTTGCGTGTTTGCTTTGTCCAAATTTTCGAAAATTACGACGCCGTCCAATTTTTATTTCTTTATAGACCCCTAATAAGGCTTCTAATTGGATCGGGTAATCCGTTAATTCGTGATGTTGACCCGAAATTCGTTTGACCCGTTACCCGATAAGACACGACGTACATCGTGAAAATGAGTGAAATTTGAGGGGCTCGTCACTTTTTCAGTAGTGAGGCCTTAGTGTTATATAATGTACGTTTTTGAGTTCTGCATGAGGGATAAGATTTAAGAAAACACGAGATGGGACATTTTTTCACAATTTAGACACCAACGGGAGCACTTATTGACCTGTATCTCAGGTGGTATCTTTCGGAATGACGTCAGTTGGATTTTAAATGGTAGGTATCGACCCCACAAAGAGAATCAAACCATACGCAAGAAAATCGGTCAAGTGGTTCGGTTAACCCAGACCTTCAAAGGGGTCCTAAATGAACTGCGCTGCCGGGAAATGACTCCAAATTTTTTAATTCATATTTTGTAGGAAGTTATGGGATATGGATCATTGGCTTTTTTTTAGAAAAGACGTAGAGTGTTCTTAGTGGAAGAGGTCGGTATTAGTGATTAGAGGGACGGGTTGGCACAGTGGTTAGCGTACTGGCCTTCCACCAAAGCGATGAGGGTTCAAATCCCGTTTCGGAAAAATTCTACATGGAATTTTTCTAGCAAGTGTAGCGCATTAATAACGTCCTAAAGTTCACTCAAGCTTCAAAAAATTGGGTAGTTGTGGTGTGTTTGGTGCCCACAACGACGTACACACTGAATGAATCGTATGACGTAACCTATATACGACGAATTTGTGCACGAAATATCTAAGCCTACATTTAGGCGAGATAATAATCAAGCGACCAACAATTCTTGGAGTATTTGCATAATAACAAAGACGCTACATTCGCATTACACTGAGACTTGGTTCGGAAGTCAAGTTAAGCCGGTGGTCCAGACAACACTTGTTATTGGCTGTAAAAAGCTGTTAGTGGAGTCTCTAAAATACAAATACAAATTAATTTTAAGGGTTTTAGAGTAAAGTGGGAAGTTACGGGAACATTGGTTTCTTGGGTAAAGTTGGAGTTTTCTTAATAGAAGAGGCCGGTATTAGTTGGCCGTTGGAAAAGTGATCACTTGATTAACGTGAACGATGGTGGGGACAGGGACTGGGAAAGGGACAGAGTAGGGAACAGTGACGGGGAGGAAGTAAGTGACGGAGTAAAGCAGTCGGGGAGAGACGAGACCCGCGTCGCAGGCTTATAATTAGCGGAGTCCAGACGGCAGTAGCCCTCCGGCATTAAAGTTATGTTATTTGTGAAAGCTAAAACGGGCGCGAGCGATCCGGCCTCCGGATTCGCCTCAGGGTGAATAGTCATTTCGTTTCTAAACATGAAACTTTCAATGATAATAATAAAATACATATGCAAAGGACCCGTACGTAGCAGAATAGATGTGGCAAACAGAATAGATTTTGCAAAAAAAAAAATCCAACGTATCTATCGAACGTATCTACTGCCTGAACTCTTAAGCATATGCAATTACGTCCTCACTAAATTGGACTGGAAATTGCCGAAAGTACAATATTGAAAAACCCGTACGACACACACGACACACTACGACACACACACTAATTTATATTTCGTGATTTTCTGGTGTCCACATCTTTCATTCAAAACCTTGAAGAGCGATTTCCGTTCTAGTTTCGCAGAGATATAAGTGTTAAAGTTCCACCAACCTTCAAAAAACTACGTTTTTGACCACTTTTTCGACCGTAACTTTGAAACTTTTTGACCGATTTTGCCCAAATTCAATTCCGTAATCAATTTTTTGATTGTCTTTCAGGAAAAAAAGTTCTTGAAAATCGGTTCGATTTATGTGGAAAAAACACGTTTGGCCCTCGTAAAGATTCAGTTTTAGGGCTCTGGCTGAGGCATCTATTTTTTTGGCAGCAAATTTCTATTTTTTGCAGCAAAAATATTTTTTCATCAGCAAATTTATTCTATTTTTCTGCAAATTTATTTTTTTTACCAGCAAATTTAATCTTTTTTTTCGGCAAATTCATTCGTTTTTGTCCTCAAATTTATTTTTTTTTGCCAGCAAATTTAATGATGCTTTTTCAGCAAATTTATTACATTTCTGGAAGTGATTTTATTGCTTTCAATCAATCAATCAATCAATTCTTTATTCTTGCATGCATAAGGCAAAATTTGATGCTAAAATCAGCAAATTTTTACCAGCCAATTTATTTTTTAGCAGCAGATTTTTTACTTTTCGATCAGCAAAATTATTTTTTCGGATCTGCAAAATCTGCATAATTTCAGAACCTGGTTTTTGTGGCGTTTTATTAAAGCGCAAACTCCCTAGTTTTAGGGAAAAGTAAAAGGTAAAGTTCCTCAGCTTCGTCAGTCATCTAGTTTTCGTGACATTTGTAAAAGGAAAAAAGTTTCGCCTGCGGCGCAGTATCGAAGAATGTAAAGAGTCAATCATACTCGCATTAGGCTAGTATTTAACTGGTAAATAATTTTAATAATTTGGCAGTAAAATTTTAATCCAAAAGCAATAAATTTAATAGAGTGGCAGTAAAAATAATTTTCGGCACTAGAAATAATTATGGGCAGTAGGTTTTTGTAATTAATATTTTGGCAATAAATTTAATATTTCGACAATAAATTTAATGTTTTGACAGTAAGTTTAATAATCTGGCAGTAAATTGTTGTTATCATTTAATAAATTGTATTGTACGATTGTATGTAATGTCAATAAAAATAATTGCTTTAGTAGTAAAATTAATCGTCACAACAACGTGGCTATGGACTTACCTAACATTTTTTAAAGCGCAACATAATTCGCATTCGTAGCATTTCGTAAAAGGGATCATCAGTCGCTTACGTAACATTTCGTAAAAGGGACCATCGTCGGTTACCTAACATTTTTTAAAACGGAACATAATTCGCATTCGTAGTATTTCGTAAAAGGGATCATCAGTCGCTTACGTAACATTTCGTAAAAGGGATAATCAGTCGCTTACCTAACATTTCGTATAAGGGATCATCAGTCGCTTGCCGAAAATTTTTTTTTTTGCCACTTTATTAAACTTACTGCTTTTGAATTACTGCCATAAAATTAAATTTGTTGCCTTTTTAATTTGTAGTCCTCGCATTATTGATAACATTCTTTGCTTTCTGATGTTCTTTCTTCATTGACTTACCGTAACCGTATTGTCCCGTAACAAACAAATTTCTAAACTGTAGAATTTTTCTTAGAGCAACTTTCATGGAGCTGATCTACTAGTGGACCGAATTCAGGAGAATCCAACATGCCCTGAGAAAAGTCTGATAGATCATGAGATATTTGGGTTTGAAGTTTTGTTACTGAAGATTCACACAGTAACGCCAAAGACACCGAAAGTGTTACTGTGCGCTATGGGACAGGTCATGAATTGCTTCATATATCTTAATCGTTACAGAATTTCTTAACACGAAACGAAATGCGTTTGTTGATGAACTAAATGTGAAGTCTAAAAATATATTTCAATAAACGAGTTACTGTAGTGTACTTTTATATACAGGTTTATAGACAATATAGGAATTAAAAAAATCTGCTAAAAGTTTTGGATTTGGGTCTTTAATACCCTGTTTTGCACCCAAAGACTCAAACAGAAGTCTCAGCGTAGCTGTAATCATGTTATCATACATCAAAGCCTAAAAACTTCTAAAATAGAGGATGCCTCCATTATTTAAAATTTCTAAGTCAATCCCTGAAATTGTTCGCCACATACGCCCAAAACAAAACCCGGAGCGTCTGTCACCTAGTTTTTATGATATTTTGTAAAAGGAAAAGGTCCCTAGTTTTGCTAGTCACCTAGGCCTTTGTGCAGTTTCATTAGAGCGCAAATTCACTACTTTTGTTAGTCATCTAGTTTTGCAGCTGGGAAATATTAAATATTTGCTAATGAAAATGAAAAAATTTATTGCTGAGAAATATTAATTTTGCTGCTTAAAAATCCATAAATTTGCTGATCCCAAAAAAATAAATTTGCTGTTAAAAATAGCTGAAAAAATAATTTAATTATGCTGATTTAAAGATATAAAATTGAAGACACGAAAAACATAAATTTGCTGATAAAAAATAAATAAATTGGCTGATGAAAAAATAAATTTGTGTACAAACCAGGGCCTATTTTCGCGAATTTGGATTCGTGAAATTCGCGAAAATTCGTGAAATTCGCGAAAATTTGTGAAATTCGTGAAAAAAATTCGCGAAAATAGGCCGTGGTACAAACCGAATAAAATTGCAGAGAAAAAAAGAATAAATTTGCTGCTTAAAAAGAATAAATTAGAGAGGTAAAAATATACATCCCTTTTCAAAAACCCTGTTGCTGTCACAATTTTTAAGAAATGCTGCTTGATATTGTCGATCTACATATCGTTTTATGTATCGCAGTATATAAACTGCGTTAAAACGTCTGGACCCATCCTCTTACCCATTTCAACGTTGGCTCCTCATCAAAGTTGAAGTGACAACAAACAGAAAATACTTAAAACTAATTTGTTAGCGTAAAGCTTCATTATTTTTGAAGAAAAATCTAAAACAAATGATTTCGCAATGATTCCACATTCCGTATACTAATTTTTCATCTTCATGCCTAAATATGATAATTTATGTACATTTCATCAAGATGATTAGAATAATTTTGCTAAAATTTTGGACGAAACAAGAAATTATTCATAGAAACTTCAATAATTCGAGAGCAAATATTTATCTGTATGTCAGTTTCGTTAGACTTACAAATAAAGGATAAGTTAAAACAAATGAATTGTTTTCACAACAATTTTACTTGATATTGAAGTTCTGTAGCCAGTAACTAAATATTTTGCCACCCTAATCCACTTAAACACCAAATCCAGCAAAATCCAGAAGCAAATATACATACGAAAGGTTAACATATTAGGATGATTTGCTGTGCGGAACGTATAGTTAATGAAAATTCGCATGAACAATTAATATATATGGTAAATACTTGAATATAACATTTAAAGTATGAAATTATTAGCAAACCTCATTCATCATAATATTTATTCAAGTAGTTTGTTCTCGAAAATAACATTTGACAAATGTGTTCCATTAAGCCGTAGCACAGCGCCTTTGTTAGTGATTAACTTGTTCAATATATATCTCAAATATTCCAGGACGTAACAATCGTTTACTTGAACCCATAATCTTCTGTGACTTTTAGTATACAGTTCAAACAAATCATCCCACAAAAGAAACGAACACTTGGCTTTCTCTTTAACATTCGTATCCATTTAGTTCATCAAACAAAGCCAATGATTTATCAATGCCAAATAACAATAAAAGTGTACTCAGCGTCTTGGGTTTATTCGGCAACAACAACACAACCTCAAGGAAAACAAGTAAATAAGTTTTGAAAGGTTTCCAGAAGGTTGCACTTAAATGACGAAGGCTTTTTTTATGGAAAGCCTTTTTTTGTGGAATTTACCGCAAGAATTTGCAACAACGTTTGCGAAGGTTAACGGTGAAAATTTTTGACCAAAGAATATTATTTTAAAATTGTAGTTATACGGGGAAGCGTAAGTAATTATAATTGGGTAGCTCCATTGGGACATGTAATGTAGGGAACACTCGGATCTCATTAAGTACGCACCGCAATTTTTGTCACGTTTAAATTTTTTCCCATGAACCGCATATGGCCAACAACTTTCTAGAAGATTATAAGGCTGTATTTCATTCAGAAAACAGCGATATGAGTGTTCCTAAGTTACATTTTATCCAACTACACCGTGGAAATACCCAATTACAGCACAATAACTTTTCCCTTCCGATTTTTTTTTGTCCTTACAATGGTCTTTGAAAAGATTTCCAACCAGTCTTTAGCGGAATTATTTAAAACGAATTGAATTTGTTTTTACGCTGTAAAAATAATGGTCGAATAATGTAGCAAAAGCCACAAATGTTACATTAATCATCCATCTTTTGTACATCATTTCAACATGATTTACATAATTTTGTCATTATTTACTTAAATTTTACATTATTTGTCCATAAATTTTCCATTAATGGAAAAATAATGAAAAATTCTTTTAAATAATGAAAAATTGATGATTTACATGTTAAAATGATGTAAATGCTTTTCTTATTTGGAATGTAAAAATGATGGAAAAATAATGTGGCATAATCCATCGTTGTTACTAGAGGTGAGCGCGCTGCCCGAAAATTGGAAAAAACCCGACCAGAACCCGAATAGATAGAGGCTTTCGGCTCTTGAAAATCCCGGGCGAGCGGGTTTCGGGCGTACTTTTTATCGGGTTGAAGATTCGGGTACATAAAAAAACCGAAACCGATTTGTAAAAAAATCTAAAAATGATGCACCATATCCAAACCGAAAAGAAATTATAGAAGTTGGAAGATTAATGCCGATATTTATACAAAAAATGAAATTAAAAAATTGAAAAAAGTCAAAAATTTAATTTTTTGAAAAAACGCCGCCACCATTTGTGATCAGTATTTTTCTATTTTTTACTCTTCTATCTACTTTTGTTTATTTCTTCGGAAGTAATTATTAGAGCTAGCGCTATAAACTAGTGGTAGCGGTAGCGCTAGTAAAATTGAAATAGCTAAATGACTTTTTTCATTAAAACAATTCAACCTGAAATTGTTTCGGGTAACAGAACTCGATTCGAACTTTTTTCGGGTAATAGATCTCGACCCGAACTAGAGTCTACTTGTTACTTGTTATTTTCACGATCAAATAGTCAGAGAGGCTTTAGCCGTAAGTCATTTCAACGTATGCCACCCGGTACGTTGAATTTACATCGACAACTTTGAGCTATGTAAGTGCTTCATTACGGGTCAGTGTCATTACGGGTTAGTCGTATTACGTGTTGGTTACGGGTAGAAGGTGGTGGCAGGTAGAAGAAATGTTTTTTCTTTCAAATTTTTATTTCATAACAACGGAAATGATTTTTATCTCTTTAGATCGACAGGTAAAAAATTGTGTGATATTACACACTACAATTGTTTTACAGTAACGGACGCATAAGATTGTGCAACTAATAAAATCTAATCCTGAAATAAAAAGTTGCACAATCTTATGATCTTCCTACTGTATGATCCACATTTTTCGTTTTCCATTCGATGAAAGATACAGGTGGACCATGTAAATTGGCTATTTGCACAAGTGCAATTAAGACATCTCGCCTTTGGCTCGACGCTGTAAACTTACACTTATGTAACAGTCATGTAAGTTCTGATCTCTAATCTATTACGAAGGCTGCTATTTAAGTTTCAAGTTTATGGCAAAAGTATGTGTTGCCGGATGTACTTTGATATTTTTCTTGCAAAATTTGACATTTTTTTAGAAATGACAACGTCGACAGTGCATGGAAATAATGCTCGAACCTGCGAACATCGTTACTGGGAAATTATTGGTGAAAAATTTTAGTTCGCGCAGGGAAAAGTTAAAAGGAAATTAGGGAAGTGATCAGAAATTTTAGGGAAGTAATGAGAAATCGGAAAGTCTCATGTTGAACTTGGGAATGGCCTTAGAAAAAGGTCATCACTTTGCTAAAATGCTAAAAAACTTAGAAAAAGTGTAATTTAGCAAGATTGTTGGGAAGTGTGTACTACTGGGAACTGAGAAATGTACGTTAGGAGTCCCAAGTAGGGTTTAGAGAAGCTGGTTTCTAGGGAAATATGGACTCGGTTACCGAGGTAAAAAGTTATTTCCAGGCACGACGTCGACAGAAACAAAATAAGTCAAACTTTTTTGTACTGTGAGTATAGGAACGGAAAAGTGAAAACCGACAAGTTTCTGATTTACCATACATGTCAGAAACTTGTCGGTTTTCATTTTTCCGTTCCTGTAGTTAAATAAAGTCTGCAATAATAGCTAATTTTCAACTACGGCAACACTAAATTAAGCGTTGCCAGCTTCAATCACTATAAATTTCGTAAAATTTGTTACTTTGTAAGAATAATTACCTTGATTCATCGAAAATTTATTTATATCGTTTGTTCATACTAGTCCTTTCAAGAAAAGTCTTCTCATCAACGCCACCCAAAGCATAACAGCATCTCAACGAATAACGCTTTCTTAGTCATTCACATCGGGCAACATAATAGCAATTTTATGTAAACTTACACTTACTCGGTATATGTTATTTCGGAAAAAAAGAATTGTATGAAATTTTTGGAACGATTCGATAACCTCACTTTATATTTCACACTCAAATTCCATACAAAAACGAATAATTCGGAAAACTCAAATATAATTTTAAATCACTGGTCCTTAAATACTAAATGCGCATCCCCTTAAATCTACCCTAACCCGTATGTTGGGTGAATAAAACTGTAGATCCTTAAGACACAGAATAATTCCAATTCTAACGTGGCTTATGGTGGTTCTTGCAAATTCCTCATTGTATGAATGAATCTTTTGATAAAAGCCAATTTTATGCATGAACCTAAAAGCTGTGATCGAAGACCATTTTAATGATGAAGAGAACAAAACTGATCATTGAAATCTTACCCCGATCCATCGGACTTAATCAAAATCACAACTAATAATTATGGCTCACGTTACCGTACTTCACTTTAACACGAACCTTTATACCTTAACGAAATGGTAAATGTTGAAAACAACTTATCTGTTTGAAGTCTAAAATGAGAATCAAAACACCATATATCTTGTCTGCTTTTGTGAAGTATTAACCTGACAACTTCAATGACACCTCACAATGTCACCATCTGTTTGTCAACGGTTTCACCATGTGTCTCCAAAAACTAATTCACCGGTTAATTCAAAAGTCTTCTTAACCTAATGTTATGGATTCACAATGTTCAATAAGCCCTAACCAAACCGCAAGTTACATTTTGGTGAAATTTGGTAGACTGCCTTTTTCGGTGACGGGAGTTTTCTCCCAAGGAATTATCCCCCAGACCGAAAAAAATTAGAATTATAGACCAGAGCAATGGGAATTATCCCCCGGGAAATTATCGCCCTGGAATTATCACTCAAAATGGCAATAAAATAAAAAAAACGAAGTGACTATTCGCCGGCGCCGGCGAATAGCCAAAATATATGAAAATGACTATTCGCCGGCGCCGGCGAATAGCGAAAAATATATGAAAACGCTAGTCGCGGCGCCGGCCGAATAGCAAAAAATATGAAACGACTATTCGCAGGCACATTTGACGAAACAGGTTGCAAAATTATGAAACTAAGCAATTTGTTCT
>CM055403.1:42792974-42857020 GCA_029228625.1 Pseudolycoriella hygida | reverse complement strand
GAAGGCAGCCCCCCTCATCCTTATGCTAAGTGACCTACACTACTACACCAGGGTTGGTTACCTGATCGTTCATGCGGGTTGCTCACTATAACAGGTGTCACCACGGGTAGGATAGGATGTAGGAGTAGGTGGACAGAGGCTAAGGTACATAAAGGAGTACTATATTACGCTTAACACACCATTTGACACAAAATAAAAAGGATTCTTAGGATCGAATTTGTGCATTTTTGAGGCAAGAGTCGCTGAGCTAGGGCTACCTAAGTGGTTTTCGGTCTTCTGTACACAACTCGAGTAATTATTTTCCTCTATGGAAGAACATTTTTTGAGTGTGTGCCCTTGAACTTGGCCAAAGCCCCAATAGCAGGTGTCGTCTACGGCTCTACGTGCTTTTTCTATAAAATTCGGGTTCGATCTAATTTTCTTGATTCTTTTCTATTTGACAATAGAAACCGTGACAGTATTATGGTATAGTATTATAGTGTAGGGTCCCAGATGGGTCCAAAAGTCTGGCTTAATGTCGTTCCTAGGCCTAAAAATTTGTTTGTTTACACAGGTTTTTCAAAATTGTCTTGAGCGAAATTTTATTACATTCAGATTCGTACGGGTCCGCGAATCTTATGTTTCTTTTCCATTTTCGAAAAGATTTTAAAAGAACCTCCCGTCTTCGACATTCAGCAATTGAACGAACGAAAAATGCCAATTTTTTAAATTGATTTTCTTGTCTTTGAATTTATGCAAAGAATTATTGCCGGTATATATTTTACAAACCATATTTTATTCGCACATAATCGCAACTCAATACTCGTTTCACCATGAACATTTATTTGGCGTTTTTTTTTTTTATTTTTTTTCTGACTTTGAAATGATTGACTAACAATATTGGAAGAAAAGTGGTAGGAAAGATGAAATAAAAATTGATTGCGATGTTCGTCTACATTTTAAAGTAAATAATATTTGCGTAAGAGATGCGTAAATTGAATTTTTCCAAATACCCATTCCAGGAACGATTGATGAAAAAGGGCCCATTTGAGAAGTAATGATTTTTCTTTCAAATTTAGGAATTTTATACAAGGGCATTTGAAACTCAATGAGCACTCCGCTTTTGTTGAAGATCTTAACGAAATGAGGAAATCCTATGAAATGCTATCTTAAGATTAACGGCACACAAATTGTCGGCTTGTGGCTTTGAGTTTCTATACTTTTTCGAAGAGCAGATCCTTCACTTACAGCAATTCAGCTTTTAAGTAATTAATAATACGAAAACGCTATTCGCAGAATGTGCCATTAGTCTTTGTTTTGCAATTCGCAGTGCAGTGCAGTGGACTCGTCGGTACTTCGAAACAAAGCAAAGAAAAGTTTCTACAACCTTGTTATTACAGGAATTCTTTTGTCGGATAATCGAAATAGCTAGAAGAGATCAACATTTCGGCATAATCTACAATGATTGTCTCAGTTAGAGGTATCATCGAGCCTAGCGAATTGTAACGCAAATGATAAACGCCGCAATCTGTTGAAATACATACTCTAACCCCGAGAGTAGTCAAGAGACTCAGACTGCGCATTTCAAGCGTATACATGGGAAAAAGTCAAGCATTTTTAAACTATTAGCCCGTACGTCTCCCAAGACTGCCCTTATGTGACGTAGGTACTGAATACCGAGCTATCCAACACCTTGATGTCCCGAAACCAGTTCGCGCATAGTTTTCTGTGGCTAGCTAGTCCCGACACATCACAGTCAACGCTGTACCGCTACTTGGGGATGCTGTACACCCATATACTATTGCATTCCTGTAACAGCAACTAACACCAACCGATGTCGCTCGAGCAACAGTCGGACTAACTACTAAATATTGTTTGAAGCATTAATTTCAATATAGTTCTTGCAATCACCTGTGTAATCCTTACGTAGCTTCATGAACGGGTTAGCTCTTGCCTCTTGATTCACCCTTTAACCCTCAATAGTCCCAGCACTTATACTTTGCCATAGACTTCGTACTCTTACTAGTACAGTGCTGTGCCGCCGTTCGGCATGCAGAAATCTTACATACTAACAACAATCACTGTTGCTCGACCAAGGACTAGCTACTTATTTATGTCAAAAGTTACCTGTTTCCATACCACGTTATGTTACACTAATACTCACACATTGCCCTCTGTTGCACAGAACAAGTGACCCGAGACTTACGCAGAGGTGTGTAGGAGAATATTCATGCCTACAATCCTGGTTACATAAACATCCGATCGCCTTGCGCGCATCGTTATATTATCTTCCTTCATTACCGTTCAGGTAGTCTTTCATCAGACGTAGTCATTCATTCATGGAGCATTAGCGAAGGGCCAAACACGACACAGTGGGGAGGGTACGGGGACCTCTACCAGTCACACTAGAGTGGACCTTCAACAAACAATTGATATTCCATATCCAGTCGAACACTGTGGCGTCACATGCACTATCATTTTTCTTCCACACCAAAAAATGTCTCCAATTCAAACATTGAACAACGAATTTGAGCACTAGGTTGGAGTGTAGAATGTTGAACAAGAAAGTTGGTCTTCCTTTGAAGGAGTTTGGAATTCCGCAGCCATAAAACAGCACCGCTCAGTCCAAATGTAAAGCATAGGGGGTTATTCTCGACCAAAAGCTCAAATGGATCGAACATGTCAGGAACAAAGCGGAAAAAGCGATGTCTGCTTTTTGGATCTGTCGGAGGGCTTTTGGAAGAGACTGGAGTAAACCGTCTAGAGGCATTTTATGAGACGGTCATCAAACCGAATGGATGTGTAGTGTGGTGGCGCAGGATAGACATCGAGTGAGCGAAGAAAGAGTTGAATGAAATTCAGAGGCTTGTATGCATCTGCATTGTAGGAGCTATGAAGACCACAGCGGTCGTGGAAGCGCTAATCGCGTTACCCCCATTGAGACGACCATAAAAGCGAAGGCCTTTGCCACGGCAGACAGGCTCACGCAAAATGATCTCTGGATGAGGGGCTTCGACTCGGGCCACGGAAGAATCAGACAAATGATAAGCAGTCGTCGATATGCTCAAAGATGGTACAATCTGGTCATTTGAAAGAGACCTGACTGGCAATACTGAGGTAGATTTACATACATTTACCTCAGTGCTGCTAGCCAGGTCTCTTTCAAATGACCAGATTGTACCTGCAATCAGCTTCGAGAGGCAATACCAAACTATCATACCGTACAGGACTGAGTGGCTGGGAAATTGGCCGGTTGATCTTCCCGATGGGGCACAGGTAGGCTTCACTGATTGATCGAAGTCTCAGCAGGGAACGGCAGCCGGAGAACGGTTATAGCTTCCATATGGTAAAATTAGCTAACGTCTTCCAAGCAGAGACGTTTGCTGCGCTTGTGGGGGCGATTGAGTTGGTTGGGAAGGAACAGCGGCTAATAGAGCACTAATATGCTCGGATAGCGAGTCGGTGATCAAAGCACTCGCGTCACCTGTCACGACGTCTAGATTGGTTGGTGAGCTAAAGGCGGCTCTATATCGACTGGGAATGAGTAATCGGGTCACCGTTCCTAGGGCACACCGGTATAGACGGCAATGAGTGGGCAGATGGGCTGGCCAGACAAGGCTCAGCAACCTTTACCGTCGGCCTAGAGCCCATCATCCCAATACCCCACTTCCTGTGTGTTAGAGAGATGAGAGACTGGGTACGAGCGGTCAGTCATCATCAGTGGCTGAAAAAACAATTTTTTACAATGAAAACAATATTCAGACTACGTAAACCTACACAAAATTCTGACCTTCACTACTAGCAAGTAAATTAATGTGTTCAACAGATTCGTTTTGTCATATTTTAGGTATCTAATGCTAGTATACAAAAATATTAAAGTATTTTTCAAAAGTTATTCACACTTTCTTACTTGAAAACCTTAGAAGTCACATAGTATTAAAAATAATTTCAGAAATTTGGACTAGACTATAAACAAATTGGACGGTACTACATCATTAACAGGAAGACAAACTAAACATGACTCATCAAAGTATAATATTAGTGTATGGTGTGTGAAACCTTATAAATGTAGTTAAACATATTTGGATTGTTGTATTGCCGCGGTAATTAAACATAAAAAGCTCATAGAGCTGACTACAAAACGTAACGTCAAATAATGTTGTTGTAAGTTGTTGATAACATTATTGAGTCTGTCTGTTTGTTGAGGTAATCTTCTTCTTAATGGCAATCATTTCCAAAATGTCTCTCTTATTTTGTTTAATCTCACGGTAAATAATCTTAACTCCATACCATAAAGACGTATGATTATGTGTAATAGAATGATCACAAAGCGCAGAATGGTACTTGTTCTTAATTTTTATATTATATTTATGCTGGTAAATTCGATCCTTCAATAACTGTAAAGTCTGGCCTATGTATATGTATCCACAGGAACAAGTTATGCGGTAAACCAAATACGACTGTTCTAACTTGGGTGTCGGATCTTTAAGCTTGCTAAAAATTGAGTTCTTCAGGGTGTTGCCACCTTTCCCAACTAATAATACTTCATCTTTGCAAATAGCTTTCAGTTTCTCAGAAAGTCCTTTTACGTACTTTGGGTGTTTTTTCCTCGTGTGGAGCGAATTTTTGTTGTTCAGTTCTTATAAGGCTATTAACTTAACCGATTGGGTAAAGGTTTCTAGCTAATGTGGAATGCAACAGTGTCAAATTATGTTGGTGAAATTCGGGTTCAGAGAGCGACAAAATTTTTTCAGTTAGTAAGGTGACAGTATTTCGTTTGTACGTTGCCGGTAAGTGCGACTTTTAATTTAAATACCTGCGGGACCAAGTGTCCTAGTGGTACCAATCTATTTTTTTGCTTCTGTTATCCCTAATGCACAACACTTCTAGGAAAGATGTTTGTTGATTATGTTCAATGTCAGTTGTAAACTGGATGTGTTTGTCGTACTTATTGAATTTCGTCAACTTTATGTGCTTTGTTACGTTAATCAGAAAAAACTCTTCGATTTCAACTCGAACTGTAGTTTCTAACGTCTTCCCCTACATTTAATGTACAGGATGTTGGGATAATCTAATCGAAAAACTCACTATTTGGATATATTCAACTGTATTTGTATTAAAAATTATAGAAATTTTTAGCGGAGAAAAATAATTTTTCGACCGTCCATATCGTCTGGATGTTGAACGTCGCATAATTTAATTATTTGAGCTAAAAGAAAAAAGTAGAGAAAATCAGTAAAAATTTGCAACGAATTTCGTCGAACAAAATTAGCGGCAAATTTGAACAAAACAATCGACGACAATCTTTCGTTTAATTTTGTTCGTAATTTGATTTTTTGGCGAATTTTGTTGAAAATCTTCGCTGATTTTCTCCAAGTTTTTCTTCCTTATGACGGCAGTATTGTCTGCAAAGTTAACTCAGTGAAATTAGTGAAAAGTAGTAGTGGTGGTAGATCACTTAAGTGGCAAAGTGTAGTCGCGTAAACTTTTCTGTCGGAATTGTTGTAAATTTTCTTTCTAACTGTCATAAAATTATGTTCTATGGAACAGAATTTTGAGAAATTGAGTAGATTTTTCAATATTATCGTCATCTAACTTAGCTAAGTTGCTTTTTGTTGTTGTAATTCTCTAGCGCTGCCATCACTTCTATTACCATCATATAAGTCTGTTGGGAGCAAAACCCGGTCAATTCCAACTGTCAAAATGACGTTTTCAATGTGAAACAAAAAAAATTTTTCAGATATATCCGAAACCTGTTTATTTTTCCTCAATTCTATAATCCTAATAGAATCGAAGAAAAATAAACAGGTTTTGTGCTGTTTGACGTTTAAAACGTCACTTTGACAATTGGAATAGACCGGGCTTTGTTGCCAACGGACTCATATGAAAACTAGGAGCGCCATGGTTAGAAGTGTTGCCTGACGCTTGCGCTAGAAATTCAAAATTAGAATAGAAGAAACATTTTTTTGTTTATTTACTCAGCAAGAAAATTTGTAAGGGATGCACGGAACACGGCACAATTAATCTCAGTCTAATTTAAATTTAAATATTGAGAATATTAAAATTTAAGGAGTTCAAACACACCATTTATAAATTGTACCAAATGTTTTTCAATAATATTTTACTCAAGTTTCGCACACTATGTGTCCATCATCAGAATTTCGTTCGAACTGATACATAAATAATCAAATCATCTTCCTTAGCATGCACATTTAAATTTGATCTGTATCGCACTATGTGTGTAGGGTCAAGTCATTCAAAAAACAATTAAGGACAGTTCACGTTGATGGTATTGGTAGTCATTCAAAGTTACATACAGTCAAAAAATTCGTCATCAAAGCTCTCGTTAGGCGTCTCATTAGTCAGGTCGATTACGTTTTCGTTAATTTTTCTTTTCAATGTGAACAGATCCAGCAATGGTGATGTGATGTTTCCAGTGTCCACGTTCAGCAAGTTTTGGTGTTTGTTCTTATAAATGTGAATTGCTTCGTACAGTTCAATTTTCCATTTTTGTCTAACTTCCTGTACTAACGTCAAATCACTAATGTTTATTTCGTGTTTTGAGCTGAATATGTGCTTTCCCACTGCAGTCATATTTTTCCACCTCGCTGAGTTTATATGTGTTCATTGAAACGTATAAACAGTTTCCTGGTGGTCATTCCGTAATAACAACGTCCACAATGGCCGCATTGGATTCGATAAATGCCCGATTTGTGTAAATCTGGTGGAACATCTTTTATTGAACCAAGTGCCTGTCTCAGTGAACCATCATTCCCGTGCACTCGCTGGTGGAAAAACCTACATATTTCGCGAGCATTGCTCGCGGGAAATGGTTGGGAAGAGGGAAATAAAGCAGGTTGATATTTTTCAAATTTTTTTCAACAAACGTTGAACGTGCGAAAAATAGGAAAGGTCTGGGAAGTTAACACAGCAAACCACATTTCTGTATGGTAGGGAAGAAGGAAGTTCGGGAAGTTACCCAAAGGACAAGTGGAAGCGGTCCAAAATTTTAGCCTGCGGTGCCTCACTCATTGCGGTAGTCAATAATTTCTTCGATTTACGTAAATATGAAAACGTAAATGAAAGCAACCCAAAATTTTCGAATGCGTCGCCTTACTCGATGCAGCGATTAAACAATTCTTCGATTTACATAAGAGAAAGTGAAAGTAGTTCAAAGTTTCCGCCTACACGTCTCTGCATGAAAATCTTAGTTACACCACTCAAATAAAAGCCTCTCTAACAAATTTTTCTCTGTTTCAATAACAAAAAATACGATAGCTAAAGTTTACGCAACAAAGAATAGAGCCATCAATAACTTAAGTAAATTGTGACTCGATATTTCAATCTTTCATCCACATCCACATCCTCAAAATGCTAATTATTTACGCTGTCTTAACGTCTCAACTCAACTCGTTTTCAAACGAAATCGCTTAAAATTTTGCCGGAGGAATGGATTAAATGACAAAAACTTACATCGCAATAATTATGTATAAAAGGGCACTCAATCACAATCTATTCTTCAAGCTAAATCCTGGATTAATAATGGCATAATCATTTCGATAGTATTGCCTTATTTGATAACATAAATTGTGCATAAACATCGATATAGAACACCGGAAATGGTATTGATGAGAAACGTTTTTTGGTTTGGAAAACCCATCAGCAACATAAAATATGCGCTGGGGTGTACAATACCGAGAAACTTTAGATAAAAAAAAATAAATAAAAGGGGTAGGCGTCGAAGTAATCTATATCACAAAATATAAAGATTGAGTGATATACGAACGAAAATAACGTGAAAGGAAAAGGTTTTACCAGTACAAGTTAATCGACAGCAACCGGGTGGTCGAATGGGGTGTATTTCATTATGTTACTATGAAGCAGGGCTTATTTTCATGAAAACATATACTGCCGTCATAACGAAAAAAAAACTTAGAGAAAATCAGCGAAGATTTTCAACGAATTTCGCCGAAAAAAATCAAATTGGTGATGAAATTAATCAAAACAATCACTGAGAATCTTTTATTTAATTTTGTCACTATTTGATTTTTTATTTGGCGAATCTCGTTGAAAATCTTCGCTGATTTTCTCTAAGTTTTATTTCCTTATGACGGCAGTCAATAAAATTAACGATAAACATGAGGGGCACATAATCGCGTATATTTCGGATGCAAAAAGATTTTTAAGACTTTCTATTGAGAGCATCTCAGCGAGAGAGTACTAGCTACAAGTATCTCTCACTTATAATAACGTAGCCTGATGAAAATCACATTGTTATTTCAACAAATTTACACGTTTACCACACCAAGTCCGTTTTCATCAGGTAACACTATGAAAATCGAGAGAATTCTGAGGCCTTACTCTTCATTTACAGTACGTTGTGGAAGCGACTGATGCAAAGTTATTCTTAATTTCACGTCTGTCCCTTTCGCAACGTACTGTGAATCAGAAGTTACTAGGATTATGGTCAAGATGAACGTGGCAACGTTATTACTTATCTTACAATGAGCATCTGTCATTGCAGAAGGAAAAGTTTATGTTAAAGGATGAAATATTTCTATGAAAATAGGCCCTTCCTGCTAAAATGTAAAAAAGGCCCAGTGGGAACAGTATGAGAATAAAAGTGATAACAATGATCGACATTTAGTTTATAGCATCGGGAGGCAGATCTCTACCAACAAATTAGGTACATTATGAAATGGAAACCGTTTGGGGATAAGTTCAATCAAGAGTTTATGTCGATATGAAAACTTTTCGGGAAGTTAAAGGTTTCCGTTTGTATACGTAATGCCGTAAACGAAATTATGTAATTTGAAATTAACTTTGGTTTTGTTTTCAAAATGAATTGCCTTCGCTCCATGGGCTCGGCATAGAATTACACACCAAAGCACATGAAGCTAAAAAAAATTATAGCTCTGTGGAGAATTCAGTTTAAATCTTGTAATTTAGACCTAGCAAAGTTTTGATTAGCAATGTTTTGAGGATGTAATCGAAACGGGTGTCTCTTCTCTACAAAATAACCTATCTGGCAACATCAATTACAATTTGGTACAATGTACTGACTGACCAAACCGTTGTTTATATTATAATTTAAGAATAAACCATTGAAATTGGTATAGGAACGGAGCGAAACAACATCTCTGACGTCATAACTTTTGGTTATTTGTGACGTCGTATTTTTGACGTCATTTTTGTGACATCATCTTTGTGTCGTCATTGTTGGGACGTCATATTTATTACGTCATATTTGTTATGTAACAAATTATGTAATTTTTATAACGTCTTTTGTGTGACGTAATTTTTGTAGCGCCATTTTTGTGATGTCATTTTTGTGACACAATTTTTGTGACGTCGTATTTGTAACGTCATTTTTGTGAAGTCATTTTTATGACGTCACATGTATGACGTCATTTTTATGACGTTTTTAAGACGTCATTTTCGTGACGTCATTTTTGAGACTTCATTTTTATGACGTCATTTTTGAGACGTCACAAATTATGTAATTTTTATGACGTCTTTTGTGTGACGTAATTTTTGTAGCGCCATTTTTGTGATGTCATTTTTGTGACGACATTTTTTGAGACGTCGTATTTGTAGCGTCGTTTTTATGACGTCGAATTTGCGACGTCATTTTTGTGATGCTATTTTTATGACGCCACATGTATGACGTCAAATGTGTGACGTCATTTTGAAGACGTCATTATCGTGACGTCATTTTTAAGACTTCATTTTTATGACGTCATTTTTAAGACGTCATTTTAGTGACTTGGTTTTTGTGCCATAACAACTGTGACGATACACAGATGGACGGACGGACGGACAGGTAGTGTGAAAACATAAAGTAGCTATCGCTACTACAGAACTGCATGATTTGTCATTTGAATCCACTTTGCCCCACATCAAATAACTTCGAACATAAATTAACAGTGTAAGGTATAAGGTATAAGGTAGAAAGAATACCAATAAAATGTAGGCAAAATAATTATTCCTATGAAAACTATTGTTTTGCGTGCATTTTAGAAAAACTTATATATTTTCTCTCAGTTTTTGCCTGGATTACATATTGCTCCCACTCTGCCTGATCTGTGTATTTACATTAATAAACGATTTTTCTAATCAAAGTAACACCCTGTCGAAACAATGCATAGCATCATGGTAAGATCAGCGTTTTCAGATGAAATAATATGTCTGTTGCTTTCATTAACTTTGTTCGAATTGCTATACACCACGTTTAGCATCATCTGGCCTATTTTATACAGAAAGGTGTTTTCTCGACGATAAATTATCATCATTTCACCACTTCAAGAAACAGAAAATAAATTTTCGAGTTTTGACGATCTCAAGTTTGAATAGTCAAACTTTAGTATTTATGATTTTGGTAAATTTTCGTGTGCTTTAAATTATAAAAAAAAGTAATTTTTACCTCAATGTTAGTTCTCGTTGCAATCAATGTTTCTGGCAGGCTCACCTGTAACGAATTAAACGAATTATTAAATAATTATTTCAATGAATTTTTTTTTTGCTATCAGAACTTTTATAATTTGGAGAGAATCTGTTTGCATATCGGAGTTCAAAATTGTAATTTCTACTGACATCAGCTCTTTTTTTAAAGTCCAATTCTCTTCAACTTGTTTCCAAACCATGGAAAGCGAAATCAAAAAATTTCTATACACATTGTTGCTAAGTCTATTGAATATAAACATTTTTTTACTACCGTAGGGCTAAGATCATGGGCGCGCGGTAGCAATGCGCCCGTGACGCAAGTCTTACACGCCAAAAAATTCACAAGAAATTTTTTCGTAGACTATCATGGGCGCGCGGTAGCAATGCGCCCGTGACGCAAGTCTTACACGCCAAAAAATTCACAAGAAATTTTTTCGTAGACTAAGGAACATATATACAGGAACTTTCTGACTTCCCTCCCGAGCGACGTACCCCCCGGAAAATATTTTTCCCGGATTCTACGGAAAATTTTAGGCCGAAGTGCCTTTTCACTCATTAAAATCGGTTCAGTCGTTCCGAAGATATGAATTAAACAATTTTGCTATTTTGTATGGAAATGGACTCAAATCGAATATTTTTAACTAGTCAATTTGGTAAACCTTTCTTTCTTTCTTTGTGGCAATTTTTTTTTTGACGTTGTAAGGTTTTGAAAGTTTCATGAAATGTATTCCGTATCTCTAGAACTATGAGAGTTAGACAGTTGGTTCCAAAGGCGAAGTTGTAGAGAATTAAATTTAAGCGAACACGTGTTTCAGGGTTTTGGAGAAATATGTCCCAATCCTTGTATATGGTCACTTCCAGAATTTCGTCTTTTTTATGGCAATTTGTGGCAGGATGACCCAGATCTCCAGAACTATGAGATTTAGAAAGTTGGTTCCAAAGGCGAAGTTAGAGAGAATCAAATTTAAGCGAACACGTGTTTCAGGGTTTTGGGGAAATATGGCCCAATCCTGGTATATGGCCACATCCATAATTAGGCAGGATGACCCAAATCTCCAGAACTATGAGAGTTAGAAAGTTTGTTCGAAAGGCGAAGTTGTAGAGAATTAAATTTTAGCGTACACGTGTTTCATGGTTTTGGGAAAATGTGGCCTAATCCCGGGATAACGCCACTTCCAGATTCCAGAGGGATGATTCATACCTCTAGAACTATGGCAGCTAGAAAGTTGTTTACAAACTTACAAAAGTATTGATATCCGCAAAAAAAACTCTTACAGAGGAGATGTGACGCAAGTCGTTATGCCTGCCTACAAAAGCTGTGAAATCAGAAAAGTGTGACGCATTAATCAACTAAGGTAAAACTATTTTCTTCCAGTTACAAAAGTTCTGAAATCAGAGGGGGGTGACGCATTAAGCTTCGATTCGCAACAAAAATTTTTAAACAAAATTATGTTGAGTTCAAAAAATTGCGTCACAAATGCCAGACCCACCAGCGGAATAATTTTTCAACACTCAGTTTTTAGACGCAAAAATTAAAATTTACCCTAAACGATGTAATAAGAAATAAAAGTCAAATTTTCGCAGCGTAAAAACTGAAAGTACAGAAAAATTGTTTCGTCGTTGGGTCTGGCATTTGTGACGCAATTTTTTGAACTCAACACAATTTTGTTTAAAAATTTTTGTTGCGAATCGAAGCTTAATGCGTCACCCCCCTCTGATTTCAGAACTTTTGTAACTGGAAGAAAATAGTTTTACCTTAGTTGATTAATGCGTCACACTTTTCTGATTTCACAGCTTTCGTAAGCAGGCATAAAGACTTGCGTCACACCTCCTCTGTAAGAGGTTTTTTTGCGGATAATATTTTCCCCAAAAATAATTATACAGACTGTCATCGAGACCTGTTTGAGTTGTTTGTTAGCCGTATTATATCGACTGTATCTGTATTCTGAATATGGATATGAGTTTAAAAGAATTTAATTCATTCATTCAAACAGATTCAAGCACGAAACATTCTAATGCATCATCTAATAAGTTTCCTTGGTTTCCTTTTTCCAGATAATGATTTTCTAATATACGATTAAATTGAATTTTCACGGTAGAATGCTTTTCTGGCAAGCATTCTTTTTTCTCAAAGTCATTCATTTATTCTAATTTTGAATTTGTTTTTGATTTTAATTATAAATTCTGAAATTTATGGAGCAAAGACTTGGTCTTTAACGGTTACTTAAAATGAAATAGAAATTGATATTTTGATTCGCGTCTGTTTGTTTGTGAATGTTTGACATTTGGAGTATTTGTGTGATGCATTTTTATTTCTGATTTTGGTCGATGCTAGCTGACTACACCAGACAAAAATAGCATAGAAATATTTTCTTCTATCATGCCCGCGTGACGCAGTCCCCACACCCAAAAAAAACGTCCACAAACCGAAAAACCTCCATACAAAAACCTTTGGGACAAGACGCGATGTATAGGCGAACTTTTGAGTTTTTCCCCTCACCCCCCCCCCCCTCCAAATTATTTTCGCAGCAGCTTCCAAACGAGCCCTCACTCAACAAAATCGGTTGAAAATTAGCTGAGATATCGAGGTTTGAAAATGACATTTTTCTTTGGGATTTCGATTTTTCTATTCTTCTCATCATCTTCTCATCATCAAAACTTTTTTCTGATCTGTCGGTTTCTATGTTCTATCTAGTTCAATCTATGTTCTATCTATTAATAATTTTCGATCTGAAGAACTAATCAGCCGATCATCCTGAAATTTTCAGGGAACGTCAGTATCGGCCCCAAATGAAAAATTTCATACGCCGCTTTTCCGGCAAAATTCTGGAAAAGCCGTGGCATGACGAAAAGTGGTCAATTTTGAGGGTATTTTTAGGTAATGAGAGAATTGGTGACTTCTAGAAAGTTTTAGAGTATTGTCGGGAGAATTTTTTGGGAAAATGTATGTCGGCTATCAGAGCCGATTTTGATTGATTTTCGAATCTTAGCTTCGGAATGATAACACTTAGATAGTTGGTTTCTTCGGAGAAGTCATAGAGATTGGGAACTTGAGAAAATGGATGCCAGCTGTCAAGGCGGCGCCATCTTGGATTTTCGTTTATCCTTTTTCGGTTTTCGAATTTTAGCTCTGGAATGACACTATTTAGAGAGATGGTTTCTTCTAGAAAGTTATAGAGTTCGGTCAGGAGAATTTTTTAGCATTTTAAGAAAATGGCTGCCAACTGTCAAAGTGACACCATCTAGGATTTTTTGCTAAATTCTGAATAAGAATACCTAGGCAGTTGGTTTCTTCAGGAAAGTTGTATGAATCACTGAGAAGATTTGGTGACACGAAGTGTTGCGAAGGTGACACGAAGTGTTCCGAAGGTAGCCGAAGTCGACACGAAGTGTTCCCAAGATAGCCGAAGGTGACACGAAGCGTTCCGAAGGCAGCCGAAGGTGATACGAAGTGTTCCAATGGTAGCCTAAGGTGTTGGAGAACAATTTTTTTCGGAGAAAATTTTTTTTGGAGATAAATTTTTTAAAGGAAAAATTTGTTTGAAGAAAATTTTTTCCTAGACAATTTTTTTCGAAGACTATTTTTTCGGAGAAAATTTTTTTCAAAGGCAATTTTTTTTCGGAGAATTTTTTTTTTCTAAGAAAATGTTCTTTTCAAAATAGAAATTTTTTCAACAACTGAAAACTTCCAAAACGACTGATATCACAACAAAAACCTCTTTAAAGGTAGAGTGTGACGCAGTCCGTAAGTCTGCTTCTAAAATTAATGATATCGCTTGAGGTAACGCTATCGCTGATAAAAGTTTATTTGAATGGAAACTTGAATTCAAAGTTTAAATTTCCTGAAAAAATTACAGTTCTTTTTTTCAAACAAAATTACGTTGTGTTAAAAAAACTGCGTCACAAATGCCGGACCCAACGACGAAATAATTTTTCTTTACTTCCAGTTTTTGCGCTGCAAAAATTTGACTTTTATTTCTTATTGCGTAGATTTTTTAGAGTAAATTAAAATTTTTGCGTGTAAAAACTGAAAGTATTGAAAAATTATTTCGCTGGTGGATCCGGCATTTGTGACGCAAGTTGGAAAAGTGGCTTGTGTCCAAATTTTATCCTCTAATTTAATATTCAATATTTCTTCCAAAATTTGCTTCAGCATATGATGCTTTCGTGCAACCACACTGGAGATGATCGGATGAAAGAATTTAGCTTCGGTATTGCGAAACAGTTTCTCAACAAAAAATACGGAGCATGTACAGGTAAGTTTTTCAAGCGGTCGAGCATTACGTTAAGAGTGATATGATTCAATAAATCAACGAACATGCTTTTCAAACCGGAATCGAAGATTGGAGCACCAAGTAAATTGAAATTGGCATCGTTAATGATGCGAATACCAGGGGCTAGTGATTCAAATTTTTTGACAATATGATCGTCGACGATATCCGACGAAAAATGCAACTCGCAGTTAGTTGATAATTCAACCACATCATACTAAAAACCTGAATAATTGTGATACATATACATGTAACCATTTTATTCCCATTACTCGTTACATTGACGAGTTAGAAAAAAAATTTGGTCTCCTTTGCGCACCTTGATCCACCTTACTGCACCTTGGTGCAGCACATCGTACCTTAATGCATCTCAATGCACCTTGGTACACGTCACTGCACCCTGATGCACCTCACTAACTTAAAGCATTGTTATACTATGGGAGTTCCAAAAGGTGAAATAAAAAAATCGCTTCGTTAATAAAATGGTATGCGTTCGTTACTATTCTTCATTAACGTCTTTCACAGATAGAATGGAAATCGTGTCACTGATTTCAAGTAAAAAGTAAATAAGTTGGAAATCAAGGAGCGAGAAGAAGAAGGTCGAGGTAAAATAAGAGCAGAATATGAAGTTCTCTTAGATCCTTAAGATCAATTTTGTGTAAATAAAGTTAGACAAATAAGTTTTCTATATTTTCAATGAACAAAGAAAGCACACCAAAAAACAAACTTCTAAAAATCAGCGCAAAAAAATTGCTTTGTTAATCATTTCCCTCATCTCTGTTTTTATTGACGATATTATGTAATCGACATGCGGAAATGTCGACCATAATACAAAGCTTTGAGACAAATTCTGCCTCTAGGCATAAACAGATTCCCATTACTCCGCAATGAAAAGTTTTACTTTGTTCTTTCTGCAAAGTTTTTTATTTTTAAATTCTTTTTCAAAATATTAATTGTATTTGGACGACACCGTTATTCAAATTAAAATGTACCTTTATGAAGCCTTGACGTTATATAACATTTTTCCCTGAAATAAATTCAATTTAATACAATAACATTCCCACATGAGTACAGCGGAAGAATATTTATGCAAATGCAAATACGATAAGATAAGATAATGTATACACCATAGTAATATAAGGTTTGGCTTATAATATTTTATATCTCTGTATTTCCTCGTGCGTCTTATGTTCTTACTAAAGAATATGCTGAAAAGAAGTAAATTTATTTTATATTAAAATTTTCCATTTTTCCATTTTATATTGCAAATATATTGTACTTGGTGATATATCGAAGCGATGCTTACATACAAGAAAATTTATAACAGGCAAGATGTTTGATATTGCCATGGTTCATTGACTCAAAAATACATTTATTAATGTCACATTATATTACTCTACTCTGATAATGTCAAACGAAATTAAAATAGACAGAGATCATTCGTGCTCCCTTCTATTAACCTTTGTTATGCCCCTAAGAACCCTCATATCAGAAACTTTCACTCCCATATAAAATCGTTGGCCTGAAGATTGACCTGTGATTTTGTGCCACTACGTAATTCTCCCTTGTTGAACACATGCGCCCTCAACTGACTGGCAACCGCCAGGGTCGTAGGTAGATGGAAATTGCTGGTGGGTAGAACCATTTCGATACGGAATTGTGTGCTTTTTAGTATCTAAAATTTCTTTAACAATCTAACATCGATTGCTCACTATGCAAGGATAGTGGTTGGGGTATATTTCAGAGTCTTTGCCAATTGCTAATTACGGCCCTGTACTTCGCAAAGTTTTCTGGTAAAATATGCAAAAGGAATAAAATCAAAGTTGAGTTGTTGTCTGAATATCTAAATATAAAAAACGTCTGTCTCAATAGAAATTCGGAACTTCAACTTTCAACTTTTGTCCCATGGTGTCATTTCACTGTACATACGTTTTCTGTACATGTACATGTAATGAACTTTACATTAGGCTTGACGGGATGAAAATAGAGGCGAAAAAGGGTTGAGTGCATGGTTGAGATGACAAAAAACTACTTTTAGGAACGTTTCTACGTTTGTTCTTGAGTTGACAAACTTCGGTAATGACGAAAAATGACCAAGTATATAAAGACTTGCAGACATGACGAATATCAATATTGATCTCCGACTCGATCTTCGATTACCCATCAGTGGTCGTAAATTTCTAAAACCGTACGTTTTACTCAATTCATGACTCCGTTTCAAAATTATGATTTCAAATGTATAAAATTTAATGATGAATAAAAGATTTCAAACTGATGTTTGATTGATGTAATGTGATGTGCTCGTCACTCATTTTGGTTTGGTTTATTTGGGAAATATAATTCAATTCGTATACAAACAAAATACACCTAAACACTTAAGAGCTAAATTAAATGTATCTTCCGTCTGATCTACGTTCTAAATTCAAGCACTGAGGCCATCCTTGTTGGGCCTATTGTGTTGCACTTCCCGTTTTAAAAATAAATTTTAAAATCTCCTTTCGGGTTCGTCTAGCCGTTTGCTGCTCGCGATAAAGGAGAGCACAACGGCCCATTTTAGTTTCAGTTGCTCTTTCGGGTGTCAGAGAAAAATCTGAGACCTTTCAGAGTCGGACAACTGCTTATAAAATGCCTAGCCGTTTCTGGTTCTAGTCCACAGTTCTTGCAAGTTGGGTCTACAATGATTCCCATCTTGTTCAGGTGGTAATTCAAACTGTTGTGACCCGTTAAGATTCGAACTAATTTCCTCAATTCTCTCCTGTTGAGGCTCAAAAGAAATTTCGTGTTCCCGGCATTACATCCGGCCAAAAATTCTTTTGATTGCCTACAAGTTAATAGCGTTTCCCATTTCTCCTGGTGGCATCGATTCGTTCTTGATTTACCAAAGATTTAATCAGACCTTAGTATCTACTGACATGAGACGACGATGAGCTAGTCAGCTTTTTCGTTCCCTTGTACTCCTGAGTGCCCTGGTACCCATGTTAATGTGACTTCATTGTCGCTTCGTTGAACTAACTTCGACGAAATCTTGACCGATGACAGTGCCTCGATGGACGATTCACTGTCACTCATGCTCTATAGGCTGGTTATACAATTACAAAACAACAACCGGCTTTTCAATACAAAATAACAGCGGTAAACAAGTGACACTCTAATCCTACTAGTCCTTCATAGATGGTGCTGCGTTGAAATGCTACACATTCAAAAAAAATATGGCTGGAAAAAAGAACACAGTATGAATGATGATGGGCTTTTAAGGTATCGCACAAAAAACACACAAACATCATCACTGTGGCTTTTCGGACCTGTTACATTGTAACCTTTCGATGGAATAGAGTACATTAAAACGAAAAAAAAGTTCCACCGAAAATAATTTTGGGCGAAAAAAATTTCCGGCGAAAAAAATTTCTGCGAAAAAAAATTTGCACGAAAAAAATTTCCGGGAAAATAAAAATTCCGACGAAAAATTTTCGGCGAAAAAACAATTTTTTGGCGAAAAAATTTGGACGATAAAAATTTTCGTCGAAAAAAAATTTTCGGCGAAAAAAAATTTTCGACAAAAATAATTTTCGGCGAAAAAAATTTTCGGCGAAAAAAGTTTCCTCCCAATCAGCCAAACTTTTTGTCGTAGATTGTTAAAATATAGAATGGATAGAAACATGTCTGCTATAAAAGCGACGAATCTATGCCACATTCCTAAATTGACGCTAAATTTTGATCTATTTCTGATAAAGTCGCCCGAAATATTTTTAAAATTGCAAGATCAAAGAAACATTGACCGAATTGAAAAAAAAATCCCGGCGAAAAAAAATGTCTGCGAAAAAAATGGGATATTACATTCGACCGATAAATTGAT
The DNA here is from genome assembly GCA_029228625.1 of Pseudolycoriella hygida. Lineage (NCBI taxonomy): Eukaryota > Metazoa > Arthropoda > Insecta > Diptera > Sciaridae > Pseudolycoriella > Pseudolycoriella hygida. The sequence continues at coordinate 42,838,474 of CM055403.1, read as the reverse complement.
TCAATACTACCGATAAAAAATAATAAACTACCGATAGAAAATAAAAAAATACCGATAGAAAATAAAAAAATACCGATAGAAATGAGGTACAGTCGCTTGCACCCCCAATATTGAGGGCTGTACACATTTACGAAAATAATTGGATGATATTAGTCGAATCTGTTGTGTCATTCCGTTCGCCTCGCATATTTTGATTTTTTTCGATAGCTCATGTTCCTTATACAAATCGTAATGAGAACAGTTTTATGTCATTAACAGATTGATGTTCCTTGTATAAATTTCGACGGTAAGAATTTAGTCAATGAAGGCCCAGTTTTACTTAAATCGTCAGCCTTAAACCAGCCCTTACTCTGAGCCTTAGAAGTACACAACGGCTTTACGGAAAAGTGTTTTGTACAAAAAATTATGTATTCAGCTTTTTATGTTTCTCGTTGGAAATAGCCTTCTTTGAAGAAGCAGCGCCGCAGGCCGTGAACATATTGGAAAAATAAAAAAGCAGGGTTGGGGGGTGGTTGAGGGGGGTGGTTGAGGGGGGTGGTTGAGGGGTCCTACTTGCGCGGTCTAAGCGGCAGAGGCCCTAGAGGGGCTTGGCAGAGCCCCCCAGCGAGATACATTTTCCTTTATAATAAATAAAAATTGGAAATGCACAACGCTAAATGGAGGAGGTGTCAGTGACATGTATCTCATTTCTATCGATATTTTATTATTTTTTATCGGTACAATTTTTATCGGTAATTTATTACTTTTTATCGGTAGTATTGAATTAGAAAGGAAAAGTTGTTGGATTGGGTGTGTAGTGTGTCATGGTGACTAACAAAATGGCCGATGGTTGTATGGGACAATATTAGAGAAAAATTGATTTTTTTTAAAAAAAAATTTTTTGTTGAAGATGGATGTTTCGTGTCAAAGGAAATAATTTTTCGCCGGAAAATAAACTTATCGGTCGTTTATTACCATCCAAAAAAAATTTGCACGAAAAAAATTTTCGGCGAAAAAAAATTTCCGGCGAAAAATATTTCCGGCGAAAAATTATTTCTGCGAAAAAAAATTTCTGTGAAAAAAAATTTCCTTTGATACGAAACATCCATCTTCAACAAAAAAATTTTTTAAAAAAAAAAATTAATTTTTCTCTAATATTGTCCCATACAAACATCGGCCATTTTGTTGGTCACCATGACACACTACACACCCAATCCAACAACTTTTCCTTTGACACCAAACACCTATCTCCATCCTAACACAGTCCAAAAATTTTGCTCATATTTGACCCATACTTTGAATACACTCACACACACATACAAAACATTCTTTTATATGGGCTTTACATGGCGCCTTCTAAGAGCCCTGGCGCCCAAACGAGGGCGGTACCCCCCTTTTTTTTTAATAATCATATGGCGTAGAATGCCCACTCGAAGGTCCCTGCTAAATTTCAAGAATAGTTATCAAGCCGTTTTCAAGCACGAGCCAAAAAAGTCGGTTTTCGTACAAATGGCTCTGGAACTAACTAACCCACCAACTAACTAAGGAACTAACGTAGGATGTTTCCATTAACTTTGGTTTCTATAAAATAGCACATTTTGTATATGGAAAGTGACGATTTTCTAAAGGTCATATCTTCGGATCCACTGGACCGATTTTAATGAGTAAAATGTTGATTTCAATCAAAATTTTACGTAGAGTCCGAAGAACTAGGTCTCAGGGGTTGTACCAAGGGAAAACAGTCAAGTCTACGAAAAAAAAAAAATCAGAATTTTTTGTTCGTATGGGGACTTGCGTCACGGTCGCATCGCTACCTCGCGCCCATGATGAAAACCGTACGACATCAGGAAAACATCACCAATACATTAGAAGAACACCACCAGCACATCAACATCAGTCATCATCCGACATAGTAGTATCATATACGAAAATGTTTTTCGAACGCAACCGAACAAGTTATTGAACCAACCATGCATTGCATTCTAGCTATTTAAGTGTGGTTGGATCAAACGAATAATAACGAGTCATACTAGTAGACGAAAATCTGGTCTATCAAGCTTAACCGATTGCACTCAAAACATACAACGCAAGATAACACGGGCCCGAAAAACACCTCACACAAACCCCACTACAACAAAAGTAACAATATAGAAGATCCCGGGATGCCAACTAGAAAAAAAAAACAATTCTGAAATTGCATTTTTTTCCCTCTGTAAAGAAACAATTTTTCATTACGTTGATTGTTTCATACAAGTACCATCAACAGCAAACATAAAACTTTGTTTATAATGCACAGGGCTCCGGCGAGAAAGCGGTGCACTTGCCTTAATATGAATGCATTCATTGTGATAAAATGTCTTAAATATTCCTCCGTTGAAAAATATCTTCCATACCAAATGTTCTGCAAAGGATAAGCTTCAATTGCGAAACAGAACAATAATATTTTTATTTCCCTCCGATAAAGTGAAAAACATCTTTGTGAACATTTTTACAACCATATTCCCGACAGACAAAAGACTTGTTCGATTTTTTTTCTTGTTATTCCTTTGAATACATTTACATTTGCATAAAAAAATTACAATCTTGTATTATTACAGCAATAATAGAAGGAACATAATATTCCTGTGCTGCAGCTTCTATAAGGAATAAGATTTTAAAGTGATGTTTAAGAGCTTTTTGCTTTCACTCTACGTCTACACTCTTTTATTGAAACAAGATACAAGTAAGTTACTTTTTTAGAACTGTACGTACCTTTGGTAATCGATTCACTATAGGAGTGCACGTTCTGTGTATCAAATAAATATTGCTTTAAAATAATCATTATGTCCCAAGCGATACAACATCGTCTGATATTGGAGTCGAAACGGCAATACAACACAAAATTTCATCATTATAGGGCTCATTATATTGGACGCGATGCGAGTTGTATATATGCTCCTTAGTCTACAAAAAAATTTCTTGTGAATTTTTTGGCGTGTAAGACTTGCGTCACGGCTCTTTCTACCGTGGGGCCATGATTAGTACGAATGAAAGGAAATAGTCTCTTGTATATACCTTGTGCAAATAGCCAACAATATATAGAAGAGACCATTTGCACATTGTGCAAATAGTGTCTTTCGTTTTATTTTCCCCCAAAATTTCTCCATACATTTGTGCAGAGCATAATAGTATTTTATAACATTGCGTAATTATAGTCGAGGTTGGTAAAATTTCGAGACCCACCTAGACTTTAATCGCGCGTTATAACCCCTTCTGTTATACGATATTTTATCACATCGGGGCCTATAATTGCCAATTTTACACAAAACATAAAAATACACGGTACTGCTGTAAGCTGAAAAGAAAATTTGCGTCACACTCTCACATTCTAAGTGGTTCTTAGAAAATTTGTGCGTATTTCAAAAAAAGTTAAAAACTTTTAAATATTTCATCTGATAGCATTATGTCTTTGGTTCGACTTTTAAAACTGGTCAAGTCTGTTTGGTTTGTTTTTTGTTCACACAAAAGATTAAATGTTGATTGATTGCTGAATTTTTAATTGATTTTATTTGTAACGTGAAGTGTAAACAGTTTTGAGTAAAAAATAAATTCGTAAACAGCACAAAGTTTGTATTTGATTTATGCAACAACGATAAAAAGACGACGTACAATTCATTGGAGCTGAAAGTAGGTACGTCCAGTCTAGAGGTGAGCGGGCATCGCTTTTTCGCTGCCTGTGCTCGACTGTCCGAAAAAATACCCGATCCAAGACCTGCCGGTTGCTGAGATTTTTCTCAGGTTTATGCCCGTGTCTTACCCGAAATCATAAAAAATGACCAGTCCCTACCGAGCAGTGGCGGGCACGGGATAAAAAACTCCCGACCGCTCATCTCTAGTCTTTTCATTTGAAAGGTTTGTTACGAAAGATTCATGATACAATATTAGATGCGAAGATGCAGTAGCAACTTAGCTTTCGTTGAATTGCGTATTCTTGAGTACGGTGAACTTTTTCTTTTTTTTTCGATTTGTTCTTCTTTTTTATCGTTGGTAGAAAGAAAAATTTGATGAACATTTGAAGAAAATTTAACAAAACTTGCTGTTAAATGGAGCTGAGAAAGCGTTAGGAAATGGATACCGGTATTCTCAAATCCGGAATTCCGGAATTGACTGAATACCGAAACCCAGTGCAGTTTTCGATATCGGTTTTAATACAAAAAGGGAAAAGCTTCAAAATCAACTATTTTTCTCTATAAAACATGAAATTATGTTCACAATTTTTAGTGGGAGTGCTTATCCGGTCTACATAGCTTGACTTCACCTATCGCACTACCAAAAAAAATCCTGTTTCTTTACATTATTCGCGTTATTACCGCGTTTATTCCATCAGAAAGAATGAGTAAAAAGCTTAGAAAATATAATCGAAAAGCCAATCGCAGAAAATTGTCTTTTGTCCTGTTATCACGTATCATTCTGATACACTGAATCATGCCCGCAGCGGTAGCGGAGGGCGTGACGCAGTCCCCACACCCAAAAAAAAAACGTCCACAAACCCAAAAAACTCCATACAATAACCTTTGGGACAAGGAGCCATATAAACGCAAACTTTTGAGTTTTTCCCCCCTCCCCCTCCAAATTATTAAAAAAAAACTACGTCGCAGCAGCTGTCAAACGAGTCCTCACTCATCAAAATCGGCTGAATTGGCTGAGATATCAAGGTTTGAAAATGACACTTTTGTATGGAGAAATAATTTTTCTATTGTTCTCATCATTATGGAAACTTTTTTTCTGATCTGTCGGTTCCTATCTATCTATCTATCTATCTATCTATCTATCTATCTATCTATCTATGTTCTATCTATCTATTAATAATTTTCGATCTCGAGAACTAGCCAGCCGATCTTCCTGAAATTTTCAGGGAACGTCAGTCTCGGCCCCAAATGAACAATTCCATATGCCGGGAAAATTCTGCAAAAGCCGTGGCATGTGAAAAAGTAGTTAATTTTGAAGGTTTTTTAGGTAATGCTCGGAGTTTTCTAATTTTAGCTCCGGAGTGACAATAGCTAGAGAGTTGGTTTCTTCGGGAAAGTTATAGAGTTTCATCAGGAGAACTTTTTGGGATCATAAGAAAATAGCTGCCAGCTGTCATAGCGGCGCCATCTTGGATTTTCGTTTATGCTTTTTCGGTTTTCGAATTTTAGCTCTGAAATAACACTACTTAGAGAGATGGTTTCTTCTAGAAAGTTATAGAGTTTGGCCAGGAGAATTTTTTTAGCATTTTATGAAAATGGCTGCCAACTGTCAGAGCGACACCATCTTGAATTTTCTGCTAAATTCTGAATAAGAATACCTAGACAGTTGGTTTCTTCAGGAAAGTTATATGAATCACTGAGAAGAATTGGTGACACGAAGTGTTCCGAATGTAGCCGAATGTGACATGAAGTGTTCTGAAGGTAGCCGAAGGTGACACGAAGTATTCCGAAGGCAGGCGAAGGTGACACAGAGTATTCCGAAGGTAGCCGAAGGTGATACGAAGTGTTCCGATGGTAGCCAAAGGTGTTGGAGAACAATTTTTTTTGGAAAGAAAATTTTTTTCGGAGAAACATTTTTAACTTCCTGAAAAAATTACTTGAAATCATTTTTTCAGTTATCAGTGACTGAAATGAACGAAATTCGATCATTTAATTTTTGAAGCGAAATTATGAGAGAAATGGTATTTCTGAAATTAAATCAGAAAGAAAATTTTAACTCCACGACTGGGACCCGAACCCAGAATCTTCACCTTTCCGGGGTGCTGCTCTAACCAATTGAGCTACCGTGGACATTTTCAATTCAGATCTAATTTCAAACCGTTGCTTACATACTAACCCATGCATTTGTAGCTAAAGCTAACGCATTTATCGTTCTCACGAACTACGCGCGCTTTTTTTTGCCACCTACAAATACCTGTGTCTGTTTATTCTCATAACTTGTAGGTGGCAAAAAAAAGCGCGCGTAGTTCGTGAGAACGATAAATGCGTTAGCTTTAGCTACAAATGCATGGGTTAGTATGTAAGCAACGGTTTGAAATTAGATCTGAATTGAAAATGTCCACGGTAGCTCATTTGGTTAGAGCAGCACCCCGGAAAGGTGAAGATGGGTTCGGGTCCCAGTCGTGGAGTTAAAATTTTCTTTCAGATTTAATTTCAGAAATACCATTTCTCTCATAATTTCGCTTCAAAAATTAAATGCTTGAAAAAATTACAGCGCTTTTTTTAAAACAAAATTATGTTATTTTAAAAAAATTGCGTCACAAATGCCGGACCCAACGACAAAATAATTTTTCTGCACTTCCAGTTTTTGCGCTGCAAAAATTCGACTTTTATTTCTTATTGCGTAGATTTTTTAGAGTAAATTTAAATTTTTGCGTGTAAAAACTGAAAGTGTTGAAAAATATTCCGCTGGTGGGTCCGGCATTTATGACGCAACTTTTTTAACACAACGTAATTTTGTTTGAAAATTTTTTTTTTTTTAAAACTTTGAACACAAAATTCCATTCAAACAAACTTCTGCGTATTATCAGCGATAGCGTCACTTTAAGCGATATCATTAATTTTGAAAGCAGACTCACGGACTACGTCACACTCTACCTTTTAAGAGGTTTTTGTTGTGATATGAAACTAATTCCGAATCTTCGCTTTCTGTATACGATGACTTTAGTGGCAAAATACGGGTCCATCCAAACACAAAATTGCCACTTTGCTGACTGCAAGTTAACTGCCAATGCGAAAACGAAGTAGTTTTATTTAAAATCGAAAATAAAAACAAACCAATTGACTTTCCACTGCAAACATTTGTTGAATTTTATTTCTTTTGCATGTACAAAAAATCATGAAAGCGCATAGTGATGCCGTCAAAAATTAACATTTTTAAATAACCATTCTCTGCACTCGGCAACACTGATTTTACCATCCTTGTTAGTATCCGCTTGTTTCAAAAAATCTTCGTAAGAAATATCCTTAACTCTCGGATCATGAACTCTAAGCGTTTCCATGCCAAATCTAAACTCCTCTTCCGAAATAAATCCATCGTTGTTGCGATCGAACAACAACAAATACTCATTCATCAGTAAGCACGAGTTGTGCGAATTTTGAATATATTTCATAATTTGAGTCAACTCGGCTCGTTCGCCGCATGCCTCCCAATATTCAACATACTTTTTATAAGTCTCCTCAGGTTTGGGAAACTTAATATCCCGGCAAAATTGTATAACTTCCTTGGAAGCAATAGACTCTTCGTATGATGGTTGCGTGCGGAAAACTTTCCTGAATTGCTCAATTTCTTCTTGTGTATAGCCAGTGCTCGAGCTAAAGTTCTTCGATGCTTGCGAAAGTATTTTCCATTGCGATGCAAGATTCACTTTTCGAACGACTGAGACTACGAACATATTAAATGTTTAAAAAATCAAATGTGACTGTTCTCCAAAATCGTATATCCTTTGACTTTAAAAGGAAATTCAATTAATTATTGAAATATTAAAAACTGGTCTCGTATAACCTTCGATTGAGAATTAACGAAAGTTTACGCCAGCTAACCAGTTTGTTTGTTAGTTTGTTTTTCTATTCATTTAATTTTGATAAAAACGGCATGCGAGTTCGCAACCCCAGGTATTATACACACGTTATAAAATATCACATCACATCACATCATATGGCTAACCACTTTGTAGAGGAATTATATTAAATATAAAGATCGTGACGCCAGACCACATTGCGATGGAAGAACATTTTCTCGTAGACAGTGCATTGCCACATTAGGAAGTTTTTGACATCACCGTACACGTCAAACTCCAGCCTCTCCTCTCTAAGACAATTTTCCTCTGAAATCGACCTAATCTACCTTCCCCTATTTGCTGATAATAAGTTCCTGTATGAACTTGTGTTCCAAACGTATCATTGAAATTTCTCAGAGAATGTAAAAAGTAGTTAGCGTGAGGTCTTAAAACTTGCTCACTAAATTCGCATGATCTTTGGGACAACTTTGAGAAAAGCCTACACATAACGTGTAACAATTTGAGCAAACCCTCGTCAAGTAGGTTGTGTCACCTTCGAAAGATTTCTTGTCACATTTAGTCAACTTCGGAACACTTCGTGTTAAAGGGAGGAAAATTATTTGTTAAATTATTTGTTATTTGTGGAACTTTCTGAAAAAAGACACCAGACGAATTTTCTATAGGAAATTGCATTCGGCGAAATTCAGTAAAATATCTTTCACAGAATTTGTCAGGAACGTTCCGAAAATGTTTCTTGTTCTAAGTGATTTAACTCATTTCTGCTACAATATTTAAAAGAAGATGATTTTGTAATGTGACTTTAATCTGAAGATACATATATTATTAGTGAAAAAGTTCAATGTCAACCTGTGTTCTGACTTTGGTTGACTTTCTTGCAATGTTATACGAAAATGGTTCGTAACATAGTACATTACATCACAAGGAGCTAAAACGGTGCATTACCCAGGTGGTGAAGAGGTCAAATCCGAGGGTGGAGCGCAGCGGAAATAGCAGTTCTTTGTTACTGCTTTGCTGATCGACTTCACTCGAGTGTGTGCGTCTGGGACGTACTCAACTCTCATGGGAAAGATCGACGCTAGTATTAATACACATATAAGACTCCAGACAATGATATACGATTAGCGTTTTTGTTGGAAAAAATTAGTTTTGATGTTATTTTTGTTTAACAGTTTGCATGGGAAATCTTCACATGACGACTCGACTATGGAGTGAGGAGCAGACTAAGAACCAAGATAACGTTTTTTGAACTCAATAGAGGTCCCTTTATTCACCACAAGTAATAGTTTTTGGGTACATTAAAAAAAAAAACTTTTTTTGGGTTGGGGACCACCGTGGGGAAGTGTGGGTGTTAGGGGTCAGCCCCCCCAACAATGATATGTTGTTAATAGGTGGCGCTCACATCACGTTTAGTAGTGGGAGCCGTTCGAAGTTATGAATTAGTGGTATTAGTACATGACAAAAAATGCATTATTAACCCCCTAACTTTTCATGCATCGTTTTCCTCTATCATTAGTGATCCACAATCATCGCAATTCGGCGGTGTTCCAACCAAATGTAGTTTTTTGCTACATAGGATGCCATCATCGCCTTCCAAAGCGTGTAATCTAACAATCGAAGTAAATTTAATCGCATCCATAATAAATAAAAAACTTTTTAAATTAATATGCAAATGACCGTTAATATGAAATAAACCGTTCAGTTACTAAAATGTTTCACTGGGTGTCCTTGAATAAAAATGTTTAACAATATTTCAATTGTCTTTCATGCTTTAAAAATTAATTTATTACCTTCAATAAGCGTCCCTTGCACTCCTAGCCACTAAACTGACAATTTTAATTCAATTGACGAACTATGTTTACTAACGATGACAACAACAAACATTCTTCATGACATTTCTCACATTCTTCACGACCGATTTTGGCCATGAACAATCTAACCTTAAAGTTAACAATGACAGCATTAACTGAGCAACTCTGTGGAACATTTTACTTTTCGAACGCGCTCCAAGTAGCGAAATTGTGCCGATTTGATAAATCGGACTACGTTCGGAAAAGCTTAAATACGTGTAATTGTTAATCGATTTTTGGCATGGAGCTGCCATTTGCATATTTGTCTAAAGGATTCAATGCAAAAACTATGGCTTCCGTTGAATTTGATGCTGAAACAGTTGCTCTCGCTCGACAAATGTGTAACCCCTGGCTGTTTTTACAAATGATTATTGGAGAAGCAGATACATGGCCACAATTTATTCGAACTGCTTTCTGGAATTCATCTTTCGAGAATCACAACAGGATGGTAATTTTGCATTTAAAAATGGAGTTTCTGAGTGTCTATTGCACGAAGTATTAACTTTCACGTACGATATCGCTACGCTTACTTCAATGATCCAAAAAATGGTGCAGAAAGACGAAGTCGCGCATACTCCTTCATACCGCGCTCAAAAAAGTTACCTATCTTGATGGACGTATTAAAACACAGTAATAGCCATTGAATGTACAATGCACCATTCTGAGGGGGTTTAGAGTCAATAAATACTTCGGGAGCGACGAACCGAGGGATCCCCGCTCGGTATGGCAAACGGCTCTTTTCAGGCCCATTGGGATACACGTATGCAGCCTCCTCGGGGTGTATCCTGGGTAAGTATGAATAATTGTAATTCATTGGCAACGCGACGGTCTTAACTGTATTTAATACTTGGGGGGCCCTGCCCCCTCACCCCCGCGCCTGCGGTGGGCTTGGTTACACCCTGCAGGCGATATTCCCCCTTGACCCCCGATGCGGAGGCTGGCGCCCCTCGAATCCGCTTTTTTTTTATTTTATTCACGGCCTGCGGCGCAGCAATCCATATTCATAACATAATTCGTATAAATAAACTGTAGCTGCTGTAAATAACAATACATATTTCGTCCGGATTTTATCCTAATTTTTTCTTCTGGATTTTGACGCCTCCGGATTTTTCGTCCGGATTTTGACGCCTCTGGATTTTGTGCCTTCCTATTTTGTAGCGGCACCAATTAAAGCGCTCAAATTCGAAATTATTTCATTCATAATTCATATTTGCATAAAATCCAATGTGTAATTACAAGTTTCCATCATAACTTCCCAATCACAGCGCTAAAATTTAATTTCGAATTCCATGGTTACTTAACATTTCCGCAGTTAAAGCGCTAAAATCCACTTTTAACCAATTGCGGGGATGTATTTGTGCTTTTCAACCCCCAATAATGCATTTTTTGTCAAGTACAAATACCACTAATTCATAACTTCAGCCAGCTTCCACTACTAAACCTGATGTGAGCGCCACCTATTAACAATATACTACTGTTGAGGGGGTTGACCTCTAACACCCACACTTCCCCCCACGCCTTCCGCCACCAACCCCCTAAAGTAAAATTTTACCGAATACAGAAACCCATTTTTTGCAGTTTTCGATATCGGTTTTAATACAGAAAGGCAAAAGCTTCAAAATCAACTATTTTTCTCTATAAAACATGAAATTATGTTCACAATTTTTAGTGGGAGTGCTTATCCGGTCTACATAGCTTGACTTCATCTATCGAACTACTTAAGAAAAGCCTGTTTCTTTACTTATAGAGAAAGCGAATATTCGCCTAACTGCAGCAAGAATGAGGAAAAAGTTTAGAAAACCTAATCGAAAGCGAATCGCAGAAAATTGTCCTTTGTCCTCTTACCACGTATTCATTCTTATGCATTGCATGCGAAATTAACTCCGAATCTTCACTTTCTGTATATCGATTGACTTTAGTGGCGAAATACGGCTACTGCATCGCTTGGTCCAAACACAAAAATTGCCAAGCTGACGCTTGCTGACTGCAAGTTAACTGCTAATACAAAAACGAAGTAATTTTATTTCTACTGTTATTTTTACAAAGCCGCATAAAATCGAAAATAAAAACAAAACAATCGACTTTCCACTGCGAACATTTATTGAATTTTATTTCTTTTGCTTTTACAAAAAATCATGAAAGCGCATAGTGATGCCATCAGAAATCAACATTTTTAAATAACCATTCTCTACACTCGGCAACACTGATTTTACCATCCTTGTTAGCATCCGCTTCTTTCACAAAATCTTTGTAAGAAATATTCTTAACTTTCGGATCATGAGCTCTGAGCATTACCATGCCAACTTCAAACTCTTCTTCCGAAATAAATCCATCGTTGTTGCGATCGAAAACCGACAAATACTCATTCATCAGCAAAGACGACTTGTGCGCATTTTGCAAATATTTCGCAACTTGAGTCAAGTCGGCTCGTTCGCTACATGCCTCCCAAAATTCAGCATACTTCTTATAAGTCTCCTCAGATTTGGGGAACCTAATATCCCGGCAAAATTGTATAATATCCTTGGAAGCAATAGTCTCTTCGTATGAGGGTTGTGTGCGGAAAACTTTCCTGAATTGCTCAATTTCTTCTTGTGTATAGCCAGTACTCGAGCTAAAGTTCTTGGATGCTTGCGAAAGTATTTTCCATTGCGATGCAATAGTTGGTAGATTCACTTTTCGAACGACTGAGACAACGAACATATTGAATGTTTAAAAGATCAAATGTGACTGTTCTCCAAAGTCGTAGGTCCTTTGACTTTAATAGCCAATTCAATGAACTATTGAAATATTTAAAACTGGTCTCATATAAATTCGATTGAGAATTTACGAGATTATATGCCAGCTAACCAGTTTGTTTGTTTTTCTATTCTTCTAACTTAAAAAAAAAACGGCATGTGAACTGCCGCCTTCGTTTAGGAACCCAAGATATTATACAAACGACGTAATATATCACATCACAATACACTAAAGAAAACAAAGCAATTAAAATACTAAAACATTCTAAAACCTAATGTGTGCTAATTGAAAACATTGAATTCTCTGGTATCACAGAAAGAATCACGAATACTGATGCAATTCCCTGTTGAATCGCTAACGATATGCGTTGGAGGATGAAGTATTTTGAACATTACACTTACGGAAATATATTTTTGCATCAAATAGAATTTTGTACTTCTGCGCAGCTTTTTAACACTGCAAAAACTTGCGCAGAAGTACAAAATTCTATTTGATGCAAAAATATATTTCCGTAAGTGTAGTCTGCCTAGTTTTGTAAGAAACACTTTCGTTTCGAGTCCCATTACGCGAAGGTTTCGAACGCGAGCGGTGTAAAGATGTACCGGTCCTTTGAGTCGATGTACTTATTGTGCTTATCTCTTTTCGCTTGATCTGCCGCCGCCCCAATGTACAATGACGTGCCATTTACGCAATTGGCAGACACATTATCGACAACCGTGGCATCCCAAATTAGTGATTTGCCTCGGCTCGACCGGTAGTTGATGGAAAGGTGCTGGACTGGCGGGAATCCACTCGGCCGGAACCCGATTTGACTGAAAAATCAAGAACTTGTCGTCAAAGATAGTCTGGAAATCGCCATCATAAACCGTGCGTTCAAAAGCGAAGACAAGGAGTGAGTTAAACGTCTCAGCCCGATACTAAAGGCTGCTGGAGCACAAGGGTCTCTTTGTTGACTACTTCTAAAACCTCTATTCCGAAAAATAGGCTGGATGGGGAAAAGTGATGGCGCAACCTTTTCGACGTCTAGCAATAAAAATTTACGAAATATTTCAATTAACGCGTTATGGAAATCGAGTTTCACTATTGCCGTTGGTTGTCTCCGCGAATGCTCAAACCGCATGCTCGGAGGCAGCCACATCTGTCACAAAATAATAGTTCGGCTAGCGGATCCTTAACTGTAAAAGAAGCGATTGTGCCCCTAAACATGCGCCACACAACCGATAGCGATTGGTCTGATATCGCTATTTAGTTTTGCTAAAGCTATTTAGGAGGCTCCGCAGATAACTGGTAGAACTTTCAAACATATCTAGCCGGATCGAATAATGTTAATCAAACTGGTGACCGAAGTTTTCAACTTAACTGATGCATCACCTTTGGAGAACGAAGTCAGATCTTTCAGATAGCTAACATGTTTGTGGAGCGATAATATTAAATATAAAGATCATGATATGAACATATGACTACATCATATCTAGTGTTCATGTATGGTGACGCCAGACCGCCTTGCGATGGAAGAGCATTTTCTCGTAGACAGTGCATTGTGCTCCTATACAGGAAGTTTTCGGCATCTCCGTACACGTCAAACTCCAGCCTTCGATCTCTAAGACTTTAATCTCCCTTCCTCAATTTCCTGATAATAAGTTCCTGGATAAACCTTTGTACCGGATGTTTCATTAAAATTTCTCCTAGGAGAGAATGTAAAAAGTAGCTCGCATCTTTAGGACAACTTCACCAAACCCACACATCACATAAAACAAATTGAGCAAATCGACGTTAAGTAGGTGCCGGTACTTTTTTGGTAAGTTTTTCTATATCACGATTCGGCTGTGAAATGACCTTAATTCTCATGTTTACCTTGTATCGCTCTTCGTAAAAAACAGTAACAACGAAGATAAATTTTCGCAATACCAATCAATCAATCAACCTCCACCACGCTGCAAAAATTAAACTTGCAAATTAGATTGCTTTGCGTAAATTTTAATTTTCGCGTGTGAAAACTGGAAGTGTTGAAAAATTATTCCGCCGCTTAGACTTGCATTTGTGACGCAATTTTTCGAACACAACGTAATTTTGTTGAAAAGGATGCCATTTTTTTAAAGATAGACTCTAATAATCGCCAAAAGAGGAATTTTAGTTGTAAAACATCGAGTTTGGCATCATTTGAAAGATAATGACTCGTAATCCTAAAGTTCGTATCATGCTCGGAGCGGTAGCGGAGAGCGTGACGCAGTCTCCACAACCCAAAAAAAACGTCTACAAACCCAAAACCCTCCATACAAAAACCTTTGGGACAAGACACGTTGTATAGGCGAAGTTTTGAGTTTTTTCCCGTTGCCCCCTTCCCCTCCGAATTTTTTTTAAAAAAAACTACGTCGCATCAGCTTTCAAATAAGCCCTCACTCATCAAAATCGGTTGAAAATTGGCTGAGATATCGCCAATCAAAGATGAACAATTCCTAAGTGGTCAAATTACCTTTGTAATTAATAACAATTTTATTCCTGTGTGGTGTGTCAACGATGTATCTATCTACTTTTTTTTTCTAGAGAACCGCTCGAGCGATTTCCTTAAAATTTTCAGGGAACGTCAGTCTCGGCCCCAAATGAAAAATTTCATATGCCGTTTTTCCGGGAAAATTCTGGAAAAGCCGTGGCATGGGAAAAAGTGGTCAATTTTGAGGGTTTTTCGGTAATGCTCGGAGTTTTCGAATTTTAGCTCTGGAGCGACAATAGCTAGAGAGTTGGCTTCTTTGGGAAAGTTATAGAGTTTGGTCAGGAGAATTTTTTGGGATCTTAAGAAAATGGCTGCCAGCAGTCAAACCGGCGCCATCTTGAATTTTCCCAAGCAATAAATTTGGTTTTTTTGGTTTCGAATTTTAGCTTCGGAATGACAATACTAGAGAGAGTTGGTTTCTTCTAGAAAGTTATAGAGTTTCATCAGGAGAATTTTTTGGTATCATTAGAAAATGGCTGCCAGCTGTCATAGCGGCGCCATCTCGGATTTTCGTTCATGCTTCTACGGTTTTCGAATTTTAGCTCCGGAATGACGCTACTTAGAGAGACGGTTTCTTCTACAAAGTTATAGAGTTTTATCAGGAGAATTTTTTGGGATCATCGATAGTATTGAACTGAAAGTATTGAAAAATTATTCCGCTGGTGGGTCCAGCATTTGTGACGCAATTGTTTTTAACAAAACGTAATTTTGTTTCAAAGAAAGCGCTCTAATTTTTTTCAGAAAATCAAAACTTTTAACACAAGGTTCCATTCAAATGAACTTCTGCGTATTATCTGCGATAGCGTCACCTCAAGCGATATCATTAATTTTGGAAGCGGACTTACGGACTGCGTCACACTCTACCTTTAAAAAGGTTTTTGTTGTGATAACGAATATGAGCCGAAAACTTTACGGCGATGACATAGTCGAGTGTATGAAGCGAGAAAACGAGTTTTTGAAGGAAGCTGCAATGAAAGTGATGTACGTGTACGATATAAAAACACAGAAAGCTACGGGACTATAATGGAAGTAGACCCAAAAACATTCAAACAGCTCATGAAAGCGGGAAACGTTGCTATCGAAATGAATAGGTGTAATGTTACGGAATGTTTAAATGTGCTGAGATGCTACAAATGTTGTGGTTACAGCCATAAAGCGAACGAGTGTGTGTTTAAGACAGCATGTTTAAGGTGCGGGGGAGAAGATCAAATGAAAGATTGTAGATCTAAATCCAGTACATGCATCAACTGCAAGGTTATTTCTGAAAAACAAAAATTTAATTTAAATATCAACCATCCCGCGTGGAGTCAAGACTGTCCGGTGCTAATAAGGAAGAAAGAAAGAGCAAAACGATTTGTCAACTATAATGGCTAACAAACTTATCACTACCACGACGTAATCGAGTACTGTGTGATCATCATCAATGGGCAATATTATACAAGAACGATGTATCTGTTCATCTGAACCTCACAGCGAAAACGTTTTTTGAACTAACAAATAACGACAAATTCTACAATTAACATCATAGGCCATGAAACATCAACAGGAAAAGATCTCCATCGGCCGTTCGATCTCGATCTGTCATCTTAACATCGAAGGCTCTTCCCAAGAAAAATCCGAATTCCTTAGCAAGATGGCTATTGAAAACGAAGTTCACGTAATTGCGGTTCAAGAGACCCACATTGACGATGGAGTAGAATATCACACACGTGGCCTAGTGCCGGGTTTTACTGTTGCAGCTTATGTATGCAGCAAGGTGCATGGATTAGCGACTTATGTCCGCGATAGTCTTACAAACTATCAAGTCCTGCACTACAGTGACGATGACGGTGTATTCCGGATTGTGATCGAAATATTTGGAATCAGAGTCATTAACATATACAAGCCACCCAACCAACTCTGGCCAAACCCTGCATGCCAATTAGAACCACATCCTGCCGTCTATGTCGGTGACTTTAACAGTCATCACACTCAGTGGGGCTATCAAAGGAACAACGACAATGGCATCTCACTTAGCAACTGGGCCGAGTCGTCTAACTTGTTCTTAGTGCATGACCTGAAACAGCTGCCCACGTTTCACTCAGCTCGATGGCAAAGAGGCTATAACCCTGACCTGTGTTTCGTAACGAAAGACAAGAATGATCGGCCACTCAAATCAACGAGGATAGTTCTGAAAGCTTTTCCTAGGAGCCAACACCGTCCGGTCATCATCAACATTAGAACGCAGGTAGAGATTGTAAATTCAATACCTAAACCGAGGTGGAATTTCCAAAAGGCGAATTGGAAATCTTACACAGAACGAATTGAATCCAGTATACGTTTCATTCCCAATGAAATCAATAACTTCGAAAGATTCCTAGGGCTGATCAAAACCGCTGCGAAAAAATCCATTCCCCGTGGATACCGGAAACGATACATCCCATGCTGGACGAAAGAAATGGAGGAACTTTACAAACAGTTTGAAGATCAAAATGACGACGAAATCTCTGACCACCTCTTGGAGCTTTTAACAGCTGCAAGGAAAGCAAAATGGGAAAATCGAACCGAAGAGATGGACTTTACTCATTCAAGCCGCAAAGGTTGGGCACTACTACGGCATCTGGGTGAAGCGACGAAGCCACAACCGATGAAGTCTAACGTAGACCCAGAACAAATTGCCTCCATGATCCTGCTAAACACTAAAAAAGTTCCGGTAACGAAACATCACAATCGCGCCGTGAAAACAGAACTGGCCAGAGTCAAGCGAGAACTTATTGAAAATCCAGATATCGACCGACCTTTCAACAGCGACGAGCTCGACACTGCAATTTCATCAATCAAACTGGGCAAAGCTGCAGGCCTGGATGGCCTGTACCCGGAGTTCTTACATTTCCTTGGCAAAAGAGCCAGACTCTGGGTTTTGAAGTTCCTCAACAAGATTTTCAAAACGTCCAAAGTACCTACGCTTATGAAAAGTACCATCATAATTGCCATCTTAAAGCCAAAGAAAGATCCTGATAACCCAGAGAGCTATCGCCCAATTGCCCTACTAAGCATTATGTACAAACTCCTAGAAAATCTTGTCCTACTGAGGACAAGCGAACCAATTGACGGTGCTCTACCAAGAGAACAAGCGGGCTTCAGAGTGAAGCGGGGCTGCTGCGAACAGGTCCTGTCTCTCACTACACATATCGAGAATGGTTTTGAACGCAACCTGAAGACAGCACTAGGACTGCTTGACCTATCGTCGGCGTACGACTCGGTGTGGAGAAGAGGATTTGTGTTAAAGTTCCTGAAGGTTATTCCGAGTAGGAAAATGTGCAATTTAGTCAACAACATGATTAGTAATCGATCGATTCGAGTTTTGATTAATGACGATAGTAGCCGAGTAAGGAAACTGAATGACGGGCTCCCTCAAGGTAGTGTCTGTGCCCCACAGTTTTTCAACTTATACACGAGCGACATGCCACCTACCACCTCAAGAAAATTTGTCTACGCAGACGACAACGCCCTAGCTGTTCAAGTGAGAAGGTTCGAAGCTGGACAACACTTTTTAGAGCGTGACATACGCAAAATGCATAAGTATTATGTAAAATGGTGTCTGTGCCCAAATCCACACAAAACTGAAGTCTCAATGTTCCATCTCCACAACCAAGAAGCCAAGCGGGAGATGAATGTATACATCAACGGGATCAGAATTGTTCACAATTTTGCTCCGACATATTTAGGTGTGCCCTTGGACCGTGCACTACACTACACCTACAAACAACTGTGTGAACAACGAAGTCGGAAACTACAGACGCGGAATAATTTAGTCCAAAAACTGTCTGGGACAAATTGGGGGGCAGATGCCAACGTTTTACGCACAGCTATTCTCTCACTTGTGTACGCGACGGCTGAATATTGTGCGCCAGTCTGGTATAGAAGTGCACACGCTCCAAAAATAGACGTGGAGTTGAACTCGTCCATGCGACTGATAACTGGCACCGTAAACTCGACACCACTTCCCTGGCTTCATGTTATATCCAATATAGCACCACCAGACCTCCGACGTAAACATGCTGCTCACAAAATGTGGAAGAACTGTTTCGACGACACGAGGGGTTACGAGCTGCCAATACTAGCAGAACTATCAGATCCACCACCATGTCGACTTACATCACGTTCACCAATCTGGTTGGACTCTGAAGTACAGAACGACTTTAATATTAACGATGCCTGGAAATCTTACTGGCTGAACAGCCCCAATTTCACTAACAAAGCCCTCATCGACGACCCTACAAAGAAGCTGTGTGGCTTTTCACTGGAACGAAAGGAATGGAAGACACTGAATCGTTTTCGCTCTGGGCATGGATGTTCAGCAAACCAAATGTACAGGTGGAACTTCAGTAGTTCCCCTTACTGTGACTGCGATGACGGTACAAGCGTCCAAACACTGAGCCACATATTGGACGAATGCCCGCTCAGAAGTTTCAACGGGGGACTAGAAACGCTAAGCTCACTTCCTCCTGACGCAATCCTATGGTTGAAGAATCTGGATGTTAATGTGTGATACGTGTAGATATAAATCCAAAAAGTAATCGTAAATAGTGACTGTAAATAGTAAAAGTCTATGTATTAATATTGTGAAAGAATTTTGTTGTAACGTATTCAAAAGATTAATAAACCATACGATTAATAATAATAATACAAGAACGATGTGAGAAAAGAGTTGTTTTGAGAAAGATATGAATTGTGAACGTATTAAAGAAGAGTTAAATTTATTAAATTTTGGGTCAATCTTTTGGCACAAGTCGGTGGAGCTGAGGCAATTTTATCAATGTGTTGTATGTAGCCTTTTTTGTGTTTAATCATTGAATTAATGTAATTTAAATAGCAGTATGATAAATAAAGAATTCATTCATTATAATAAAAAAACAGTTTCGAAGACCTGTCCCTAATTGGGTGTCTTATGGAAGGAGGAAACCCCCCAAAATGGCGGAGAAGTGACTTTCTCGATTTTTCCCCAGTAGAAGCTTCTCTCAGAAAATTAAAAAAAAAATGTTTTTGATGTTTTTGTATCAATACAATATTTTGTGTGAAAAAAAAGCAATTTCATGAGATTTTTTCAAAAAAATAAACTACCAGATATCGCGAAAGGTGACGCTCGAAGGTAGCCGAAGGTGACACGAAGTGTTCCAAAGGTAACCGAAGGTGACACGAAGTGTTCCAAAGGCAGCCCGAAAGTGACACGAAGTGTTCCGAAGGTAGCCGATGGTGACACAAAGTGTTACAGTGTGACGCAGTCCGCAAGTCTGCTTCCAAAATAAATAATATCGCTTAAGGTGACGCTATCGCTGATAAATTATCATCAATAGCGTCACCTCAAGCGATATTATGCTCGGAGCGGTAGCGGAGAGCGTGATGCAGTACCCACATCCCAAAAAAACGTACACAAACCCAAAAAAATCCATACAAAAACCTTTGGGACAAGACAAGACACGATGAATATGATTTTTTCCCCTGCCCCCCTCCCCCTCCAATTTTTCTTCTTAAAAAAAACTACTTCCTATCCTGATTCTTTGAATTTGATTCCTTCCTGACACTTTGGATCATCAAAATCGGTTGAAAGCGAGCCGAGATATCGCCAATCAAAGATGACCAATTTCCATATAAAAATGGTAAAAATATGTTTGAAAATAATCAAAATTTTATTCCTGTGTTGTGTGTCCACTGTCCACGATGTATCTATCTATGTAACTATGTACTTTTTTTTTCTCAAGAGCCCGGGCGATTTCCTTAAAATTTTTAGGGAAGTTCAGTTTCGGTCCCAAATGGAAAATTCAACCGCTGGCTACCCCCAAAAAAATCTTGGAACTGAGCTATTGGCCTTCAAAGTTTCCATACAACCCCATATATGAAAATCCAACAACGGAAGCACTTCTTCGGCTATATTTCGGCCGGTAGTGGTCAGATCGCGGTAAATGGGGTATCAAAAGAGGTATCCATCTCACGAAGCCAACGGAACCGGTCTTGTGGAAATCAGTTGGAAGACTCGTTACCAGGAGTCGGTCAAAGTGGTCCGAGTGACCGATAATGATGTGTAATGATGTAAAAAGTGCGTAGGATGATGTGGGAAATGTGTGGGATGATGTGAGAAGTGTGTGGGATGATGTGAGAAGTGTGTGGAATGAAGTGGAAAGTGTGTGGAATGAAGCGGAAAATGCGTAGAATGAAGTATAAAGAGCGTCTGATTTTGCGGGAAGTGTGTGGAATGATGTGGGAAGTGTGTGGGATGATGTGGGAAGTGTGTGGGATGATGTGGAAAGTGTGTGGACTCCACAATGGATGGTTATTTAAAATTTATTTCTGAATAATGCAAGTAATAAATACGCGCAAAATATTGTTTTGCTTCGAAATCAAAGAAAATTTTTTTTTTTATTTTTTTGAAAAGATATGTGGTCGCGAAAAATCGAGAACCCCTTTTTCGGGTCATTTTTTTACTTTAAAGCCACACTACCCACCGACATCCCAAACTACCAAACATATTTTTGTTTTTTAAAGTCTATGTCAAAGGAGATATGAAATGTTATTGAAAGCATTGAACAGTGGGGAGACCTATTAATACAAAAAAGTAGTATCAGTGGTTTTAGTTTGGACATAAAACTACCATACTATGGCAATTGCCTTGTTGATGTAGGTGTTCTACATAGAATTGAAAAATGAATGAACGGTCTAAAATTGTATCTGAAAATGAAATGTGCCGGATTAGCTCAAGTGGTTAGAGCATCGCCCGGAAAGCGAAGATGTGACGTGGTTCGATTCCCGTGTCCGACACCAACAAATTTTATTTTCAGATCCAATTTTCATTCAAAAACATTTCATCTAAATTCAAAATTGTCTACAAGAAATTGTCGCTAATTCGGCAGCAATACAACGATAACATCAAAGCTCTGTCATTTTTTCAGAAAATAAATCTTTGAACACAAGATTCCATTCAAACAAACTTCTGCGTATTATCAGCGATAGCGTCACCTCAAGCGATATCATTAATTTTGGAAGCAGACTCACGGACCTTTTAAGAGGTTTTTATTGTGATACAAAATATACTCCGAATCTTCTGTATATTTTTGTGTTTAAAATGACTTTGCACTTAATGCACCCAAAATATAAAAAGAGCTTTGACACATTACAACTGAATTCCAGTCTCAAGTAAAAAAATGGCCGAAAAAGGGCAAACAATTAATAAATGCAATTATTTGATGTTCAATTATGTCGAAATCATAGCAAATCGTTATTTTAAGCAAAGGGCTTACCTGAAGTCTAAATTTTACTGGAAAATAATTTCTCATGATTTTTGAATAAAGGTATAACTTTGATGAGCTAAAAAATTCTTCAATTTTTTGGTGAATGTTACATAAAGAATATTTCGGTGCGTTAGGTTTAGTAAAAAAATAAGGAAAAACCACCTTGGTCATGCTGTACCAATGCTGAAATGTTTTTAAAACTTCAGATATTCTCCAGTAACTAAACAAAATTTTCAAATTAATTGTGTTTGGTGAACTTCAAAATTTACATTCTAAATTTCACGTTACTCTGTAAATGAGGCAAATTGCAAATTTGACTATTTCCCGCAACTCCCTGACTGCAAGTTAACGGCCAATGCAAAAACGAAGTAGTTTTATTTCTAGTTATTTATACAAAGCCGCATAAAATCGAAAATAAAAACAAACCAATTGACTTTCCACAGCGAATATTTATTGAATTTTATTTCTTTTGCTTTTACGAAAAATCATGAAAGCGCATAGTGATGCCATCAAAAATTAACATTTTTAAATAACCATTCTCTGCACTCGGCAACACTGATTTTACCATCCTTGTTAGTATCCGCTTGTTTCACAAAATCTTCGTAAGAAATATTCTTAACTCTCGGATCATGAGCTCTAAGCGTTTCCATGCCAAGTCTAAACTCCTCTTCCGAAATGAATCCATCGTTGTTGCGATCGAACACCAACAAATACTCATTCATCAGTAAACGTGTGTTGTGCACATATCGCATATATTTCAAAATTTGAGTCAACTCGGCACGTTCGCCACATGCCTGCCAAAATACAAGATACTGCTTATAAGTCTCCTCAGGTTTGAAGAACTTAATAGCCCGGAAATAGTCGATAATATCCTTGGAAACAATAGTCTCTTGGTATGAGGGTTGCGTGCGGAAAACTTTCCTGAATTGCTCAATTTCTTCTTGTGTGTAGCCAGTACTCGAGCTTAAGTTCTTGGATGCTTGCGAAAGAATTTTCCATTGCGATGTAACAGTTGGTAGATTCACTTTTCGAACCGCTGAGACAACGAACATATTGAATGTTTAAAAGATTAAATGTGACTGTACTCCGGAATCATAAATCTTTGCTCTGACTAAAAAATCAATTCAATTAAATATTTAAATATTCAAAAGTGGTCTTATATTACCTCCCATATTTATCATTTACGAAATTATATGCCGGCTAACTAGTTTTTAGAGGAATCAGATGAAATACATATAAAGATCGTGATGTTATTTATTTATTTATTTATCGTATGGCGTTTACAATCGGCGAATTATAATTTAAACATCGAAAAATAGAGAACAAAAAATGAACCGAAAAGGAAAACAAAAACTAAACAAAATAAACGTGAAAATTCAGATGTTCAAATCTAGGTCCATAAACCAACTTACCGCTCCATCGTCTAGCCGATATGTACCTTCTAGTCCAGCCTCGAACTTTCTCAACGGGCAATCGTTCACTATATGCTCCATGGTTTGGTCAGGCGCCCCACTGTTGCACTCCGTTGATTCGGACAAATTCCATCGAAACAGAAAGTGTGCGCAATTTCCGTGTCCAGTTGTAATCCGATTTAAACGAACCCATGCTTTTCTCGGAAGGTTGAAGCCGAGCGGCTTTTCATTTGGATTGGCGACTAAGTCGCTTCTGCTCACGCGCCTGATATTCCACATCTCTTTCCATTCTTCGCCTGGTCTAAATGGCAGGTTGATGTTGTCATATGTTAGCCATGACGGGCTTCTCGAGATCAATCGTCGGACTGGCAGGTTGTACAGGTCTCTGTGAATCGGTAGGCACTCTGAACGTTGTTGTTTTCCTTCAAATAGCACATGAACTTTTCGGTTTCCATGGCTATTCCTAAGGTGGAAAGCTGAAACTTTGGTTTTGTCAGGGGTTGTGGGGTTGCAGCCTCCACTTGACGAAATATTTCCGCATTATGTCAAGGTCTCTTGTAAGAGCAAATTCTAATACCATAAAATAATTGCTTTGTACGGCAAATGCAAAGTCGTCAGCAAATATAAACTTTCTCGAACTTGTTTCTGGAACATCGCCTACGTACAGCAGAAATCGTGATGTGAACAGGAATGAATACATCATTTAGCAATACTTTCTAAATTGCTAATTAAAACTCCATTGTTCAATTGTGTTACAATATGTATTCCTTTATTGTGCATCCGTTCATCACTGCTACTCGTTAAGAACTGAAAACGACAATGCTCTTCGGCATCGTCAAATAGATAAGTGAGAACGTTGCATCATGTAATAAAACGCCCGGGGCGTTATTACGGCCCGGGGTGTTATTACGGCCCGGGGCGCTAATAACGCCCGCACTTCGCGCGCTAATAACGCCCGAGGTGTTATCAAAGCCCGCACTCCGGGCGCTAATAACGCCCGGAGTGTTATGAACGCCCGCACTCCGGGCGCTAATAACGCCCGGGGTGTTATTAACGCCCGCACTCCGGGCGCTAATAACGCCCGGTGTGTTAATAACGCCCGCATTCCGCACTCTTTCTTATTGACAACTTTTTTAAAAATAAAAGAGCACAGCATTTTTCCATCTAGTGGCATTCTGTATGATTCTCCTAATCAATCACTTCCAGTAACATTCTGTACTTTCCCCTTAGTCAACTCTTTCTAGTGACATTCTGTATAAGGAAAATGTTCCTCTTACTAAACTCCTTCTAGTGACATTCTGTATAGTGCGGGCGTTAATAACACCCCGGGCGTTAATAACACCCCGGGCGTTATTAACACCCCGGGCGTTATTAACACCCCGGGCGTTATTAACACCCGGAGTGTGGGCGTTAATAACACCCGGGCGTTATTAGCGCCCGGAGTTCGGGCGTTATTAGCGCCCGGAGTGTGGGCGTTAATAACACCCGAGCGTTATTAGCGCCCGGAGTGCGGGCGTTATTAACACCCCGGGCGTTATTAGCGCCCGGAGTGCGGGGGTTAATAACGCCCCGGGTGTTATTAACGCCCCGGGTGTTATTAACGCCCGGGCGTTATTTGCGGCGGAGAAATGTCCTGCCACCTGATGACGCTAATTCACCTTGCGATGGAAGAACTTTTTCTCGTAGACAGTGTATTGTTTTGACTCCCTAAAACTATTTCCCCTTGAAATCGACCTAGTCCCTTTTCCCCTGTTTCCTGTATGAACCTTTGTTCCAGACGTACCATTGAAATTTCTCCTAGGCGAGAGTGCTAAAAGTAGTTAGCTTGAGGCCCTATGCTCACTAAAGCTCGCATGATCCTAGGGACAAATCCACTAAAACCCCACACATCACATGTGTTGCATGTGAACAAACCGACGTTAAGTAGAGGTGCCGGTACTTTCATGGTAAGTTTTTCTATATCACAATTCGGCTGTAAAATGACCTTAATGCTCGTGTTTTCCGTTTCCAATACAACCCCCAAGTTTTATGGAAAAATATCGATGTTTTCTCTACATTATAGTAAAACAATTTTCACTTAAACAAACACTGAGCGTTTAGTTGATTGAAAAGAGTGGTGTTTGAGTGGTCGATATGACTTTTAAACAGAAATTGTCAAGAATTAGTAAATTGGCCTTTTTATTTGGAATAGCGCCAATTTCTGTGAACGTAGCCTCTAACAAGTTCGAGTGTTCTAAATCTACGTCGATTTATATCCTCGCGTATTCTCTTTGCACTTTAACTGTAATGATGTACATGGGATTAACTCACTTTATGAAGGATGGAAAAATGTTTCAGTCAACATTTACAGTTCTTTCATTAATCCAACAAACTACGATTATGATAATTTTTGGTGCAACCATAGTTGATACGATGCTGAAAAGGAAGAAACATGCGAACTTTTTAAATAACCTCGTGGAACTGGACTCCATTCTAGCCGAATTCCCCTCGAATGAAATCTGTAAGGATGAATTAACGTCACTGCACAGACAACATATTTTCGTCATTTGTTTCAATGGTTTAAATCGCATATGCGATTCTGTTGTGAATGTAAATCTGATGGATGAGCATGAACATTTCTACAACGCTATGCAATTCTTTCAAACGGCTTCTCTATCATTGGATGCGTATTACATACGATGCCTGGCTACGATTTTAAACCATCGATGCTTGCCGATATTTGAAAGTTTAAATGCTATTGGGGATGATTTGAAGATGTCTAATTCTAGCCGAGAACATACATCTAAGCTGATAAGCTGCTTCAAAACGTTCGACAATGTTATGCATCTTAAGAAGCAATTGTCCAACATATTTGGAGTTCAATTACTACTGATTACAGCATTCGATTTTATTATTTCAACAATCTCGGTGTATGGCTCTATGTATTATCATAATTTATTAACTTTGTATTTCAATATTGCTTACAACATACCCCAGACTGTTAAGTGTGTTTTGTTGGCAACCTCATTGGATACGCTGGGAAATCAAGTATGTAAACAAGTTATTTACATTTTAATCATCGTCATACTTTATAGATCATTAGATACTTTTCGGTGTGGGGTCTTTGTGTCGTTTACAACAGAGAATAAAAAAACTGTAACAAGAAGATAATTTCCACAATACCAATTAGTCAATTAGCTCCAACTGATTTTTTTTCTCTGAGTGTAATCACAACAAAATAATTTTTCTGCGTTTTCAGATTTCACACGCAAAAATTTGGCTTCCCGTACTCCAAACATCGCGTAAAGCTACATTTTTGGTATGTGAAATCTGAAATCATAGAAAAATTATTACGGCATTTGTGACGCATTTTTTTAATCAAAAGTGAAAATATTTCAAAAGAATTTTGTGCGTTCCGAAGCTGCAAGCGTCACCCAAATTGATATCAGTTGTTTTGAAAGAAGGGACGAAGACTTGCGTCACATTTCCCCTTTAAAAAGGGTTTTCGTTGTGATATCCAAGGCTGGCATGAGCGCCGCTCATTTTTCAAAATGACGAGCGGAAGAACGAGCTCCGCTCATTTTTAGCGCTCGCGCTCGCGCCCCTGCAGCTCTTTTTAACTAAGCTTTGAACTTGAGCTGGACTCTTTGGACCGGATGAAGTGTTCACCGCCTTCCTTTCAATGGACTGTATTTCTCAGCAAAACGACTGAACAACTCCGAGGTTAAAGACAAAGTGATTTATTGTATTATAATGATAATTAATTTACATTTAACTGATCCGTCAGCTGGACTACCATCTGCCGAAATGTTTTGAAAGTAAATAGCTCGAAACAAATGTTCTCAACAGAACATCCTGCGGCCCACGACAAATTTATACAAAACTAACTCTGGGTCCAGGACGGAAACAAACTAAAAACAAAAAAAATAAATGTTGAACAATTGCAAGTTGAATCATGTTCACGGCATATATTTTGTGCAAAATTCTCACTTACATGCATCACCTTTCCAGTATCGATTGCCGTTTATACAAAATGAGAAAACTCAAAACCATTACATGTCACAAGATTCTCAGCCTTCAACTCTCACTACATTTCGAAACCCTGATCTTGAGACACACCTTCCTTATATCACGAGTGAGAATAACTGTCATCGTCCTCACTTTGACCACACGAATTCTCGAATCCCTACCCATTATCGTTTCGATAATCCTCCTCCGACGCCAGCGAAGAGGTGGAGTCAAATCTTCCTTTAACAACACTAAATCATTCACTTGGATCTGGCCACCCTCGCTGCTGCAAAGTTACCAAATATTCCCGACTCCACCCATTCCAAAAAGTCTGAGCTAATTTTAGCAGGTACGTCCAGCGATTTAAAACATGATCCTTCAGATTTATGTAACTAGACTCCGGAACTGACATTAAAGAACGATCTGTCAGAAAATGAACAGCCGTTAAAACTTAGAAATCTTCCGACATCGGGCACAAAGGTCGAGAGTTGAGGCATGCTTCAATCTTTGCCAACACTGTCGACAATTCTTCGTAAGTTAATAAGGCATTTCATAAAGTAGCAAACAAATGCCTTTTCATCGCTTAGATATTTGACTCCCATCGAGCGGAGGCCAAAAAAGTCGTTTTTTATACAAGTGCCAATGGAAACCAGTAACTAACTAACTAAGTAACTAGCTAACTAACGTGAAATGTTTTCATAAACTCTGAATTCCATGAAAATGTACATTTGATTGAAAATGATCATTTTCTAAAGGTCATATCTCCGGATCCACTGAACCGATTTTAATGGGTGAAAACATATTTCGCCTTAAAATTTTCCGTAGGACCTGGATCTGTCGCAAGCGGCAGAAGTCAAAACTTAGCTGCATATATATATGGTTCCGCAGTCTACGAAAAAAAATTTTCCTAATTTTTCGTTCGTATGTGGACTTGCGCCACAGGCGAATCGCTACCACGCGTTTATGATCATTTAATGATGAACCGTGGACGTGGTGGCTCAGTGGGGACGCACTGGCTTTCCACCAAAAATGCCCGGGTTCGATTCCCGGTAATGGAAGAATTTTACATACAAAAAATATAGTTAAGAAACGTCCACAAGTTCACCCAAGCTTCGATGCTTCGTTTAAATTGGGTAGTTATGGGATTCGATGCTCGTAACGATACACGTACATACATTGACGTCAGTCAAAAGGAATGTACCCAAATGAATGGTCATCAGAATTTGTGTAAAAAAGCTGACGCAATGCTAGTTCCGCTAACCTACAACAGATGGTGGGAAAAAGCGTTCATTTCAAAATAGACACGAAGACGGCAGCACATATCACACAATAGGTTCGTGTGGTCCTAATAGACAAGAGATGTAGTTACCCGGTCGTCGGAACTGTTGGCTAGCCAACCTCCCCCGCAATAGCATCTGACAAACAAAGATACTACTGAATGAATGTGGTAAAGAAAAAAAAAGTGTTGGCCTAATAAAATGTATAATTGTAAAATAAGATGTAAGAAACCATACGATAAATAAATAATGATGAACCACCCTCTTCACTGAAACGTATTTGCCAAAGAAATGTTTTGATGTCCACTGCATTGCTCATTTTCTCGCTTTTCTCAAATTCTCGAAAAGCACTCAGAAAGCTGTTACAGTTGCTCCTCATTCAGATATTCAATATTCATAATCACCACACAAATCTATGTCAATTCGCCTATTTGATGGGAACAGGAGAGACTAGTAAAATTAGTAGAAGTCATTTTTATTTGAATAACAAAACTTTTTTTTATAGATTAATGGACTGAGGAGATGTGCCTTAAACTTATCAGTGAATCCGAACGAAAAGCTATCCGAAACGGTAATTTTCAACTTGAATAATTTATTAAAACATTAGAGTTGCGAATGGGGGACAGATAGCGCTCGCAAATGCACATTCTAAACTATAAGTTGTAAATGTGGTCTACTCGGCTTCGGCTCGTCAGAACTACATATGGTTCTTTTAGTATCAACGTTACTCAACTCGATGCGAAAGGCTAGAAGGCTATGTTTATTGTGATACCAGTTAATATTCACGATCATATCCATCCTTAAAAAGAGCGCTTGAAAGTTAAGGGAGTTGACAGTTTGGGTATCTGCGTTTTCGATTCGCAGAAATACAAGTGTGAAAAAGAGATGTTTAGTGTAGCCGTCTCTTTTTCGCCTTTGTATTACTGCGATGCAATTCGAAATCACATAAGTTAAAAAGAGAAAAGACAAAAAACGCACTGAACTGTTATAAACTGTTCGAAAAAACCAACAATAGATTTTTTAACATTTTATAACAGTTGAGATCTTGTTGTTACTTCGTAAGTTCCTAACTTTGGAGCGCCCGCCTCCCCACTTTTTATTTCTTCAGGCAATGGATACATCATTTGGTAACTGATGTCAATTTCTTCCAGCTACGGCCCTGAATCTAGGATAAAAATTACATGAGTAATTGTTTTCCTTTCGCCCTGTTATTCTTTGAAACTACTTTCATTTAAAACAACAAAATTGGTCGTATTACTACACAAAATACACGTTATGAAAGCTTATACATAGTTACGTACGTTTACTTGACTAAATATAGTAAATTGTACTGTACGGTGTAGGATTTAAATAGTCGATATGAGTTTTATACAAAATTTATCGAAAGTTCGTAGATTTGGAACTTTGTTTGGAATCGCGCCGTACTCTTTGAACGTAAAGTCTAACAAGTTTGAATGTTCGTTTTCCGTATTGATCTTCACCCTCGCGTATTTTCTTTGCACTTCAACTGCAATGATTTACATTGCATTCGCATTTATATTGATCGATGCATCAATCTTTCAGTCAACATTTAGGATCCTTTCACTAATGCAACAAGCTACGTTAATGTGTATTTTTTATGCTACGATGCTGGATGTAATATTGAAAAGGAAGAAACACGCAAACTTTCTCAATAGCCTCGTCGAGTTGGACTGCACTCTTGCCAAATTCCCATCCTATGCAGTTTGTAAGGATGACCTATCGTCGCTGCACAAACAACACATTGCTGTACTTTGCTTGCATGCTTCAATGTGTATAATTAATTTTAATCTCAATACGACCGAAATGCACGCGTTTCACTATCTGTGGACTTGTTGCCAATTTTTTCTAATTTTTTCGCTCACATTCGTTGGGTATTACATACGGTGCTTGGCTACCATTTTAATTCATCGCTGTCAGCCGATTTTCAGCAGCTTGGATTCTATCGGAAATGAATTGAAATCCCCAAACGACGGTCAGGAAAGTATATCCAAGCTAATAATCTGCTTCCAAGCATTCGATGAGGTGATGGAACTGAAAATGCAGCTGTCAAGCTTATTTGGGTTCCAGTTGTTACTGAATTCCGTATTCGATTTCATTTTTTTTACAATTTCGGTCTTTGGTTTCTTATATTACAACGGGCTTCATTTTGTAGTTTGTTTATATTTCGTTGTTTATAATCTGCCTCATGCAGCTAAAAGTGTCTTATTGGTACTAGCGCTGGATACGTTGGCAAATCAAGTACACATACAGAAATTATAAAAACTCTCAAAATATTCAGATCGTGTACTTTTATAGGTTAATGAACTGAAAAGGCGTACTGTGAAGATATCGGAAAATCATACTAGGCCGAAGTTATCAGATTTGGTAATTTAGAAATAACGATTTTATTTTGTTAAACTTTGACATTTTTTTAAATTTTTTCGGAGAAAATTTACTCCAACAAAAAGTTTTCTCAGAAAAAATTTTCTCCGAGAAAAAATTTCTCCAAAAAAATTTTTCTCCAAAAAATTTCTCCAAAAAAAATCATTCTCAGAAAGTAAATTCTTCCCCAAAAAAATTTTTCTTTCCGAAAAAAATTAATCTCCAACACCTTCGGCTACAATTAGAACACTTCGTATCAACTTCGTATCACCTTCGGCTACCTTCGGAACACTTCATGTCACCTTGGGAACAGTCCATAAACGAAAATCCAAGATGGCGCCGCTGTGACAGCTGGCAGCCATTTTCTTATGATACCAACAAATTCTCCTGGTGAAACTCTATAACTTTCTAGAAGAAAGCATCTCTCTAAATAGTGTCGTTCCGGAGCTAAAATTCGAAAACCGAAAAAGCATAAATGAAAATCCAAGATGTCGCCGCTATGACAGCTTGCAGCCATTTTCTTAAGATACAAAAAGATTCTCCTGACCAAACTCTATAACTTTCTAGAAGAAACCAACTCTCTAAGTGTTATCATTCCGGAGCTAAAATTCGAAAACCCAAAGAAGCATAATTTATGCCTAACAAAAATCCAAGATGGCGTCACTTTGGCAGATTTCTGAAAATCCCAAAATATTCTCCTGATCAAACTCTATAACTTTCCCGAAGAAACCAACTGTCATTGCGAAGCTAAAATTCAAAAACCAAAAAAAAACCTAATTTATTGCTTGGGAAAGTTCAAGATGGCGCCGGTTTGACTGCTGGCAGCCATTTTCTTAAGATCCCAAAAAATTCTCCTAACCAAACTTTATAACTTTCCTGAAGAAACCAACTCTCTAGCTATTGTCACTCCGGAACTAAAATTCGAAAACTCCGAGCATTACCTAAAAAACCCTCAAAATTGACCACTTTTCCGCAGAATTTTCCCGGAAAAGCGTCATATGAAATTTTTCATTTGGGGCCGAGACTGCAAAAACAAATTTTGTCTTGAAAAAATGAGAAAGTAAAAATTCAGGGAGGGAGTTTTAAAAAAAAGTTTATTTTTGCGTGGCATATGAACGGTCTCTTACAACACAACATAGGCAAACATTTTTGGAAGACAATTATTGAAATTGGGAAATGTAATGTAACGTTCACTCACTCGAATCTCACACACCGCGATTTTTACCACGTTACCATTTGTCCCACTAGATCGCAGAAGGCTTTCTAGAAGATGATAAGGCTGTATCTCATTCAGAAAACAGTGATATGAGTGTTCCTACGTTACATTTTAGCCAACTACACCGTGGAACTACCCACAAATTTCCAGTTCCTAACATTGTACTCCTGCTGATGTACCTTTCTATTTTGAGCCGATAACATAAATCGTGATCCCACTTTCATGTCCATGTTCAGTTAATCTCCCGTCCTACACATTAATAATAGTGCGCTTTTTATTT
This sequence comes from Pseudolycoriella hygida, assembly GCA_029228625.1. NCBI lineage: Eukaryota > Metazoa > Arthropoda > Insecta > Diptera > Sciaridae > Pseudolycoriella > Pseudolycoriella hygida. The sequence continues at coordinate 42,806,074 of CM055403.1, read as the reverse complement.
TGTTAGATGGATTTGATATTTCTCAAGATTAATCACATGGAGAAAAGTAAATACGTAACAGCTAGCAATTTCTATCCGGTCAACAGAGCAATGTTATATGGGGTAACCCCGACAATGAACTTTTTGAAGACAGAACAGCATTTGAATAATTCCTTTCAGATGGCAGCAGCTATAGTCACTCACATGTTGATTATTTTTCAATTCCAGATGTGGGAGGATAGTCAACCTAACATAAAACCGCAAAATGTTACATCAATTCACGGACAGTAAAGAAAGATTTTTAAAAAATCCAAAACTGACTTTTAATTTTTCAGTCAAATTTTAATGGGGGGTGGGGGGCGGCAGATTTTGCAGATAAAAAAGCAAGAGACATATTCGCTGCTGCTCTGAAAAATATTGTTTTGCAATTCACCAATAAAGATCTTGCTTTTTCGTGTGTCATTTCGGTGTTTCATGAGGTCACCTTTCGCACTAGTGTGACAATAGTAGTTTGTGTTACAGGTAATGTAAGGACGAATATTACCGCACCGCCTGCGGCTCGTTAGGACAGATTATAACGTGTGCGTTAATATGAGTCCTAACATTACGTGTAACACGCAACGTTTTTTGCAATGAACAAAAATAAAAAATTACGGCACTGAAATAGAAATTACCGCACTGAAACAGAAATCACCGCACTGAAACAGAAATTACCGCTATGAAACAGAAATTACCGCTCTGAAACAGAAATTCCCGCACTTAAGTATAAATTACGGTACGCTTTCATATTAGTAACGTAATGTTTGAGTTTAGGGCCATTCTAGCTGTATGTAATATGAGAGCGGTCTCCACTGCCTTAATCTTACAAAATTGTGAGTTTAGTTCTATGAAACGAAGCTTCATAAACATATTCTTAAGCTTCGTTTCATAGAACCGAACTCACACTTTTCTAAGAATAAGGCTGTGCAGGCCATACTCCCAAATGCAAAGGTACTACGACCTATTACATAAGTGAATTGCAAACAACTTTTTTAACGCCTTTACGCGCTAGATAAAACTTTATAGCACTAGTGCGTAAAAGTTGTTTTATGTACCTCGAGTAATTTTGCCTACTTTGTAGTACTGTTGGAAATCTTTGAAGCTCTCTGTACCCAAAAGTATGTGTGACCCACGGACCGTTTCCTCCACCTCGTTCTGAAATATTATTTTGTAGTCCTAGGATCACAAAATACAATTTACGCACTAGTGCGAAAAAACAATTGAAATTTCGACAACATTTTGCAACGCAGGGAAAAGCTCGTTTTTTTGTCGGTGAATTGCAAAAAAACGTTGTTTGATACACGTTACGTATGCTGGTAGTTTAACGCACTCGATGAGTTGCCGAACTCACCTTCGGCTCGTGTCGGCAATCTCACATCTAGTACGTTACACTACCTTCATGCGTAACTTGTATCGAAAACCACTATTATTGATGTCGAAGCGATATGCGCAGACGCAAAATAACCCCGGAAAAAATAACCACCGACATAATAACCCCAAAAAAAATTTCAGGACAAAATAACCCCCGACAAAATAACCCCAATTTTTAATTATATAAACCGACAAAATAACCCCAAGTACAAAAAAACCTCGACATAATATCTGCAATTTTTAAATAAATACAATTGTTGTTTGGACACCCTAAGCATATTGAACGTCAAAGTCAGTAAAAGAGAAAGTACAACATTTATAGACTGGGCGTTGTATGATATAATAGAAAAGGGTAAATTGATGCGGCGCAGCACAAAACTTGAAATTAAAACAAGCAAGGCGCCGCAGGCCTGAACAAAAAAAAAAGCAGGGTCGAGGGGCGGCAGCCCCCGCGATGGGGGGTCAAGGGGGGTATAACTCCCCTTGTGGGGTCTAAGGGGCAGAGCCCCTAGCGGGGTTTGGGGCAGAGCCCCTAGCGGGGTTTGGGGCAGAGCCCCATGCACGTTGGGCCGCCTGCAGGGTGTATAAATCTCGCCGCAGGCGCGGGGGTTTAGGGGGCAGAGCCCCCTACAACAAAAAATAATTGCCTTTGTCAACTTGTTGTAAGGTGTACAGGCTGTTCATTAGAAAATAATGCATACCGTTTGCCCAATAAGTTTCAACTATGAGTATAGGGGATACTTTGGGGTTATTTTGTCATTGGGATATTTAGTCCGGGTTATTTTGTCTGTGTGTATAGGGGATATTTTGGGGGGTTATTATGTCCGGGTTAATACGTCCGGGATATTTTGTCCGGGGTTATTTCGTCCTAGAGCCGATTTTCGCACGGGACTAAGTTCAGCTCCTCATCTATCAGTTACAGAAATGGGTACCGTAAATACATTGAGAATTGAAAGTCGGTGAAAGATTACCAAGTGGAGAGGCGTGACTGGAAATAGAGACAACTACAACAACAAACCAAAGTCGAAATAGTTTTTTCGATACTTTGTGGAATTTTGCGCAAAAAAAATCTATTCAATTTTTGCAGTGCACAAACTAAAAATTGAGACAAAATTTAACGTTTCATGCTTGGAGCAGGAAATAATGTTCACAAAAAGCAAAATCCGATGACGTTGTCTAATGTAATAATTGTTATGACAATTCGTTTGCTGCAATTTTATTTGTCCGAAACAAAAGTAGTCATGAGGTGCACAATGTTAAATTAAACCGAACGTAATTCTTTGAATGTATCATTGGACGACAAATTCTCCGAAATTGAGTGTGTATCCAATACCCAAGTTATCGCAAGCTACCGCAATATTCCTTCATTTTCCATTCAAATAATCTGAGAAACCTAGCAACAATCCGGATTTTGTGGAAATAGAAATGCTGGTGAAAGAAGAACAATGAATACAGGTAAACAATCTGAACGAAATGTTATCCATTTTTCTTTCATTTATTCAATTAAATTAAAACGTGAAAGGTCTCAGGAAATACGATTACAATTTTACCGTTCTATAATTATGTAGGAAAACCTTTTGATCAGCATATCCATAAAGTTTCTTCGGTAAAAATCGTCGAAGGAAGAACACCTTTCACATTTATTTGATCGCCTTTGAGATTAATTTACTGTGAGCGCATTTTATATTTTTCTTTAAAAAAATATTGAAAGATAAACTTATTTCGGAATTATGTACAAAGGAATCTCATAAATAATTTATGGAGTAACTTTAATGCTGCTACCGTCATGTCAGGTCAAAAAAATAATCAAACTTTCTTGCTGATTTCATCAAAATAATAAATTCATGCTTTGATTATCATTTTATTGGCACACAGCAAAATACCGGAAAAAATGGTATACGAACCGACCCTTTTCGCATAATATTCGGAGAATTTCAAACATTTTGTACGCCTTAGTCTCTCGTATAAATATATATAAACTTACATTATCAATATCAATAAGGTGTCAAGAATTCATAGAACTAAAGGACTTCGTTTAGCCATAATGTATTCCTGAAACAACAATTTTAAGTTTAGCTTTTTTTGATGTCATCAACAAGTTATGTGCGGGAGACGCCAACCAACGCAAAAGTGAATACCTTCTGTGATATTTTATAGGAAGCTATCATTCGAAACTTAGACGTACCCGCCTCTGAACTTTTACCGCTTGCTACTGTCAACCATAGCTTCAGCAGATCCTTAGGGGTCATCCATAAAGGATGTCACGCTTGCTATAAACTCCACAAAGTCCATATCTCGTAACTGGTCAGAGATTTTGTTTATAGTACTCCGGCTACCCCCCCAAACCAAGCCAAAGTTCTATAAACAGAATTTGCTGTCCTGACTGAGTTATTACCTTTTTATGGATACTCATTTTTTATAGCAAACGTGACATCCTTTATGAATGACCCCTTATATGTTCAGACAGTAAGGAGATGATTAGAGCACTGGTTTCACCAGTTACCACTTCCAAACTTGTGATAGAGTGTAAGGATTTACTGAACTTGATATGTCAGAATATTCAGATCACTTAAATCTGGGTACCCGAACCCTCGGAAGTGGAAGGAAATGAGAGGACGAACGAGCTAGCCAATGCGGGTGCTATGGCTCTCGAGAACGGCCATGAGCCGTATCTGCCGATTGCTCGATCAATCTGTTTGAAAGCGCGGAGAGATTGGGTGATGCAAAGGCATGCGAAGTACTGGAACAGGTGCAATGGAGGCGTTCATACAAAGCGCTTCTTCCCGAAACCCAATTTGGAATGGGCCAAGGGTCTGCTAGAGATGGGCAGGAATGGCATTAGGAAGGTGGTCGGAGCGATTGTTGGACACTGTGGAGCATGACCATCGATGACCTTTTGACTGATTTGAACGGAGCAGGCCACATGACGGTAGGATTTGCTGACGATTTAGCGCTTCTAGTGTCAGGTCGATTCGAAGAAATCTTGGGACCGTTGATGCAAAGGGTCTTTCGAGTGGTGGAAAGGTGTTGCGAGAAAACCGGGCTATCAGTCAACGCAGATAAAATCGGTCTCGTACTGTTTTCCAAAAGTCGGAAGGTAATTCAGGCCCCAAGGCTCTTTGGTATTCAACTGATTTTATCAGACAAGGTGAAATACCTTGGAGTGATTTTGGATAAGCGAGTGACTTGAAAGGAGCACATTGAAGAAAGGATAGGTAAGGCGATCAAAATATTCTGGCATTGCCGAAGAGCATTCGGGAAAAGTTGGGGTCTCAGACCATCAGTGTTATACTGGATGTATGTGGCGAGAGTGAGGCCAATATTGAGTTACGGAAGTATGCTCTGGTCTCACGTAGCAGAAGTACAAGTGATCGGAAAAAAGCTCACCCAGGTACAAAGACTGGCATGTCTAAGTATCACTGGGGTGATGACGTCGACTCCAACAGCGGCGTTGGAGGTGCTTTTGTTTTTGGACCCTATCGACTTGTTTTTGAGGAGAGAAGTCAGGTCGACAGTGGCGAGACTGTACAGGCAGGGTCATTGGATAGCATCAGGCAAATCAATTCAGTGAAGTGGAGATGCCAAGTGACCAGATCGAAGCCGTATTCCGATTCGACAGAGGTTTTGAGGTAGTTCTGTCGAGCAGGCAAGAATAGGTAGAAGGAAAATTTCCTGTAGAGAGAGACCTGACAATGTACACTGACGAAGGCGCGGGAGCAGGGATATACTGTGAGGAATTGAACATTAATGTATCAATCGCTCTAGGAATCTATGCAACTGTGTTTCAGTCAGAAAGTCTAGCCATAAGTAAAAGTTGTCGCATACTGACAGAAAAGCAGGTGCGAGATAAAAGAATAAATATCTGCTCTGACATTGAGTCGGCGTTCAAAGCTGTCTCCTCTTGCAAATTTTCAGCGAAAACGGTACTCGACAGTCGAGAGAACCTGGAAACCTTATCAAGAGATAATCTTATCTCCTTGATCTGGGTTCCGGGTCGCTCAGACGTATTAGGGAACGAGAGAGCCGACGAATTGGCAAGACAGGGAAGCAGCTACCGACTTATTGGCGCTGAGCCGACACTAGGTATTTACGCTGGATGCGTTAAAGAGCTGCTCAAAAGAGAAGCCGAAGAAATGCACCAACGTAGATGGGAAAGGCTGCACAATTGTAGGCAGGCAAAGGAATTTTTGTTGGGCCGCAACTTAAGGACCACCAGATTCCTGCTAAGCTTGAATAAAGGCGGAATCAGGCGATTGATAGGAATGCTGACAGGGCACAACTTATTAGGATACCATCTCAACAAGATGGGACCTAATGATGATCCAAACTGCAGAAGGTGTGGCGACATACCTGAAACATCGAAGCATTTCCTATGCCATTGCCCGACTTTGGCAAGCCTGAGGACGAAACATTTAGGGGAATTTTATCTCACCATAGAAGAGTTTAGAAGAGTTGCACTGACTAATGTTTTAGCTTTTATCACAGACAGCGGCTGGCTGAACCTACCAACGACGCAGCAACAGCGTCAGTGATAGATGGAAGTACATAAAAAATACAACACCTCACCCACAACACACAATAGAACCAGATAATTCACGATTCACCACCAACATTCACCACAACACGCCATAAACCAAAAAACAGAAGACGCAGTACAATGGGCCCAATAAAGAATTATTTCTGTATTTAGGGCTGAAATGGTTTTCATAATAAATCAATCAATCAAACGGACACATGAAAAAGATGAGCCTTTCGGCAACTTCGAGAAGAAGAAACGGATATTCACGTGATATACGAATGCTTCAAGTTCTTTCAACTGAGACGCAGGCTGTTGCGAGGCTACGTCGTACAACCATCAGATGTTGTGGAATTTGGGCCTGGTATTTTGGACAGGTTCTTAGAGTCAACAGGACGGTTTTCGTGATTTAAATGATGATTGGGTTGGGAACAAAGGATCGCAAGATCTGTGTTCCAAGATCATTGATAAATCTATCTATGGCTTCAGCTTTGCATAGCGGTCGACGGCCTTCGGTATCGGTAGTGTGTAAAGTTGTATTTTGATACTTTTAGAACAATGTCGTCAAATTATATTTTGGTATCGACCCAAACGTAATATAGTTCACATACCTAAAAAGGCGTCACTAAAAATTTTTTATGTTTACGGTGCTAGCGTATATGAAAATTAGCGCGCTAATGGTGCCTCTACATTACCAGCTGCTAACCTTTGCTGTATTCGAAGACCATGATGTTAGGGGTCATCCATAAAGTACGTACTCTAAAAATCACGATATTCAGACCCCTCTCCTCCCTCGTACGCAAAAATGTATGAACATATCAATCAAAATATACTGAGCGTACGCTTTCGTCAAACCCCTCCACCCCCTAAAAAGCGTATGTACTATATGGATGGCCCCAAATAATTGTGACATTTCACATCGAGTGATTGGTTTTTTACGGAAACCGACCGATGATCGAGAGATCGAGTATGTAAAATATCTCGAATATAAAACAAGGCACACAGACACGCTAGCGCTCCCTATTAGCGTCGCTAATAAAACTCTGGTTAAAAGCCCATTACAATTTATTAACTTTTTTGTGTGCTTTTGATGATAAGCTACATAATATCGTAAAATTGAGAAGTTTTCGTAAGACGTTTACTACCTTTATAGATTCAAATGCTTCTAATATACAAAGGAAAGTAGGGTACCGTTTTATGTACACATTTTGAAAAATACTGTAGTTATATAACAGAGTGAGGTGAAATATGACCTCATATTATCTTTCCAACGTGAAATGAGAAATATGTCACACTTCCCATTAATAATGAGGTTCAACATTGATGGACGAGTTGAAAATGGATTATGAATAATAAATTATACGTTACAACGTCAAAGTATCCTGCCTAAAACTAATGTAATTAGAAACTTTACAGCCGGCCAAAAATGGAAACAAAACATTTTTTCAAAAAAAGCCTTTAGGCGATATTATATAGTGTCCACCAAATTTTATTTACGTTCATGGAATGAAAGCTACATTACCATTACTGTACAATAAAAGCTAGCCGAAAAATGTAATTTCAGATTAATTGCTGTGTGGTGTTATCATAGAATTATTTTTATTTGTAAATTTAAAGATAGAAAATAGGCGAAATCTCTAAATACGCGCTGAAGAATATTCAAAACATTTACCATTGCCATTAGTTCGCTACTGTTTACTACGAACAATTTTATTGTAACATGGGGTAGATCGAGGTTAGAATCGGAGAGAGGAGTCATTTATTATCGTCTAGTGATGACGAATCAGCAATGAAAAAAAAATGTCCGTCCATAAGTGTTTAAAAACGTCGATTTTCGCAAATATCTCAGCAAGTATAGTGCGGAAGTTGTTTACTTTGATGTCAAACCGGAAACAATTTTTGTGTAGTTTCTCGGCCAGATTGGAGAGAATTTTTCGTCTATATTTGCTTATCTATGCAATATGGAGATTTACTGTCAAAGTCAAAGTTGTAGATAATAAATTGTGGAGAACACGTGTTTCAGGGAAAAATGGCGTAATTCTGCGATGTGACCACTTCTAGAATTGCGCGATATGACAAGTTAAGTTCAGTCGTTCAGTTCAGTTCAGTCGTTCAGTTCTGTTCAGTTCAGTCGTTCAGCTCAGTTCAGTTCAGTCGTTAAGTTCAGTTCAGTCGTTCAGTTCAGTTCAATCGTTCAGTTCAGTTCAGTTCAATCGTTCAGTTCAGTTCAATCGTTCAGTTCAATTCAGTTCAGTCGTTCAGCTCAGTTCAGTCGTTCAGTTCAGCTCAGTCGTTCAGTTCAGTTCAGTCGTTCAGTTCAGTTCAGTCGTTCAGTTCAGTTCAGTCGTTCAGTTCAGTTCAGTCGTTCGTACGGTGCAGACGTCTGCATGTGTGGTTAACGTTGGGTAAAACTACATCTTCGACATGTTAATTTTTAACGAAACCTTGTGGTGCTGCATCGGTGACACTACGATTCGAAAATTCTACGCTGTTTGACTGTTTGTGTGCTTTTTCATTTGTGTTTCGTTACGACAATCTAGGCGTCATCGTCACCTTTCTTTGTTCTGCCATTTTTGAATAGTTTGTGCTATGATGACGTGGAGGACCGTGTTTTTAGCGTTAGATCAATAATTGATCGTATGTTGTGCTGACCGACGTTTAATAGCACTGACGCTGGACACGACTAATAGAATCAATCCTACTAATGCGTTTCGCTTACCTCGTCGCTTGATTTGATTTTATAAAATGTTAGTGACGCGGTTTCGGACCTTGGATTGGACGGAATGGCCTTGATAGCTAAGAGGAACCTCCACATGGGGCGATAGAGCGTTCACGCACTGTTTTTGGAGGCTCTAGAGGGCGCTAACAGCGGCGACCAATAAAACCTAATACATGGTGAGAAGCGCAATGATTTTAAGCTTCAGAAACACCATAGAGATCTTTTGGTTTGTACTGTAAATCACGCTACTACTATCACCAGTTGTTTGAGAGAGCGCGGGCGGAAAGTATGGAAGGAGATAAATAAGGTTCTTGGGAAAGGAGGTGGAAAAGTTGAAAGGATCAAAATAATAGTTTACAACGGATCTGTCCTCCATAGTGATCATGACAAAGCGGTGGCTCTGAATGAATTTTTTGGCAAGATTGGGCATCATACAGCGGGAAGGTAGTGAACACTGGGGGCATTGATACGTATCACACTTTGCAGCCGTCTAACAAGAGCATTTTTCTGAACCCGGTGGATGAGGAAGAGGTACTGCGGATACTGCAAGCGATGAATCCTGACAAGAGTGCAGAAATTGACGAGATACCTGCCAAATTCATTAGAGAGTGTGCCGTAGTGATAACGCCACTGCTTATAAGAGCGGTTAATTTCTCCATTGTTACCGGAATCTACCCCGACTGCTTAAAAATTGCTAGGTTGACGCAAGTTCACAAATCAGATGGAAAGGATAACCCGTCAAATTATAGGCCAATCTCCATCTTGCCACTGCTGAATAAGGTTTTCGAGGTAGTAATTCGAGATAGGCTAATGATCTTTCTTGAAAACAATAAGTTCCTGTATGCCAGGTAGTAGGGCTTTAGAAAGAATTCGGGGGTTCACACGCCCTTGATATAACAAAAGCTTTTCATTGTGTAAATCATGGAAAACTTTTGAGGAAGTTGGAGGCCATAGGTGTGAGAGGAACTCCGCTGCAGTTGTTGGAAAGTTTCCTGAGTAACCGAAGACAATGTGTTCGCGTGGGGGAAACGCTTAATGAACTGGAGGTCATTGACTTAGGGGTGCCTCAAGGAAGTGTTCTGGGGCCTTAATTGTTCTTAGTCTATATAAACAACGTTCATCGGTTACCTATAAAAGGGATGGTGTCACTTTTTGCAGACGACACCGGTATTTTCTGTGCAAATATGACCCATGACTTGAACGTAACGGACCTGAACTCGGACTTAGAACTTATCCGTGATTATTTGGGAATTAATGGTTTGAGCCTGAATGTAAAGAAAACCAAGGTAATGCACTTCCAAGGGATCCCCGTATTGATCTAGGTCAGGTAATGCTAAATGGGCAAGAGATAGAGGCGGTTACCACTTTCAAATACCTAGGAGTTACCATAGAGACAAACTGTCTTGGAGGCCACATTAATTTTCATAGTCATTTTTGTGAAAAACTTGGAATTCGGAAGCGTTTCTCTAAGTCTACCTCTCGCATAGCCTTCTACATTTTTCTGAAATTATTTTTCTCGAAAAGCCACTTTAAATACCTTTCTAAAGATACCCGATACTCGAAAGAATCGGTTCGAAATTGTATTTTTTCGGACTATTCGAATGAGAGGAATCACAGTAGCTCACCGCTGAGAGTAGTCGAAATTACACTAAACTCAAAATGGAGCCAAAAACCACCAATTTTTTCGACCAGGCTACCGTTTGAAAGGCATTCTACATGGCTTTTCGAAAAAAATATCTTATATTTCGGTTAAGCGGGGGGACGGGTGGTCTAGTGGTGAACGCACTGGACTTCCACCGAGAAGGTCCGGGTTCGATCCCCGGAACGGGGAATTTTTCCCTAAGAAATTATAGATCCAAGTTCACCCAAGCTTCATAAATTGGGTAGTCTCGGTATTCGATGTCCGGGACGCAAAATAAGGTACACAAAATATGTGACGTACAATATGAGAATCAAGAAATTGTGATACGGTGTGTTCGATTCGACCTCCCCAGCAATGGAACCAGTCATTACAAATCAGCACATAAGATGGCGCCTACAATTGTCTGTGTAAGGATTAACTCAGCTAGTATTAGATATAAGTCCTATGTATATGTAAGATACGAATTGTAATACGCTAAATAATAATTCGGTCAAGCGTGGGAAAATTAGAATCGAAAAACATCTCATTCTGGTGGCAATTTTCCCACGCTTGACCGAAATGTCCTTAAGATATTTTTTTCGAAAGGCCGCCAGTGTAGTTAGTGGGGCAACAATGGTCTGAGAAAAACTGTACCTCATTGCTTGTAAACAGTTGTATTGGTTCGTTTGTTTTTCCTCCCACTTGCTAAAACACCTTGCAGGTAATGACGTAATACAGCGTGAACGCTCAAAATATAAATCATAAAAATGAATTGTTGATTATTTTAAGTGCATAAAGAAAATAACGAAAAGAAGAGACAAGTTTCTGCCATGTGAACGAGGTAATTATCAAACTTTGAGACACATCTTATATAATGTTTGAAGGTAATGATTGCAGTTGTTTGAAGTTTTAATGAAAAACTTTTTACAGTCATTTTTCGTCTTCAGTTCGAAACAAAGTTAAAATAAATTACCATAATAACATTTAGATAGGGTGTACTAAATTTAAATTGAGGGGTAGATAAATTGAGACTTCTTGTGACTACTGAATTCTGCAAAAACTGCGTGTTAAAAAGTTAATCAAGTTACTAAATCAAATCCATTTCAGCACTAAAATAACCAAACTTCACTTTTACAACTAAATGCTCTAACTCACGCAAAGTAAATTCTTCTGTGAGATGGAAAATATGAGAGAAAACTTTTCTAGCTTGTTGGAAATAGGGGCCCTGAGGGATTATTTCTTCAAAGTTGCTACAAGCCGCTTCATTACATGTACTTCTTAGTATCGATGGATTATGAGAGTAACAATATCCAAATTTTTCAATTACAATTTTCTTTCATGTAACGGGGCATATTAGCCACGGCTGTGTGTGTTATCAAAAAAAAACGTTAAAAAGTCTGAGCTCCTTTTTATTTCTTGAACTTAACGTGTAATAAAACACACTTTTCCAGGAGATATACCTACTTTTACTCAGAACGAATGATCATTACGATTCACGAGACCATAAAATCCGTTGAGCTTTTAAAAGAGATTCATAAAATTAAATAAAAAGTGATCCATTACAGAAGACAATAATATTTGAGAGGTTGAAATGGGCGTTGCGTTGACAACACAAAACTGGGGTATTCATAAATCATGTAACTGATTTTTGAAACAGCTTCCTGAAAAGCAGCGCCATTAAAGTGTGTTTAATATCTTGACGACGTTATATTTTAACGTTAATATAATGACGTAATAAAAGTTTTATTTATTTTAAACAATTTTATTCAGTCAGACGGAAACATGCTTTTATGCAACCATATGACTCGAAACATGAAATTATCGTGCTAATTTCTTTGGCTTAACTTAAACATTCAAAGAGCTGTAATTAATTAGCTTCGTATGAATTTGTGTCATCTATTGCAGGAATGATGAAGAGTCCTTGTAAAACAAGTTACTTACACAATTTTATCAAATTTCGCTACCGCATTCTGTTCATCTATAAAAAATGAGACATTAGCGAATTCATCCCTATTAATATTTGCGTAAATAGATATCGATACACAAATAACGTAACTGAATTCAATTAGGAGACTACAACAAAGTTATTTAAGGAAAAGAATAGAAATAGAAAACCGGTTATTTGGTCACATACTAGCCCAGATGTTGTACGCACTAACTTTCTTTCGAAGATCTACAAATGTTTAAACTGTCTATAAGTCAACTTTGAAAACCGCCGTAACTGAAACCTGAAACAATTTTCATGGTGCGTTCTGGAACTCTAACTTGAGCTATAGAATTCATGATTCTTGTACGGCTCATAAAAAATAGATTTTTAGGTCCGCGGCAAACCTTTCGACTGATCTTGGGGCGTTTCATGGATGTCCTAGACGGTGTTTTAATGGAAAAATATTTTTGCTACAACTTACCTTTTCGAGGTCAGTCTCTCTATCACCTACTCAACCACATATTTATGATAGCTCAAGTTTTGTCTACTTTACTTAAGCCACTCAAAACATTTCCCTGAGATGCAATATTTCTTTCAGACTCATTTCCTTATGAACAACTGCCATATTGTAGTTGAGATAAAAACGAGAAAGACTGGAGTAACTTGATAGACAAACAATTTTTCACGCAACCATTACACTGATAAAAAACGTACGTGCTGGACGTTAACTTACGTGCTTGAAGTACAAAATCGACTATGGTAAGTTTTTTCGAAATTTACTTCGGGCATGTATACTAACGGGTATTCCACACGAATTAGGAAAACAAAAATTAGGAATAACAAAAATTAGGAAAAAAAATAGAAAATTAGAATAGAAAAACCGAAAATTAGGAAAAAAATTATTTGCCAAAAATAAGGAAAAACAAAA